>QLNU02014802.1:14103581-14128854 GCA_006491805.2 Dysdera silvatica
AAAAAAACGGGCTTGTATATCTACAAAAGTATAGCGACGCACTTACGTGGGAATTCTGCGTATCACGTGCGGATTGAATCACGTGACTCCTTTGCTTCTCATATGTTCCCACAATTTCGTTACAAAGGGTTGCTGACCAGAAGATATCCTTGTTTGTCAAGTATTTTTAAGTTTATGCTCATGGCAGGTTTATTTTAAACATGGCGCACAGAAAGAGTAAGAGAAAAATCACCTGTTTAAAGGGTCTGATTAAAAGTTGAAGAATTTAGGTTCTTTGTAATCATATGTCCGTACGAGCATGCCCGTATCGAGGGGCGATCTCAGGAGCCAGTAACCCAGAACTAAATATGTAATAGGATACCAAAAATACGAATAGGTATTTACTTGTCGCACTTGTAAAAAGGGGAGAATAACTCTCAAATCTTGAATAATTATCAGAATTCTGACTACAAGATCTCATTTTGTAGAACAATAATTTGAGAATACTTTAGAGAAAAAATATACAAACTATTTCCTTTAAAAGGGAGACATTGTAAAAAATTAAATTTTAATGATGGAACTACAAGCAAAAATTTATTGTGATGTCTGATAGCAAAATTGGTATTTCCTCATTTATTTTTGTATAATGTATTTACACTTCTTCTTTACGATAAAGGGACACACCTTCATTCAACGTCATTTTGTAAAATTTTTTAAACTCACCCCAAATTAAACCATGTCTACACCTTGTGTAACTAAAAGTATATTCTTATCTTTATGAATAAAGTAACAGTATTTTATAAATATCGAAATAAATACTGCACATAATTTAAAAACTTAGTGTTTGTGATCGAAGTTTTTATGAAGTTACCTTACGGATGGTGACTGCACATAGAACTGCTTTTGAGAAAACATAGAATTTAAAAAAAAAAATAATTAAAAAGAACTATAAAGACCAGAAAGAATATTTTTACTATATTTTAATTCTACTACGTGATATTATGTGCTGTAATCAACTTCCACGAAACAAAGTCTCAGAAAATGAATTTTAGAAGCAGTACTGGTTTCGAAGAATTTCAGTCATCTAAAAATCCGGCCCCCACTTTAAATTCTAAATATTATTCAACAATCCTCAAACGCAGTTTGAAGAAGAGGAAGTCAGGTAAGATAAATGATTGGAATAAGTGGCCGCTGAAGCCGGCACTGTTATTATCAGCAGCGATTTAAAAAGAATTGTTGAACGCAATTGTGTGGTGAATCCTATTTTACGCACTGACAACCAAATGATCAACTGCGTTTCCACATAATATACGATAGTCAGTGGGCATTTCAACATCAGAAAGCACCATGGGGGGAAATTTTACCTATCACTGAGCTGCTCTCGTGACTTACGAACAAAGGCTATCTCTTAAAATCTGTTCTTTTTTTTTTTTTTTCATGTACAGCTATAAAATATTCTTAATTTAACAGTTTAGGCTGCATGGACATAGACTTGGCTGACGCAATCATTTTTCTGAAAAAACAAACACTTTGTGACTGCAGCTAGTGAAAGAAAGTTTGCATTTAGACATCATCAATCAAATATTTTAAATGAAAACTAAGAGTCTAATACTATCTAGTCTAATAGTCTAAAACTAATATTATTATATCTTCGGAAAGTACACTTATCTAGCTACAATTCACTATGATCAGTGGCGTAGTTAGATATTTTGCCGCCCGGGGCGAGTGACTGTCATTGCCCCCACCCCTCCCCAATGGGGTAATAAAACAAAACAAATAAATTTTGTTTTTTAAAGGCTAATTGCCGCCCTCCGAATTGTGGCGCCCTGGGGCGACCGCCCCCTTGCCCCCTTAGCTACGCTACTGACTATGATGGTTTTATTAATCTAGTTCAAAAGATTAGGTGACATATTTTTAAATATTTATAAAGGTAACGGAAATTGGATCAAAACAAATTGCCTGAATTGGACCGGTTCAATTCAAATGAGGGTTTAATTTCCGTGTAATATTTGAAATAACAATTGGAATTACAACAAGCCAAAGAGAAAAGAAATTGATACAATAAAATTACCAAAGGTTGGATTAAAATGACAAAGGATGAAAATTGAAACTACATGTGAGGAAACAAAGGAAAAGGAGATGCTTTAGTGCATAAAATGTGACTCTTGAGCCCATATACGGTGTGATGGAGTGACTTCAAAATTCAAAAAGTAATTTGGCTTCGATTGTGCTAAAGAAAATTGGTAGCCCATCTACGAAACCTTTTTTTTTTTTTTAATTACACGAATGACACAATTACAATGTGCTGATTTTTCACTGTTGTATATTGCATTTTTTCAAAAATAATTTACATTACTTTTAAGATATCAATAATAAGATTTTTCACTATTTTTATTTTATTAAAAATGGGCTTATATCCAAATATATATAAATTAAGAAATGTTTAGGTGGCCCAAATTCGGTAACTCTCTTTCTCCTATACGGTATCACTGTCCTTCGTTCTACTGGTGTTTTTGTTTTTTGCCCCATCCTTTTTAAGTATATTGGTGTTTTATTTATTTTGGATTGCTAGGGATTGTAAATAGCAATTTTCTTCGATTTTTGGCGCATTTGGAATTGTGGGAGGCACCAAAAAATCGGTGTGCCCAGGGCGCCTTGAACCCCTAATCCTAGCTTGTCCCAAATGCTCCGTTTCTATTTATATTCTTCTCCAGCTATTGTGACCCAAAAATGAGGGGTCCACTTTGAACCTTAATGATATTGAAGAATCGGTTTGAACTTTGTTCGGTCGTTCACGTGATCGGAAGTTACTCCGACGGCAAAGGTGGGGGCGAAAGTCAGTCAGTGTGTTTATCACAGTTGAACAGGAAGGTTGTCTTTGTGGTTCGCTCCACGAGCGAATGATCTACGCGTAGTTTTTGTGAGTAATAATTGTCTTTGTGCTGCATCTTCATTAGTTGTTCATAATTAAATTGTACAGTCCAGAAAAGTAGTAACGTTTAATTTTGTGTGTGTGTGAAAGTAATAATTCCTGGTCGCTGCATTGTCGACGGTTTTGTTAGATAAGCTAAAATGTTCAGATATATCAATGATAAACTTCCCCACAGCCTCCATAATTTACTTGAGAAGATCCATATCAGCACAATAGAGGCTTGTTTTGCAGAAAATAATATGTAAGTTATTCACTATTCCATATTTGTACATTCGAATTGTAAGCAAAACCACCTGTAATTACTGGAAACACAGTAATTAACAGTAACACTGTAATTTCCGAACCACAAGGTACTACAGAAAAAAATATTGCGTGTTGCATAGTGTTTAGTATCCATGACATCCAAATGTATCGAAAATTGCTTGTATGGTAGCAACTAGTACGAAACTTGAACTACTATTTGTAAAAACATTAAAAAATACATACCGTTCTTGTTGAATAGTAACTGCGTACAAGCAAACTAAGATTAATTTAGCTCTAGCCAGATTATTTTTAAAACAGGATGTATTTTCTAACAATTAACTTCGTTAATAACTAGCTAATATTAATTAGCGTTAACAGCTATTATTTAGCTAACTACTTGTAGTAATAATGAGTTTTTATTTTTAACTAACTTCTTTTTCATACTTGCATATTGCACTGATTAATAAAATATGCAAAAACTTTAATCGAATCATTAATTCAATATTTTGAAAAAAGAAAACGCAATGTCTGAATAGAGATGTCTTTATTTTGATGCTAGTAATTTGTATAACATAGTTTAATTTTCTATCATTAAATTTAATATTACTATTGGTTATAGTGGATATTAATTATTCGGTGCCAGTCATTCGAAGTTTATTGTTCATTATTAAAAATATTAAATAATTTTCATACAATTTTAAGTCAGTAGTTTAATATATTACCGTTAAATTAACTCTATCACTATTAATCATATATTTATATTTTTTTTAGTCCACAACAATTAGTATTTAAATATATCGAAAGAAATTCGCAAGTTATTTGATATACAAACGTCGATGGCCCGTTGTTTATAATTGTTTCGCAGAAACTTGTCTACCCTCATCAGAACAACATTTTAAAATCTCTGTTGCCAGTGCCTGGAAGAAAAGAAGGCAAATAATAAAGTTCCCGACACGAAACTTAAATAATATAACAAATATAATTGGTTGGATGACCCCGATCTTCTAAACTGCATAGAGGCACATAATTCCTGTCTCCAGCCTTTTCATTGCCACTCAGTCAGAGGTCTCACAAATTGAGTGAAAAAACGGAGAAAACTTTCAATTTTTATTCTGATGATGAAAAACGAGGTTCATACGAAACAATTCGCACCTTTGTGACGAAAGTGTTACAACTCAAAATTTGGTGAAAATGAGTTAATGTTACAACCAGATGTAGAAAACAGTGTTGCATCCTGCCGTGCAAAACGTTAGGATATAAGTTACTCGGATTTCCGATAGTTGGAATATGTAGCGGTGTTGATGTTTCATCGCTGTCATCCAACTCGCACTGAAAGAGTTCCATTTTGAGTTGTTCGTTGACCTTGAACGAGGGACCGTTAGATTCTCTTTTTACAAAGCCTAATATTTCGTTGTAACTGTTTACGATATCGGACGAGGCAGAAAAGTATGTACTATTTCGAGTTGTCACACTTTCGATGAATGGTCAAAGGAAAGGATTTGGTTACAACTTGAATTGCTCCTCTTTAGCTGAATGTTCAAAGAAAATGGAGTCACAAATGTAAAAACTCTTTAGGAGTACTAGAGTAGAATCTTGACAGTTAGTAAAGGGAATAGGGTCTTAACGCCTTCCAAATCATTTCTACGGCCTCAGGTTTCTTTCTAGAAAGAGTACGATGACGTACTTTCCTACTAACCGTCATGGCAGGGCCGTGCTTAGGAAAGTGCGAGCTGGGCGGCCGCCCAGGGCCGCTAAAAAATTCAATGCAAGCACTAATAAATAAGGTTTCAGAGGTCCTTATGTACTTTCCCAGAGTATTTAATCAATTGACCTTTCGTGTGTGTAACGTTATATTTCCCATAACGCACAAGAAACTTTTAAATCGTGGTCGAAATAAATATACACGTTGTTGGTTAAATGCACTGGCATCAGTAAACTATGCAGGTTATAATATTTATTGTGGCGGTCTTATAGCCACTACAGAGACCGCCTGTTTCCGACAAAAAAAGAACTTGCCACAAAGTCCTGAGAAGCAGAATTTTTAATTATATTGTACTGGCTTTTCTTTGTATTTATAATGCGGCAGTGGACCTAAATAAAACCATTACATTTATCCACAGCATCTTAAGCAAGAAATGACAAGCGATCGATATATCCCAAACTAAATTCGTTTAGAAATGTCTATTTCTAATTTAACTTCATTATCTTCTCTTTACCTTTGGCATTTGGGCGAGTGATGAATATCATTTTGTAATGCTAAACCATGGTCAGTTTTTCTTTGTCGCTGTATTACGTTAAAACATTTTTGAGGGCCGCTAAAATCTGTTTCGCCCAGGGCCGCTAAAGCCGTAAGCACGCTCCTGAGTCCTGTCGCCATAGGTGTCAAGCATGCCCTTACAGTATTGCTTATGAAACCTGCAGAGATGCAGCAGATTCCTCGTGGACTACTAACCCCACCGTCACTGTGGACGGAGCTTATAATAATAATATTATTATCATTACTTTATTATTATTATTGTTATGGATCCCGCACTGAGTACTGAACCTAGCCAGACATCTCTCAGTCGTGCCCAGGGGAGCGTTCGAGTATTACGTAAGCAATATTTTGGCCATTTTATACCCCTCCCCCCTGGTAAGCAAAAATTAACATTGGCTAACATAGGAAAATAAGCACAACAGCACCCTCCCCCCAACTCCAAAAGTACTTACGTAATACTTGGACCTCCCTAGTGTCATTTCTCTCCGGTTGTAACACAATAACAGGATCATAACTGGTCAATCATTGAAGAAGCTGTGAACCGGATTAGGACCCCAAGGCACCTTTTGCCGCCCTTTTCTACCAGGCCACCCCCAATCAGTGATAGGAGCATAAAAATTGCTACACATTTTTATTGACAATAAATATGTTGAAAAACAAACTCATAAATTGAAACATAAACATTAAACAATATTAACTTATATTGAAGCATTATTCCTTTTTGGTATATAATAAATCAAATTCAATTTTATTGAAATAAATTTTAATTTTAGCAAAAAATAAAAGCCTATCGAACACTGGTATTTAAATGGAAAGCATGACGTCTGGCTTTCTTCTTTTCAAAATAGTACTTCCCGTTTTTAGTTCTTGCTCGGCATCAGTAAATATCAAAAACCGACCAACGAAACTGTTATAATTCAAAATAGTACATCACGCAAACCTTAAACGAAACTCATAAGCCGTTGTAACTCAAAAAATCGTGATAATAAGGGTTTTTGTCTAACAAATGAAGTAAATTTTGCCTCATCTGATGTTTCCAGAAACTGATCTTAGGATTGAAGTTATTAGATGAACAAAAGAAACTCAATTCAGCCAGAAACTTTTTTTTTACGTTTCCTGAAAATCGGGATTTTTTTTTGAGTTGTAACACTTTCGTTGCAAGGGTGCGAATTGTAAATAATATGCCATCGACGTATATAATTATGATAATTTTAGAATTTCTAAGTATATCCGTGCATTGTTCTTCATCTTTGAAGTATAAATTATCCTCCATTGCTCTATGCTCTCGTGCCTGGCTCAAACAACGGATGCCTTTTAATTATTTGGAAAGCCTCTTCGTAGTTACCAACAGCTCTTCCAGGTACGTATTCCCCACTTTAATCTACATTCCTTCAGATTCGAATACAGAATGTCGCCAACCTTGGTTCGCCAAGTAGCTCAAATGCTGTTCCACGAAAGGCAAAAGGAGTGATTTATATTGCAAGCTTTGGCGTTCTTGGCATCGTTCCACCCGCTATTAGAAGCCTTGGATCTGGTCAGTGAGATCTCCAACGCGAGTGTAAAGTAGTAGACCAGAGGTTCTTTAACTTTCCTAGACCGCGGACCCCCTTCATGGCTCACTCACCCTCGCAGATTCCCAAGAATTAATTCGAAGTTGAAAGCCTGGAATTTGAATATATAGTGTTCCATCACTGATTTTCACCATTTAAGGAAGGAATTTTTAATTTTTAACCCTCATAATTTATTCTTAACATTAAAGTGTAAATGCTGTTATTTTACTATGTTTTTAACCTTTGTGGAACTCTGGGAGTGTCTCGCTGACCCCTTAATAAGGTCCCCGGACCACAGTTAAAGAACAGATGTTTCAATTTAATGAACAGAACCTTCACGTGGTGCATCCAGAATAACACAAAATCTACAACTTCTGCCACTTTCCAATGTTAATGACTAAATGATCAAATGCCTGACATTTGTAATAAATAGGTATTATAAATTAATTGTTGTTCATTCATTCATGCGGTCGCTATTCATACCTCGCTATAGAGAACCCGGCTTATAACGAACGAATTTTTTTTTATCTTTTCCGAATTCCTATACCTATGTTATCGGGTATAGCGAACCAAAGGTTAAGTCTCTCGAAGCTCGCTATAGCGGAGTTCGACTGTAAATTTCACATGTGTTCATATAGATATAACATGTTCTTAAAATAACTATTTTTTTAGAACCCATTTTTTCTGCGGATTTTTTTCTAGTCTTGAAAATGGGCCTAAGCTGCAAGGGGAAAAAAAACAAGTGTGGCCAGCTTCATTCAAATTAATGTCCATTTTTTCTGCTGATTTTATTGAGGTTGCACGGTGGCAAATCCGCAAGTATTGCCATAGCCTTAGAACTAAATGAAATAACATCCGTAGTGCAGATGCCAGCGACCAATCATCATGGAAGTGTATCAGCAAAGTATATATTAACAGAAGGAGTGTAATGATACTCGTTATATAATTAATTAATCGTATTTATGATATTTTAATTTGCGAACTTGTTCACATGTAAATTAGTTGGACTGAGCCTTCGACTTATAAAAATATATTCACCTAGCCGCGGCTTCACATAGGTTGAGGGGCACTATACTAGAGGACGTTGCTGGTCAATCATCTCTTGAAAAGGAGACTTATTTCGCCATCTTGTGAAATTTTCCCGTACTATTAGCATACTGACGTCAACCTCATGCTCTTGACATTGCAAAGTCAGGTGGTAAACGTGATCTGGGCAACGAACAGTTTGTAAATCGCCTTTAGCTGTCGCGATTTAAGAACAGAACTAAGAAATAATGCGAGTAACCAGTTTTGTCTTTGAACTTTATCGTTACCTTGTCTAAGGCTCAGCATGAGGTATGTTACCTCAGAGAATATAACCGATGGTCCCCAAAATGGAAATTCTTAGAAATGTCCGTATATTCTATTATAATACAACCATGCTGTGCAGAAAAAGTATTTGGACACAGAAGTAGAAAGAGAGAGAGGCAGTATCTCTGCTAATCTTCGCCCGCAATGACTGCTGTTACACTTCAAAGCTTGTTTTTCATAGTATTTTCTAGAGTTGTTCAGTCTTTATGCAAAGTTTTTACTTGAACTACCGTAGAAGAAGATCTGATGAATTGAAATAAGATGTCGAGTTCCAGATCGGCTCTTGGATGTATGTTACCCATGTCTACTCAACTGGGAGTCCACATCCAACCCTGACCGGGAAAATCTCCCTCCACTAACGCTTGGCTGCAAACTTTGAAATGGAAGACTATTTAAAGACAGAATTTCGTGTCAAAGGGGCATGCCAACGTATTATCAGCATGTGAATAATAAGCTGAAAATTATATGCAATGATTTCAGCAGCGAATACGTGCAGTAAAACATTTATTGATCGACTCTACCCGTAAATCTTTTTAAACGGTATCCGATAATTCGTAGCGATTCTTCTCCTTTTTTTTTTCTTGGGATAGGATTGCTGGAGCAGCAAATAAATTACGAGATTAAACCAATGCCGTATCCAAGATGGGGCTAGGGGGGAATGAGCCCCTCTGGAAAATATTTTTTCTTAAAATAAATTATTGTGTAGAATTTTGTTTTAAATATTTTATTTTACATAAAATTGTATGCGACAATTGAAATTGTTCTTTGATGTTAAGAGTATGTTCAAAGTGCATTTCTTAGAGCTTGTGTATAGCTTTTTACAAAGCTAATGCTTTTTACAAAATTTTTTCTAATGCTTTTTACAAAGGTCTGAGGTTTCATCTGCCATAGTAAGGACAAGAGAAATTATAAATTTTAATATAACCACAGGCGGATCAAGTGAAGGATATTTGGGGGGGGTCAAAGGGAATATAAAATGCAATAGGACACACTTTTAATGAGCCTGCGAGTTTCCGAATATAGATGGAAAGAATGGATTATATTTGGTATAATGATTAAGCGCAAGACAGTTTAACTGCTTTTAGTGAACAAGCCTTTTTTGGACCCCGAAATTAACGAGCAATTTAAAAAATAAATAAAATGGGAAATCAAACTTTTTGTAAAAATTCCGTCGTTATATGCGGTTGGTCGTTATAAAAGGCGCTCGTTATAACCGATTTTCACCGCATTTTTATGGATATGGTAGGGGAAATTTCCCTAATTCTCTCCCCGCTTGGATCCGTTTCTGGTATACAAGTTTTCAATGTAGAGTTTAGGTTAAGAATTTATTCATTAGTACTAAATATATTAGTCTGTTTAGTTAGTATTATCAAATATATCATTAAAATACATCAGAATATGAAAGAACTCTAAGCCTCTTAACTTCCATAGGCTCCCCAGCAGAAAGCGTCTAGCTAAAAAAGATCTTAGATTCAGTAAACTAGTCTATCTAAAAGTCTACTACACTATCATCTTTAACAGTAAATCTGTTATCATCTATTCAGTAAACTAGTCTATCTAAAGTCTACTACACTATTTTCTTTAACAGAACTAGTTAGTAAAAGTTCTGTTAAAGAAGATAGTGTTATAACTGCAAAGCAACAGCAATTGAAATTACGTGAAACAAAAATTCAGTTCCGGTCTTTGCAAAGTATTTTTAAGTAAATAATTATAAATATTAAATTAAAATAAATGTAGTTTCCTATTTTACCTTAAGTAAAACTTGGAAACTACATTTATTTTTAATTTATTTAATCATTTATTTACTTATTTATTTAATAAAATAACAACATTCCTTTCCTGTCAAATGTTTACCTCTATTAGAAAAAAACATACATATTTGTTTCGAGTTAGTATTATAACTAGTGCCGGGGTCCTCTGACTTAATGCATTTTTAATTATTAAGAAAGTTGGATTTATCAACATAAGCTTAACAGAGATTCTAGTACCTTACTTTTGTTTTATACTTGCTATTAAATGCATATTTTGGTCTCTACCCTGCATAGAAAATATGCGTACGATTGAAGTGTCAAAATCGTACGCACATTTTTTTCAGCCTGCGAAATTTAATTTTAAAAAACAGCAAATCGCCTTTTCATATAATTTCTCTCTAAATCTGGAGAGAAAGCCACTAATTTGGTTGCAATTCTGATGACTCATCTCTTACCCCCTCCTCTCGGTGAGTTGTAAATTCCGTCTGCCACAACTCGCACAAAATACCTATCGGCGATTTTGCGAAAAACAAGAACCCGTTTCAGAGGGAGTTTATTAACTTTCGGTTATTGGCCATCACCCCAAAAAATACAGAAAAATATGTAATCAAAATTTCGTAGTGATGTCGTCTCAAGGTTAGTTTGTGGTTCAATCAGTCTTTCATCGAATCAAAAATGCAGTACTGAGAGTGGGCGTGGTTGGATAAATTTAAAGGAGAATTAGAGGACAAAGAGGAGAAACAGAGGATGAAAAGCAGAGAGAGAGAGTGAGAGAAGAGAAGGGAAAAGATCTTTCCCATCTCAATCTATTCCAAATCATTTCCCTAAACTCAAGGTTGTTGATAACTTGTCGACTTAACAAATTCATAATTTATATTCATACAAGTCAAACACAGGTTCAATTACGAAACAATTTTTATCAACTTTTTTAGGCGTAGTAATAGTAACGTAGATCTTATGGCACGGTTATATGGTGAAACGGTTGTAAAGAAAACATATGCTTTTTTTTTGTCTAGTACAGCACGATCCCACATCCTTCTACAATCCGGGCAAGTGCTTTTATCAACTGAGCTACAGACAACAAACACTCAATCCCTGAAGGAACGTATTTACAGCGTATTTTCCGAAACCGGTCATTAACAGGAGTGGAGCAATACATGGACTGCTTTTTAAATTTAAACCAAATTACGAAGAGATCGGTATTAAATTCATCGAAAAGCTCGTTGCAGCAGATATATTTATACAAGTCGAACACTACGCAGATTAAATTAAGAAACAATTTTTATCAACGTTTTTAGGTGTAAATTCATAATTGTTCTCCTATTCGTCCGTTGAGTCGTTGCAAATTTTCTATATATATATATATAGAGAGAGAGAGAGAGAGAGAGAGAGAGAGGAGGTTTCGCGTTTACGACCAAATGGGCTTCTTAATGGAGTCGTAATACGAGCTGTTGTAAAGTAGGGTCGTAGCCAGGCTGGAGATAGGACGACTCAGTCCAACCCTCCCACAGAAAACATTTTTCTCGAAAATAATTTTTCAGAATTTTGTTTTAAATGTTTTGCTTGGTATAAAATTATTCATAACAATGGAAATTGCGTTTCGACATTAAAATGCATTTAAAATTAATTTTCACGACAGATCTTATATGTGTCATGCTTTTACAGAGATTTTGGTCTTCGTCTACTCTACAGAGAGGATAAGGGAAATTATAGATTTCAGCATACTTTTCTAAGTTTTCAATGCAACAGTTAAGCTAAGAAGTTCAATAATGTTAAATATCTTCCTGCTTATATACTCTGCTTAATACTTGCTTATCTTATATACTCTGCTTATATACTTGCTTATCTTATATACTCTGCTTAACTGTTTAGTATTATTAAATAAATTAATATAATATATCAAAATATTAACAAATAAGCTCCCCTGTAACCAGAGCTAAAATAGCCAGGCTGGGGCTGGGGGGGGGGATGAGACGCCTGGAGATGTGTTCAGCCTCCTGAAAAATAGTTTTTTCAGATAAATTATTTTGGAATTTTATTTTAAATTTGTTGTTTTGTCTAAGATTGCATGTAACAATGGAAATTGTTCTTTGACGTTAAAAATATATTCAAAATAGATTTCTACGATAGATCTTATGTACATTATGTATTTTTACAGAAGTTTAAGTCTTCATGTACTCTATAATGAAGATAATGGGAATTAATTAATAAATCATAGTATATCTCTATAAGTTTTCAATGCAAAATTTAAGTTAAGAAATTTATTCATTAATGTTAAATATATTAGTCTACTTAGATATTTAGTATTATTAAATATATTAATAAAATACATTAAAACATTAAAGAACTTTAAGCCCCATGTAACTTTCAGAGCCCCACCTGTGACTTTCAGAGTCTCCCTGTAACAAGCGTCTAGATACGGGCCTGCCTGTAGCTTTCTCAAGCCCCTATGTAAATAGTGTCCAGCTAGGGCCCTGTCATAAGGTGGGACATTTTTCATAACACCACATATACCAAAATCATAATCCGAAAACAAAAAAAATCTACATTTATAACTATGTTCTGAAACGAAGTTTTTCTGCAGACCTGAGGTGGTGTAGTGGTAATGCGTTTACCTGGCATGCCGTTGACCAGAGGTTCGACTCCCATCCGTGCTGATGAAGAATAATTATTGACTAACTGCTCACTGTAGTCCGGGGTTTGGTTCCCTAGGCCTTAAGAGGTTCAGATTCCTCTGTCTCGGAGCAGCATGGCTTTTTGGTTTGTGTGTCATGCTTCTTTATGTTGTTGATGTCCTTGCAACGTGGAAACACTAAGAACCTCTGCATTGCGTCGTCGAATGATCGAAGTGCAGAAATAGCTTTTTTTAAGTTTTGTTTCAAAATTTTGCCTTTATATAAAAATTGTAGTTTGTGTATCCTCCTCCTTCCCCACCCACGTAAACATGAGCTCACATAGTTACGATAATAGCATTCAAAAAAACATTGCAACGCTTTTAATGCCCATAAATTAACCTTGCCAAGTATGAATTTTGAAAACAAAAACTCTTGCAAAGCTAACCCACAATAAGTGCTCCGCTGATTTCGGTGAAATTTTTTTTTAAATGAAAGTATAGCCGAAATAAGGAAATACGTGTCTCGGCATTCGTGCCAATGCGGCTAATTTTCAGAGATATGGATTTTTAAAGATTTTGCATCCGATATATGAGCTTAAAATACGACATCCTCCGCAAGCCAATCTGTAGCCTAGTTGGTAAGTTACCGGCCTAGCGCTTCGTGTTTTTGCGTTCGATGCCCGTGGAAATCGGTTGTTAATATATATCCTTTTTACATGTTCATTTATGTATTTTTATTAGTAAAAATACTTTGCTTACAATCGGATTTTGTTCATAAACTTACTTTAATAAAATTCATATTTATGTAGTTATGTTAATTGTATGCTTATTGGCAGTGATAATTTCTACTCGAATTTTAATTGTTGATTATCAAAAAGTTGAAAAGTAGAAAAAGTTTTGGTGTAGCCATCCAGCCTGTTATGTAGTTAAGTAGATCCAGCACACTTTAATAATGTTTTTACAAATGACGACGGCACCTCTTCTTCTACTGTTGAAGTAATTCCACCTCATTGTACCCCATACTGTTAGCTTCGTGATGTGTACTTCTTCCGTCAAGTAAAAAATTTCATTGAAATCTTACAAGAAAATAGTCATTTAAACACGCGAGCAGATAGATGCTTTGAAGATCCATTCACTTATTCACAATCAACTTTCGGCGCCGAATTTTAAGAATACTTTACTGTACTCTTGGTTTGTTGCAAACTTGACAAACGAAAGAAGCGTTTTTGAAAATGTAGATGGTATTTGTTTTCCAGATGATATTAGACAAAGAAAATCAGTTGTTCGAACAATTCATTTATAAAATGCTCACGTTGTAGAATTTTTTTATGTTTTTATTATTTTTATGATAATTATCATCCAAAACTGTGTACCAGTAAACAATTCCGACACCTCCGATAGTGATACACAAAAAATATGTTCACATCAGTCAGTTTTAAAATAAAATTGATTGCATTTTATAAAATAAAATGATGGGATTAATAATTTGACGTGGAAATTCTTCCCGATTATATAAAAAATTAAATGAAACTCACACTGCTAATGTTGACAATTTAATGTCTAAACATTTTGATAACTATTATTATTAGTTATAATTAAAAATGTTACTTGAAAAAAATATTATCTTATGGTATACTCAATTAAATTTTTACTTGTATTATTGAATGTTATACATTTTATTAAAAAGCAATTATCTAAACAATCTGATACAAAAATGTTTCAGAATGTTAAAAAAAATCATATTACTGCTAGTTATAATTAAAGATTTATCTTGGAGGAATTATTTTAATTATTGTATAATGAAGGACTATGTTACTTGTAATGAAATCTTGTATTTTATTAAAATCAGTTCTATTAATTTGAGTAATTAATTTTGTTTTTGATATTTCTTTTAAAATTCTAAGTGCATGCTTAAGTAGTAAATAAGTAAGTTTCTAATCAAGTAATATTTTACATGGTTGGTTATAACACTCGTATTAATTAAATTACAATTTTTTTAATTATTCAGCTTACCCGGATGCACCATTCTTGTGAATTTGCAGGCTTATAAAGTAATGTAACTATCCACTAAAATTCGACACGAGCCTTTATAAATTATTAAATTTTATTCTTTTAACATGGATGTTTTAATGTAAGTAGGAATTAACTTCCTAAGTTCAATTTAGGAAATCAAACCTTTGTAGATTTTCATGGGAATGAACCTAGATATTCAATTTACGAGAATCGAACTTAGTAATAATGGATGTTTGTAAAAAATATTATGTGGTGTAATAATCTCTTGCCAAGTTGGCGACTTAATAATCTAAATAACAAACTATATCTACAATAATTCTATTGCTTATACAATACAATCAACACTATTGTAATTGGTTAACCATAAACCAATGTATTAATAAATAAATAAAAATAATAAAAAATTTAATTAAATTATATTTTCATTTCAAAATCACCCTCACACTACGTTATTGGTGTAATTCCATCCCTTCACAGGTTGACAATGAGTACGCAAATTTTATAAAAGTTATATTCACATAAAAACTTACAGCTAACTCCTAAACTTTTTGTACCTTTACAACTCTTCAATTAAAATTCGTGTAAAAATTATAACTGCGAAAAATAGTAGCACAGAATTAAATATGTAAATATGAATTTTATTAAAGTAAGTTTATGAACAAAATCCGATTGTAAGCAAAGTATTTTTACTAATAAAAATACATAAGCAAACATGTAAAAAGGATGCATTAAAAAAAAGTGATCGATTTCCGCGGGCATCGAACGCAAAAACACGAAGTACTAGGCCGGTAACTTACCAACTAAGCTACCGATTAGTTTGCAAAGGATGTCGTATTTTAAGCTCATATATATAGGAATCAAAATCTTCAAAAATTCATATCTCCGAAAATAAATGGCACTAGCACGAATGCCGAGACACGCATTTCCTTATTTTGGCTCTACTTTCATCAAAACATTTCATCAAAATCGGCGGGGCACTCACTGTGTGTTCCCCTTGTTAGTCCAATTCCACTTTTAAATAAATGAAATCTACGAAGTATTTGCTTAATTCTTCAGTTTTTGTCTGATGTCAAAAATATTTTTATCGGTTTTTCTGCATTTGGTTGCGAAAAACGCTTTATTTCAACTAGATAATTGAGATTTAGCACTTACTTGTTACAACAAAATATATCGTGCATTGTTATAGAAATGTTATATAAATACCTTTCACGCATTTTTATATAAATACTTTTTGACAGTATGGATTATTGGACTAGTGCAATCGATGATTTTTAAATCGATTGCAATCTATCGTTCGAATTTAAAAAATAAATTTAATTCTAACTTCATTCAGACTTTGTGCATCATGTCTAAAGACGCGTTTCTCTAGATGCGCATACTTCACGGCGCAACAATCAAAAACATCGAGAACTGGCTCGAATAAAAAACTAATGGTTGTGCTTTCCTAGACGCTCAAAACGCTTCCATTGGTTTTTATTGTCTGAATTCATCTCGGCGTTTTATATTATTGCGCCGAAAAATTTACGCGTCTAGGAAAACGCGCTTTAAGAGAGAATAAACTTACAAAAGTACTTGGTTATAATAAAGGAAATGAATTTGATGAAGAAGATTCGAGGTAAAGGATTTGAATGGACGAATCGTACCTTCAGAAGAGAAAATGTCATCTTCAAAGAACTGTATGAAAAGAGCTGATCATCAAGAAAGTAAAGAACAAAATAAACTTCAAAATATCATAAAGATAAAAACCAAGGTATCACAAAGATGAAAACCAAGATATCACAAAGATGAAAACCAAGATATCACAAAGATAAAAACCAAGATATCACAAAGATAAAAACCAAGATATTACAAAGATAAAAACCAAGGTATCACAAAGATAACAAAACTTTCCAAAGATGTAGAGATACTCTTCAACTCACGATGAAATTACATCGTAATAAATCTGCCTTAAGTTGGAAATATTTTTTTAGCAGTAGCACTTCAAATCTGCATTACCTTCGCTGACATTCAAAAAATACACGCAGCACGGATTCGTGTGTGAGACAAGACGGAAAAATACGTAATAATAATAATATTAAAGTTCAAGAATCAAGCACGTACAAAGTGTCTGAAGGTTTTGGAGTCGTTCTCTGGCTTGCTAATACAGTTGAACCTGTCTAATGTGACCACCTTTGGGCTGCAATGATCAGCATGGGATAGGTGGTCACTATACAGTACAAACTTTGGTATAGGCATGGCTACGTCCTTATCAGTTCTTTCTCAAATAAATCTGGTCACTTTATGCAGGTGGTCAATTTATAAAGGTGATCACTTTACCAGGTTCCACTGTATCTTTCATATTAGGTTTCTGGTCACCGCCTGGCACCCTTTGAGATGAAGTGCGTCCATCTCCTTGTCGGTCCCACAGAAGATAGAGTTGAAAATACCGCATGTCGAAAATTCATTCTATATAGAATAAAACCTCTCTTAACGACCACTTTTTCTGAAAACGGATTTCCCCCATAGACCCAATTCAAATTTTATCTCCATTCAGAGACCACCTCTTTGAGCGACCGTTTTTTCACCAAACCGACGGTGGTCGTCTTAGGGGGTTTTTACTCTATATAAAACCGAGACTTCACAGATTCCTTTGTTCGCCACGTCACTGTCTTTGTTCGTATGCGATACACGTATCGCATAGTACAGCGCGTATCGCTTTCGTATCACCAAAAAATCCAGACAGTCATAAATTTGAGATCATTTACATAGCGAAGAATCATGACAGCTGGTGGCAATCGAAATATGAATGAACTGAAGCATGGATATTATATAGTTAAACCGGTAGTAGGAATAGTAACAAAAATCGGCTTATACATTCCATTAATTCATAAATAATTCATAACACATTCAATCAATTCACATTTTCATCAGTAGGATTGATTGATTGATTGTTTGGCTTTTTTATGGCGCAAGAGCATCTGGGCTATACTGCGCCAAACATGGTAAAGTCATCAGTAGGAACATTTTTGGTGAATTAAAAATTGCGTTGTCAGAACTTTTCCTATCGAATACGATATCTTCAAAAATTTTTAGAACGAACTCTCGGTTTTTCATAATTTTCAAAGCCAGGAATAAGATTTACGGGTTCCTGGGCGGTTCAGTAGATCCATGCCCGTATTCAGAGGGGGCGAGGATCTTCGGGACCGGTCCCCCCCCCTCCCGAAACTAATTTTTTAATGGGACTTGGCTACGGACTTGCATGCTGCGATTGTATCGATACATGCTGTAAAAATTTATGAACCCCCGAAATTAAATCCTGGCTACTGCCTGGAGTAGATCAGACACCCAAACCATCCTAATTAACAAGAAATTATATTTGTTACGTTGTTAAATTATAATAAATTCTGCACTGGGCACCCTTACCACCCAGGGGCCCCCCTGGATATTTGCCCCTGTCCATAGCCCTGATAATTATTGACAACAGACATGAATACATACAACATACATACATATTGAGAACATATAATTTGAGGTCAATAATTTTTTTTGCGCTACCTACTGAGCACGTTCTTTAACAAATCCATCTTTTCTATAATACCCACTGGCGTACGCAGGGGGTGTTGATGGGGTTGTAACCTCATTGCAATGAAATTTTGTATATTTAACATAGGAATATATGAGTTGTAGCTCTGTAACCCCTCAATGAGCCTATAACCCCCCCTTATAAACTTTCTGCGTACGCCTACGAGGGATTTTCTCCTTACCATCGCGAGTTCAAAATGTTGATCATAAAGAACAAAACAAACTGAATCTCTTTCATAAAAAAAAAAAAGAAAGCAAAAAGATTATGTAAGGAGAAAATTAACATATTCATCGGAAGAGAGCAAAAGGAGACAAATTTGAAAGCGGAAATCGAATAGATTACAGTTAACTCCCTATTTGCCGTTTCAATAAGCCTACTTTCTAGTGAAAGTTCACCTTCAAAATAATCTATATTAAAGAAATATACATTATACACAGGGGTGCAGAAATGGGGGGTTTAAAGAGCCCAACCTCCTCCCACTGAATAATAAGGTACATTTCTTTTTCTTTAACGCCGTATCACACGATCTTTTTTCATGCTACTTCTGTTCCCCCCGATTTTTTAATGGCCACTTCCCTGATTTTGCATGACTTACTTAAATTACAGGAATTATACAGGCCGACACGATTTTGGCTGACTTACAGCTGAGAGTTGATTTTAAGGTATTTTGATGTGCTGAAATGGTATTAGCTTTTGCCTATCACGTCAAGTTTTTTCTCTAAAGTACTTTGAATGCCCAAAAATGAGCAAAAAATGGGTATTTTGTGCATGGCTTGAGGTATATAAATGGTATATTCAGACTTGTATGATAGTGTGGCAAAACAGTACAAGCAAGTGTATGTGACATAACATGTACATAAACATAAGAAAACGAATATGGACTGTTCAAACAATTTCGTCTGCCAGACATAAAGCCAAGTTCAACAAACACATAGTTGTTTGTCCAGTGTCTCAATTCCTGATCGTAATCCAAGTATATTAATCACAAAAGAAAAATTTTTAATACAATTTTCCTAACATAAAGATCATGCAGTGTATTACTAATTTTTTCAGATTTTTATCAGCGAACCCCGCATGAATTGCGGGACAAAAAGTTTGATTCACATAACGTTATAACAATAAAAACGGAATGCGATATTTCGAAAACTTAACATGATACAAAAAATTATGCGTCATATTTGAAATCAGCATACCAAAATTAGTTAAAAACAATTGTCACGTGTAATTCAGAAGAGATTTCGCAATATAAATAAAAAGAAGTATAACGTTTTAAGTATAGCAACATTTATTTTAATAACGATTTTAATCGAAAAACGATTTTTTTTTAAAACAATTTTAATCGAAAAACGATTTTTTTATGAAAACGGTTTTTTTTTTTATGGAAACGATGTTAATTGATGTACATTTCAAACGGACGTGAACCAGCCGAAATGTACATCGAAATTAACATCGTTCGTTATTTAAAAAAATATTTTTACTACATTTAAAACATTATATTTCTCTTTATTTCTAAAACTTGCAATAGTAAATGGGCTTAACATAAACCAATATTAAATAAACTTAACGATGAGCAAAACGAAGTTAAGCTTAATAATAAGTAAAAATAAATAAGCTTATTATTAAGCAATAATAATGAATAAGGCTAATATTAATCTTAATGCTCATTTAAACTTATTCGTTTTGTATGTTTGATATTTCTTATATTTTCTTTGACATGATTAAACAAATTTAACCTTCTGTCCTATATGGATCTTAATTATTCTCATTAAAACAATAATAAATTCAGAATAAAACAGTGTATTTTATATTAAACTTATAAATTACTTCATGATTTTTCTCTTTTATTTAAACTTTATTAAAAAAAAATATTTGAGCGCGGCTTTATTTAAAAGTTTTATTTTTTTTTCATAATATAAAGCTCTATCAAGTATATAAAGCTTAATATAAATTCTTGAAATAAATACGAAATAATTTAAAGCAATAATTTTTTTTTAACCAACATCTACGAGCAGAATATTTTTAGTAAATAAATTCACGTTAATTTTATCCAACATTTTCAGATTATTCATAATTTCTTTAATTAAAAATAACAATAATTGCTGACCTGAAAGTTTCCGGCTCGGACGTCAGTGTCATCTGGCTATGACCCACGCTGTTTCTCATCTTTGGCACTTTCTCTGGTTGTCTGTTTCCTCGTCCTTTTCTTCCTTCCTTTCTTTGCGGAGATGGTTTGTTTGTTCTTTCTGGACGAGCGCGGAGCGCTACGCTGTGCAGCAAGGAGCAGACAGGTCGAAGGAAGTAAACAACCAAGCACACTTATCAATATCGCGCTCTGGATTGGATAACCTGTTTGGGAAAAGGGGGACAAAAGGTTCGGGCGAAGGGGTGGAAGGGAATAACCACCTGAAACAGATTAGTTCCAAAAGCAAAAATGTAGCAAAAACAAGAAATAAACGCTGCCGGGTCAAAAGTGGTAACAGCGCGAGTGAAAGTGCAAATTTTTCTCGTTTCGCACTAGATACTTCAAAGCCATTAATATAATTGTTGTTATGTCAAAAATGGCTTACGAGCACATGTAGTACCTTTCGGAGAGTTTAATGCACGCCTCCTAAGGCTTACGTAACCCTAGAAGGTTAAAAAATAGTCCAGATCTTTAGATAACCAGGTCCAATTCAGCAAAAGTAATCTCTGGAATATTATTTAACTAATACATAAGTAAGTCTGCGTTCTTTAAACGTAACTAACTAGTTTATATATCTTCTTAATTTATGTCTCCAAATTTAAATGCACTTTAATTTAAATAATCGAATTGGACGGTCAAATTCTGGTAATTAGCAAAGAAAAAATAGTTTATATCAGTGGTGGTTTTAGCGGGTGGGCTTTTGCCCACCCAAATATTTCGGTTGGTTAGATGTTTTATGGCGCAAGAGCACATGGGCTATACTGCGCCAAACATGGTAAAATCAAAGACTGTAGTAGGTTTTTTTTTTTTTGTGGAATGTAAAAACTTTGAACGTGTCAATAGTCATCAACGTGAGAATAGGCTTTTTGTTTAAATATAATTGCAATAGAGCTGTTTTTAGATACAATTTTTATACGGGGTAAGTGTGTATTTATTGTATATAAGGGTTAGAATATGTAATTTGTAAAACGTTTATTCCTTCACGAGGACATTTCAAAAGTGTGGGAATAATTAAAAAGGGTTATATAGATTGAAACGCTATCAGATTTCATCTTAACACGAATACAAGCTGGACTAATTTACAACGAAAGAGAGAGCCAGAAACAACACAGACATTGTATCCATAAAGTTCCAAACTAATACAAACTACAGATCACAGCAGGTTTAATATCGTTATATCCTATCTTTTTTAAGTGATTATGAGATGCAATTTTTGGCTCTAAGCATAAAAACAAGACCACAATTGCAAAAAGACCACATAGTAGTATTTAGAGTAAGTGGGCACGATTTTGAATAGTAAACTGCTTCATTGAGAACTTCAAACGTCGGTGTTTTAAGCTAACAAAGCTTAAAATTCAATGTCAGTTTGGCTCCGTAAGATACCGAAAACATCCTCAGGGAATTCCGATTTCTGTGCAATGAGCGACCACCCTTTTTGATAGCTGAGATATTCGACTTTCTACCTACTGTGTTACACAGACGTCTAGGTGTCTCTCTATAACAGTGTGTGCGTGATTTATGTTCGTTCTTTCGATCTGAGTTTTAGCATAAAATATTGATGAGTTTACGTTAGTTCGTAATTTTTTTGTTTAATATGAAACGTTATCTAATAAATACGAATAAACAAAGGACTTGTAAATTTCAAAGTAAACAAGTTGGCTTAGTGCAAAATTCCATGTTTTGGATTATCACTTATTTCTTTATCTAGAAGTGAAGAGATTGATCTGCCAGTTATGACTGTAAAAAAAATAACTCTGGGTTTAAATACATATTGTGATAAAGTGCCAACACAGCCAGAACTTGACTTTTCCTGCTGACAAATTGGTGGTATGTGGATAATTTCACAGTACTTGGTATGAAAAACATGCATGGATTGAGTACTCGGTTAAGAACGAAGAAATATTTTGTTCTGTTGGCCGCCATTTCTCATTACCAAAAAAAAAAAAAGCGATGTACTATTAGTAAATAAGGGGTACTTAGATTGGAAACAAAACTAGAAAAAAAGGGCCGATGGAAAGAAGGGCGTTCAAGTATTACATAAGCACCTTGTGGGGGGAGGGGGGGTTGCTGTTGTACCTATTTTCATATGTTAACCAATGTTAACTTTTGTTTACTGGATGGAGGAGGGTTGAAATGGCCAAAATATTGCTTACGTAATACTTGAACGCTTTCAAAGGGCTGATGGAAAAAATGTCCGAGGAAAGAAGGGCCGATCATAGAAAAAGGGGGCTTCCACAAATTTTATAATTTTACTTGCAATTGAAATAACTGCAATGTTCACAGCTGCAACCCTCTTAAAACGATTATCATCATTGATGCATCGAGGGGTGCCTTTATCTCGGATGCTACTAAAGTCACATCTACCAAATTTTATAGACAGATAGTACACATGAGTGTCTTTATACATGACAACATATCAAAGACGTGCCGCAGCCCCCCATTATTTATCTCGGCTGCTATTGAAGCCACATTCACCAAATTTCATAGACAGAGTACACACATGAGTGCCTTTAACATGCAACCTATCAGGGGCATATTAAGTGGTGCCCAGGGGCGGACTGGGCCGCCGGTGCGCCCCCCGACCATCCAAGGTATGCGCTCTTTGAGAAAACGCAGTCCGCCCCTAGGGGTGCCACAGCCCCTTATTATTTATCTCGGCTGTTATAGAAGCCACGTCTACTAAATTCCATGTACATTTCTGTATCAAATCTTACTGATTTGTGTAGTTATATTTTCATGATAGCAATATGCAAATCGAGTGGGTTTGATAAGGATGATTTCCTTTGATGTATCAAATGATGTACCAACTAATTTCTATTACAAATAAATTTGACACATATATATTAGTAACTCGGACTACAGCTATTTTCTGTTTAGGAGAAAAAGAGACGCCGTCCTCATGCCAGATTCGAACCAGGGTCTCCGCGTTGAGCTCGCGGTGTCTTGACCTACTAGACGAATGAGAACAAGAAAAAACGCTTTTTTCTCCGTATATTAAGTTGTAAGATATTACGGAAAAAAAGGGTGATTGTTCTTGTCCTCATTCGTCTAGTAGGTCAAGACACCGCGGACTCAAAGCGGGGACCCTGGTTCGAATCCGGGATGAGGACGGCGTCTCTTTTTCTTCTAAACAAAAATAGCTCTAGTTTGAGCTACTAATACGTGGGTGTCAAATTTATTTGTAATAAAAAATCCCCCACGAAAAACTCACAAAAATCTCGCCCCGGTGGCTTTGTGTGTTGACCAATATTTGGCAATTGTGTTATCCCTGTGAAGGGTAATAATACCTTACAATTAATTTCTATAGCTATTAAGTAATTTCCATTAATAATTATGCATTTCCTCAATTAGGAAATTAAAGACCATTACCATACTTCTTTTTCTATTGGCTATTTTATCCAGCTCCTTTTTTCCCCTTATTATGATTACCCAAACTGTATGGTAGACACTTTCATTGTTAAATGTTCTATTTTTATTGATGTAAATCATTTTTTTAAACTTATATCTTTCTGTAATAAAGAAAATACTCGAGAAAGGTACAGACATGAACATAAACATTCACATGGATCGTGCAAATGCTTAGGTTAATGTATTCAGAATGCAGTTAAACCTGTGTAAATCAATATAAGGGCTATATGAAATATTTCTTTATTTCAACTTCAGCGGAACAGAGTTTTTCCACTATGAAGCTTATTAAAACATACCTACGAACAAGCAAGGCTCGGAAACCCATTAGTAACTTCGCCGTTATATCCACAGAGCGTGAACTCAGCAATACCCTCGTGATTAATCCTGACACAGTAATTGACATCTCAAAAAGGACAACGACTGCAGTTTCCATTGTAAATATTCATTAAATGCAGAAATATATTAAAAGGAGTAACGAAAATAGAGAAAAAGAAGATAATAAATAGTAGGGAATAGAAAGATAATAGGATAGTGGAGAGCAGAGATATAAGAGGATAGTAGAGATTGAAGAAAAAACAGAAATAGAGATAAAATTGCGAAGAAATATGAGAAAGTATTAATTGTATATATTCATGTTTTCATCATATCAGAGCCCAAATTAACTTTGCTAAAATATTAAAACACGAGTTGATTCTGAAGCGTGTTATTTTTTTTATTAGGTATTGTATAGTAGACTTCGGAGTATAACCATGAGATATATGGTGTAATTCAAATATGTATTTAAGTATTTGTTTATGTAAAATAAATACCGAAAACTATTATGCATGTTAAAATAACATACGTTTTCTATGTGAGTCATTCTATATTATCCCAGAGATAGGTTCCCTTATTCGAGGTTTCGCCCTAAAGTGTCCACGGAGGTTTCACTATATTTGTTAAAGCCAACCACGAAATGACGGCCCTCCTTCCGTGGCGCCCACTGCGGGACAACCCCCCATTTTGGACACACGCCACTGGGAAGAACCCCGTTTCCTAGTTACCCTAATGAAGGCCCACCCACAAAAAAATTTTTGAAACCGCGCCTGATATATATTCCAGTAAGTGTTTAATTTAATAGTAAGTAAATTATATTTGCTTTAACATAGCTTGTAACACTGTGCAGTAAAATGGTAAAATTGTACAGTTTCCTATGTAAATTATAAAACATCAGAAAAAAAATGTTTGATTTATTTATAACATTTTAGATTCAATTATGAAGTCATTTCTGATACTTTAATCTCAATTATTAAATAATTTCTGATACTTTAATCTCAATCATTAAATCATTTCTGATACTTTAATCTCAATTATTAAATAATTTCTGATACTTTAATCTCAATTATGAAATAATTTCTGATACTTCAATCTCAATTACTAAATAACTTCTGATACT
>QLNU02014802.1:14142072-14166066 GCA_006491805.2 Dysdera silvatica
CCTTGTGAACTTCCTACGTCAGCCTACGCGCAGTTGTAAGTGCTCCAGAATAGGAACATTTTCAAAGAGTGCAGTCAAATGGTTGGGAAGGTGTTCTGATCAACATATTGAAAGTAGAATTGGACGAGTACTAAATCGATTTTTTTTTTAAATCACTGTTGCACTGCAAATCGATAAAACTACACCTAGTGCCCATATACGCTAGAAAACTAAAGTAAAACACGATCGAGGGGTAACCTTGTGTCACTTCAGTTTTATAGTGTTTTAAGATATTTTTTATGAAATATGAAAATGACAACAGAATAAAATATATAGATTTCAGACTCCAAGGGAGCAGGGACGCTAATTTTATGTGAAATAATTTGCATTTTTTCGTGAGCCGGGGGGCCACATAAAACATGTCGGAAGGTCGCAAGTTGACGACCCCTGATTTATGAGAAAAGTTACGATTTCTTTCACACTTGTGCCGAAATCATGGACGGAACGTTATGATGCGCTCACGACACCTTGTTACATGACTTCTTGTGATACAGCATGATTAAAGCGATGATGATGATGGTGGTGGTGGTGGTGATGGTGGTGGTGATGGTGATGATGATGATGATGATGCATAAAAGCTTAGTACAATGCCCGTTTAGCCTGCAAAGCACCATTCCAAGATTTGATGGTTCTAAAGAGTTTCATTTTTACAATGAAATAAATAAAAATATTTCTCAAGAAACAACAAAAAAAATTTTGTCATTTTTGGCACCTTACCGAAGATACAGTGGCCTTAACATTTTTCGATGCTACAATTTCTTTTAAGTGAAAAGTAAGGATGGCCAAAGCATTTAAAGATAGAAAAATCAAATAATTATGGATAGAACTGTTTAAATTTTTAGTTTGAGGAAATAATTTACACATAAAGAAATACGAGGGCCTTTGCCCCTATTTTTTATTAGCCAAAATAAGGTACATACAGGTAATTACAAATATACGTACTATTCTACGTGCCTTACACTATTTTTCCGCATAGTCCCCACACCGATTCAGAACTAAAATTATAATAATAAAAGGTTTAGTAATTTTTTGATAATGAATACTTCGAGGAACATGAAAAATGGCTCCGATAGTCTTTAACGACCTGTAATAGGTATTGTTTTTACTCCTCATCGTGGGTTATAAGATTGTTGTATTCTTCCATAAGCTTGATATCTCTTTCTGTAGTACTATTGACAATTGTAAGGTTTGTGACTACCGTAAGGCCATATTGATAATCATGAAGAGAATTCCAAGTCGCAGGATCATGAGCAATAAAATTAGACGATATTTTAAGTCGCTTAAAAAAGTGAATGTGCTTTTTGACACAAATTTATAGACGAGGGCGAATCAGAAAGTCTTTGCCCCTATTTTTTATTAACCAAAATAAGGTACATACAGGTAATTACAAATATACGTACTATTCTACGTACCTTACACTATTTTTCCACATAGTCCCCACACCGGTTCAGACATTTGTCCCATCGCAGCACTAAATTTGAGATGCCCCTGTGGTAGAATTCGTCCGGCTGACTGTGGAACCACCGTCGGACTGCTGTCTTGGCTTCATCGTTGCACGTGAATCGCTGTCCTGCCAGGAACTTCTTCAGCGGACCGAAAACGTGGAAATCACTAGGGGCGAGGTCCGGACTGTATGGTGGGTGGTCCAGACTCTCCCAGTGAAATGACCGGAGCTTGTCGGCGGTTCTGATTGCATACAGTCCGGACCTCGCCCCCTAGTGATTTCCACGTTTTCGGTCCGCTGAAGAAGTTTCTGGCAGGACAGCAATTCACGTGCAACGATGAAGCCAAGACAGCAGTCCGACGGTGGTTGCACAGTCAGCCAGACGAATTCTACCACAAGAGCATCTCAAACTTAATGCTGCGATGGGACAAATGTCTGAACCGGTGTAGGGACTATGTGGCAAAATAGTGTAAAGTGAGTAGAATGGTATGTATATTTGTAATTACCTGCATGTACCTTATTTTGGTTCATAAAATATAGGGGCAAAGACTTTCTGATTCGCCCTCGTGCATAAATTTGTGTCAAAAAGCACATCCACTTTTTTAAGCGATTTAAAATATCGTCTAATTTTATTGCTCATGATCCTGCGACCTGGAATTCTCTTCATGATTATCAACATGGCCTTACAGTAGTCACAAACCTTACAATTGTCGATAGTGCTACAGAAAGAAATATCAAGCTTATGGAAGAATAAAACAATCTTATAACCTACGATGAGGAGTAAAAACAATACCTATTAAGTCGTTAAAGACTATCGGAGCCATTTTTCATCTTCCTCGAAGCATTCATTATCAAAAAATAACTAAATATTTTATTATTACAATTTAATGTAATAAAAACTTGTTTTTTTGTGATTGATCAGGTCTAGGCATCAGTTTAGTTACCCTTACTCCTAATTATTTGTTATCATTTTAAAACAAAATTAATAAAAGTGGTGGTGTGAAAATTTAGAAATTATCGCATATAATGAAATGTTCACCCTTCTTGGGGCACAAGTTAATGTTCTACAAATCTTTCAAAGCTCTTACCAGTTACTTACTAACCTAAAAGGAAAAGAAATAGTGGGGCGAGACTTAATTTTAATTTTTAATTTTTTGCCTATATGCTAAGGACCACCCTAAAAAGCAGTCATTTTAAGAAATAGCCTCTATAAAGCAGGTTTCTTTATATATCGCAGGGTAGCAAATACGGTGATCTACCTTGGGAATGCGTTGTTTTATATAACTTTTAATTTTCGGCCTAATAAATGCAGTCTATTTCTGTAGAATGAAGCGATATAGGTATAGGAAGAGGGGAAATATTCAATCGCACGAATTTTAAGAAGCAGTATTTTTGTAAAGATTAAAGCTCCTTTGCTTTCAACACAGGGTATGAAAAACTATTTGGAACATAAGAACGCTATTTTTTTTTACGCCTAATAAATGCCGCCTGATTAAGCACGGACACAAGGTGGGGCGAAAGGGTGATCTGCCCCTTATCCTTAAGTTGGATTTGTATCATGGAAACTGAACTGATAAGTACCTAAACTAGGCTGAAAGTGTGAATCGGGAACAAATCGCCTCCTTGCATCTGGTGCTGTGAAATGTTGGTACATACATATGGAAAGAGGAAAAACGTCCACAAGCAGGCATTTCAAGAAGCAGCGTCGATTAAACATTCGCTTGCTTTCAACACCGGGCAGCAAGTGCGATTCCAGAGATGGGGAATACATTTTTTTTAATTTTTTTTTAATTTTCCGTCTAGCAAATGCCATCTGGATCTTTGAAATAATGCAGCATACATAGGGAAAGGGAAAAAAGCTCAAGAGCAGTCATTTTAAAAAACAGCCTCAATGGAAAAGGGTTTTTTTGTTTGTTTTTTTTTGCATCACCGGTTAACCAGTTCGATTTCCCATGTTGGAACGCATTTTTTTTTTCCTTGTCAAATTTCAATTGTCCGCTAAATGAGTGCAGTTTAGTTCTGTGAAATGGAGCGACACACTTATAGAAATGGAAAAACTATTTAAGGGCAGGCATTTTGAAAAAGAATGTCGGTAAATCAATATTTTGCTTTCAACACGGTGTAGCTAGCAAGTACGATTCCCTACATTAGGAAAAATTTGATTTTTTAATTTAAATTCTCTTCTGATAAACGCAGTCTGGTCAAGCGCGAATGCAAGGGTGAGGGAGGTTAGTGCCCCTTGAGCCGGTGTTATATCATAGAAATTGAAATGAAAAGTAGCGAAAACTTGGCTGTAAATGGGAATCGGAGACAAAACGCACCACTTCAAAAGATTTCTGGGTTCGCCCTTGTTCCTTACCTACGCCATTGCTATCTACGTAGTTTAGCATTCTAACTATTCTACAGAAACAGTCTTGATCAGTGGCATCCTACTCAATCCATCAGTCTTATGTTCACCTTAATAAGTAAACTTATTCTTCTTTTGCATAGTTTAATTATCCAATTGAAACACACTCTTCAACGACCAGGTCCGATTCCTCTCAGACATTTGGTACTATCCAATGCTCTCACAAAAGTCGTAACAATAGCTATTTCGCTTTTTATTTACGCCGCAATCCATCCTCTCCATTATCAGTTGGCTCCAAGTCTTCTTTCAGACATTTGCTGGTTTATCTTGTTCGACTGTCAATTACCTTCTTCTGTATCACTATTCGTCTGCGTATCAGATGGCTACTAAACTATTAAATCAAACCTCGTGATTGATTCCTTTAGAGACCTTTTTCAGTGCCGAACACCGCTATATAGCAGTGTTCGGCACTGAAAATTTTCCTTCAGGTAAAAAAAAAATAATGAAGGCACTTTCTATATTTGATGGCGCTAAATTCTATTTTGGCATTCAAGTGTTTCTTGTTTTGAGGAAAGTGTGTCTGGAGATTTTTTTTTTTTTTTTTTAAAGGAAAAAGTATTTATTCAACATGCACTATTAAATATTGCATGTATCGATGTACTTTGTAGCTTGTATGACACATTTACAAATATATATATATATAAATAGGTACAAGATAAATAACATAATTGATATAAACCGCGTTTAACACTTATTTAGTTCATTTATATAGACCAGTTGATTTGTGGAATCCGCATTAGAGTGAGGAGAACTACGAAAAGTCCAGCAGAAGAGAAAAGTCCATAAAATCACTGAAAAACCGTTTATAAACTATTTTTTTAAGTGCAAGTTCGCTGCCATTGTTCGCCGTAGATTGTCGCTTTCCTAAACATGTTAATTTTAGCAGGTTCCAGTGTTGGACAGTGTAAAATAACATGCTCCATTGTTTGCTTAACAGTTGCGTCACAGAAGCAGAAAGAAGATTCTCGCAGAACGGATCTTTGAAAATATTAGCCAAACCTTCCCTGACCTGCTGGCAACTGAGTTAACTTGTAAGAGAATTCTAGATGATTTGCATTCATCCTATCTTTGACAGTTGGGAAAATTCCTTTGATACTCTGCCGTTCCTTGAATGCTTCCTTAGTTCCTCCCATTTCTGAAGTATTTCTGAAGTACTACCATTCTGAAGTATTGTATCTTCGACAGTTTTTTTTTATTTCGGTCATAAGAGCAGTGGCGCACCCACGTAGAGGGCCAAAGGGGCCCGGACCCTCCCTTGGGTTAACAAAATGAAAAATTATTACGCCAACGGAAACTGGTATATCGTTTTATTAAAAAAAATGTAGGATGAAAGCAGTGATGTTCACAACATTTTCCTGAACTCTGGTGACAGTGATGAGACACTGCTGTTGAGGCAAGCAACAGCAGCAGCAGTGGTCTGGGACTGTCTTCAAACGCTTTCCAGGAAAGTAAAGGTAGACCAAAACACGATATCAAACACGGTTGAAATAGAAATTCTGACTGCAGATATTTGTAATTATGTCAAGAAATCTAATCTCACTGATGGAGATAAGACAAGAGTGCTGGCCATTGTAAAATTGTATAAACATAATCTACTACTTCTAATTATTTAAGTATCTTGCATTGTAGAATTATTAGTAATTCAATAATGATAAAAGTACACAAAAAGACAACCGTAATTGATATGGCGTCTGGCCCTTTATTTCCACCAAAAATTCCTTGCACCAGTGGGCTACCCCTTGTGTATATTCTAAGTGCGCCACTGCATAGGAGCTTTATCGTACATCATTGGATGGTCATCTGATAGGGCGGCAAATTTGGCAAATGGATCGATGTTTCTATTTCCCCGATTTCAATTGTGGGCTTTAATCCAATTCAGTTTTATCTCCCAATGACTCAAGTGGAGATTTGACATAACTTGCCGAATGCCCTCAGGGATGGAATAGTGGTTGCCGGAATTTTGAATGGAATCAATTGCGATCTGGCTACCAGTGTAAATGATAGCCTTTTTTGTTGATATAAGATGTGCTTCGTCATTCAAATATGTTTGTGTTTGTTTGTGGGGAGAGTAAATTTCATTCGTTTCTAAGCTGCTGGAAACCTCAGTTTATTTTTCATGTATGTTCAAAGTTGGATTTACGTATAGGCAAGGTAGGCTCGGGCCTACGGCCCCCCACTGGGGCTTTGGTGTGGCCTGATGTTATTTAACATTATTTTAATCTTGTTTATTTACAAGAGTCCAAAAAGTTTTCATTATTGGTAAATATAAATTAAAGATAATGAGATTCAAAGAAAAACTCAGGAGTTATTAACTATATATAGCGAAGACAACATTCTTCAGGGGCCCCATTATATCCTTTTGGCTCAGGATAAACCTTAATCCGACACTGTGTATACTTTACGAAGTTTAAAAGTCGCGTTTCCTGTATGAATAATTCTTCCATCAATCATTAAATGGAACGAAAGCCGTATAAAAAATGTAAAAATTGACAATTACAAAATGTATCAATGGAAACATTCTACTAATATCAGATATACTTAGAGTAAGCTTTCTATAACGTTTTGTAAAAAACCCAGACATTTCTAAATTTTTCATTTTAAAGAACTGGGATATTTTGAAAAAGAAAAATAATATGCTGAAAATTAACAAGACCAAAAAATATTCATCTTAACACGATTAAAAAATTCACACTTTCAGAAAACACTCAAAGTTCAAGAGTTTATACACTGTAAGACGTAAAAATCAAAGCCCCCATGGCCCGGTTAACGCACGGGCCCTCGGAGCCGTAGCCCCGGGCCCATGGGGGGTAGAGGGACTCTAGACCCCTTAGCCATTTAAAAATTTGATTTGCCCGATTCTGCTATGCATTTACTTTCAAAAGTTTTACAGTCACATTTTAAAATAAGGTACTTTTTAGCTCATTACTAATTGTCAAGCAGTATCAATTATTTTTGTAGCATTTTAGTATCTTGTACATTCACTAAAATTCTTGACAGCTATGAGAAGAAAGTAATAATTTTTCTCAGCCCCCACCCCTTAGAAGTAGTCATACGGGCGCCCATGACTGAGCCCCCATATCATTGGGGCCACAAAATTTTGTATGTGAACTTTTTTAGCAAGTTTAAAATGTCATAACAAACAGTTATTTCGACACTGGCGTAAGGTTTAAAAACACGACGTTTCGGGAGCCAACTGCTCCCTTTGTAAGGCAAAATAGTCGAAATAACTGTTCGCTATGCAATCTCCTGGTGAAATTCTGTATTGTTTAGTTCAAAATGTCAGTTTGAAACCTGGGGTTTTTTTTTTAAATTATAATTTAGTAATTTATTAATGTCACATGCGGCTCAAGAACTAGTATTTACTCGGTTCACCTCTCTACGTACTCGCAACCAAATTATTCAAGAAGTAAGTAAAAATTCCAATTCTTGTTATATATAGGCTATATTATCAGCATAATCGATAGTTTAAAGTCGTTTTCAATGGCGCCTTAATAGTTGAAGAAAATAAATAAAATATTATTATAAAACTATGTTCTCATACAGGGGTATAGAGGAAATTTATTTGGAGGTGTTTAAAGGGAGTTTGAAACGTATGAATTTTAAGCGTTTGAAAACACGACAGTTCTAAACCATTTCGCATTTCAAGTTTGCTGGTGCCATCTATCGGAATTTTACGAAACTATTAGCAGTGATGGAAAACTGAAATTTGATTTTTTGTAGTACCTTATAGTAAGTAGCAGGAAAATTGCTGCTCCGTAGCAGTAAAAAGTAGTTTTGCAGCAGCGGCACTTATTGATAACGCACAGGCCTTATCCCTTAGGGCCCCAAATTTTGCATCTGTATTTTTGTTTAATTGTTTACCACACAGAATTTTACAGTTTGTGAGCAAGTTTTTGTTTAATTGAATTATAGCAATAATTTATTTGTTTCCTTTAAAAATAACCTCAAAATCATTTGAAATAATATTAACATATTGTTTATGCATATAACAAGTGTCCATACTTTTTAATTATTTCAATATTGTACACATATTTTTTTTTTTTTTTTAAATGCGCGGGAATCCCAAATTAATACAAGGCCCCATTCTGCCACAATGGGACCTGGAGATAAAAAATTTGATGTATACTCAAAAATTATGCCATGCATATGAAAATTTTATTTTAACGGTACTAGACATAGAAGAATATTGAAAATTATCTATTGAAAACAAACTTAACATACAAAATAAACTACTTTATACTCTTTAATTTTAGAGTAAAGAACCTAAGTTGCCTGTTCAATTCATAAACATGATATTTGAGGATTCAGTCATAACAGTTTGAACACACTGTAATAATTCAACTTTCCTATACTCTTCGAATTTGGCTAGATACGTTCGAATATTAAAATTTTGCTTCTTTAAAAAAAACTTGACCACTCTCTCTCTCTCTGATAAACTTCCTTTTATATGCCTGCTTCGATCATCTTCTCAGCTTTTGAAGGCATTTTTTGTGATGCTTTTATTTTTTTCTTAAATTTCATCGCCTTTCAATTAAAAATTTTTTAACATCTTATTTTGCTCTTATTCAACTTTTCGTTTTTTATTCCTTTTTTGCATGTGCACCGACGGCATAAAAATATTGGGGGGGGGACAGTATACCAGTGGAAGGCAGCTTGTTGTTAATGAGGGCCGTAGATAGCAGGTGGTCCCATGGGCCCGTGCCCCCCCCCCCCTTCAGAAATGCTTTTGCCACCAATACTTATTCATTAGCGAGGCTGTAAAAAATGTTTGCCTCCCCGAAAAAATTTCTCGTTAAGGCCTTATTGTTAACAACTCTTTACAGAGATAACAGACAATAACAAAGCAGTGTTTAATTTAAATACATTTAATTTAAATACACACACAAACATGTGCTTCTGCTTGATGACATTCACTTTACCATAAAATCAATATTCTAGTTACATTTCCAGTTTCATTTTCACATGCAATGCTCCTTAATAAATTTCGTATTTATTACACCGATAACGTAAACAGTCCCTTTCATTTATGTCTTTGATAATCGGTTTACTCGACCAAAAAGGTCCTTGAGCTTGCAAAATTAAAATAGAGAAACTATAGTTGTAACGTTATTAAAAATGTTCCGTTTGAAAGTTGAAATAATAACACGTCAATGAAAACGCTGCCATGCAGAAAAAAGCGCCATACAATACAATCCAACAAAAGGTATAATTACATCAAATAAATGACAAGGTGCATTTTTTTTATTTCGTACTAAATATACTACACCAAAAAATATAACCGCATTCCTTAGATTTAAGAAAAAAAAAATATTTTAATTTTGAACGTTACCTATTATAAAATTTTTGTTTGAAATTGGGAGGAGCTCATGGAACCCTAATACCAACATTAAGGAGACGGATCCCCTCTGCATCCCCCAACGATTCCCGTGATTTTTTGACATGCTTTGTACATATTTTTCTCCTACTCCTTTGATGGATCTTAAAAGTATTCTAGATACTGCCAAATTGTTCACATCTCCATTTAATCTGTTCATATGGCATATAATTTGATGCCTGCCAATAGCACTTTAAATACTCAATCTAGATCTATTTGTCAATAATCTTTTATTTACATTAAATCCACGCTTACATTCTGAATTTTCATGAGCTTTGGGTAAGAATGTTTTAATGAGAGTTGTTAGCTTTTTTTATTTAGGGTTTTCAAGATGTTCTGTAATGAAAATATGTTATGACAATATCTACAGCATGCGTTTAGATGAAAATGTTTTAGTGTTGGTACCTTCATCTTCATACAATATAGTCATACTACATGCATTTGCAAATATACTAAAAGTTTTTCTGCTTGTAGCAAAACCCATTGATCAGTTAATGGTGAAATATCGCAAAGTTCAATTAAATTTGATAACTCAGCAACTAACATTCAAATACTTTTTGTGGAATAAGAATACAATAAGAATAAATTTTATTGAACTTAATTACAATTTTGATGATACATATTCCGCTATATGATAATCTTGACAGTCCTTCTAGCCTATACAACTGGTGGACATATCTCAAATTTTCTAAGGACCTGTTCCCAAGAAGGAAGGTTTTAAAAGGCGTTCTGTACACAACAAATAAAATCATCTTGCTGACATATAGAATTTTGCAGAGGCTTCTTTACCATTTCACATTTCGTTTTGGACACTAAGTAAGATTATCTCTGAACTTTTTAGTCAGTTTTCCCTTTCTAAATATCAACAGATTGTATTCAAAATAAACGAGTTTGAGTGTGATAACTAGCTTTGTTGGTATAAACCTTTTTTGCATCAAACCTTTCCCCATCATTTTTTGTCAGAATTACCAGTTCATCATATAGTATATGAAGAAGGAGGGGAGGGTTCTTCTCCCTTTCGCTTTAAAAAAATAACAGAACTCCATTAAAAAGTTCTACAGCAATTTTAAGGGAAAGTGCTTTCAAGAGAACAGTTCTATCAGCGAAAATCGACTTTATTCCCTTTAATCTCCTGCTTTCATTTCGAGATGATAAATTCGTCTCGCAAAAGGCATTTACAACATTATACTACTTACTGAATCTTTTTATAGATGTAGAATCTACCACCTACCATTGATAGGCCGTATAAAAACGTGTTCTGGAAGATCGAAGTTTATTTGGTGCTCTTTAAATTTTCGGCATTACACAACAGATATTTTAAAAAATAAAATAGATCTCTACTAAGAGGAGCTCTTTATTAAAACCAAAAACTTCTAACGCATTACTAAATGTATTATGAATCTTGTGTAACAAACATTCACTGACATTAATTATATTTTCATGTACAATTCAAATTTTATGTGTCACGCTCTTCATGATATTATGACTACGACTATAAAATAAAAATTCTTCCTAGGAAGTTCAGATATTGATGATAATATTGCTTTAAATAAATCTTCGGCTCTCACATGTCCCATGAAAAACGATTTTAACGCATGCCGAACTTTTTTGTCTTTATCACTAAGATAACGAAAAACAACATCAAACTAATTAGCCCCTTTTCTTCAAGTGTGGTCTCATCAATTTGGACGCTAAAATAAGAGTTATTCAACTAGATAGGAACATCTATTTTTTGTTCCTTAAATATTACATCTGTGGTTAGTATACAAAACTATACTGTAAAGCAAAAATTAAAATCCATTCCACAAAAATAGATACATAACAGTAGTTGACACTATAGGTTAGTAACTCCCTCCTCCTCCCATGAGAAATGTATTCCCAGTTTGATAGGATCCATTAGTGGTCTGATTAGCCCGCGCGTATGTATATGTGTTTTCAATTATTCTTAAATTCACTTAAAATTTTATTCAAGCCTCATAAATCGATGTTTGAAAAACAAAGATACTGAGCAAAATTAAATAAATTAGCATAACTAGAGAGGATTTAAAAACGTACTTTAAATTTTCGGAATCTTTTTTTTAATTGCTTTATCATAGAAAATAAGACTAAGAAATCTCCTACCCCTGCGTGCATCCCTGAACACACTGAAATATATATATATATATATATATATGGGGAAAGGAATGAACGTGGCGATCAACTCATCGAATTTGCAGAAGCTGAAAACCTTAGCATCATGAATTCATTTTTTAAGAAGAAACCGCAAAGAAAATGGACATGGAAACACCCAAATGGGGGAACTAGTGAAATTGACTATATCCTGGCAAACAAGAAATCAATTATTGAAGATTGCAGCGTACTGAACAGATTTAATACTGGAAGTGATCATCGAATGGTGAGATGTAAAATGCACTTAAATACTAAATTAGAACGACAGAAGCTCATTAGGAAACAAGTAAGTAAGAGGGTGGATTTAAAGAAATTAAAAGAAAATACCGAGGCATTCAAGTTGGAATTAAAAAATCGCTTTTCTGCACTGGAAGGACTTATTGATGAAAGTGATATCTCAGAAGCAAATGAAAACATTGTTAAGACAATAGTTGAAACTGCTGGGGAAATTGGTGGTGTAACCTGTAAAAAGCACAATAGCAAATTATCTGAGAAGACGAAACAGCTCATGAAAAGGCGAAGAGATATGAAGGTGGACAATCGAAATACCAGTTCCAGGATTGAGTACATAGAACTTTGTAAAACTCTGCGCAAAAGCATGAAAGAAGACATAAGAAAATTCAACTGTGAGCTAGTAAGGAAAGCCATTGAAAATAACAAGAGCCTTAGGGTTGTTAAAGGAAGTTTATCTGTTGGGAAGAAACACATCATTGCATTAAAAGGAGAGGATGGCACCGTAACAAGAAATAGGGAAGAAATACTTAGAAGAGTTGAAGAATTCTACAAAAATCTATACGAAAGTAACAGTGAATTAAACGAAGACATTGAAATAGTCGAAGGAACAGCTCCTAAAATCTTAAAAGAAGAAGTTTCATTTGCAATAAAAAATATGAAGAAAGGAAGAGCCCCTGGTGATGATGGTATTACATTAGATATCCTAAAAGAAGCTGGAGAATATGTAGAAGACATACTTGCAAAATTCTTTACCAAATGTCTTAACAGCGGTAACATACCAAACCAATGGGATTCTGCAACAGTAATTCTTTTGCATAAAAAAGGTGATAAAGAGGATTTGAAAAATTACCGACCAATTAGCTTGTTACCTGCTATTTATAAAATCTTCACAAAAGTGCTAACACATCGCCTGCAGAAAAAATTAGATGCAGCTCAACCAAGAGAACAAGCTGGATTTCGAAGTGGATTCAGTACAGTGGACCATATTCAAGTATTAAGAGAATTAATTGAAAGAACACATGAATATGAACTTCCATTGTGTGTGGCATTTATTGACTATGAGAAGGCCTTTGACTCTATTAAAACATCAGCAGTCATCAACTCTTTAAGATCAACAGACATTGAGGATGTGTACATTGACATGGTGAAACGTGTGTATAAAAATGCAAGTGCAAAATTTCGGTTACATAAAGATACCAAAACTATCAAAATTGGTAAAGGTGTGAGGCAGGGAGATACCATTTCTCCAAAACTTTTTACTTCAGCTTTACAGATGATTTTTCAGCAGATAAATTGGAATAACAAGGGAATAAAAATAAATGGTGAATATTTAAATCATTTGCGGTTTGCTGATGACATTGTTATTTTTTCAACGAACCCATTAGAACTCCAAGACATGGTACAGGAGCTCTCAACTAGAAGTAAAGAAGTTGGACTCAAGATGAACCTACAAAAAACTAAGATCATGTTCAATAATTTCGTAGAGGAAACAAAAATACAAGTTGACAACATTGAGCTAGAAATTGCTGATTCATATATTTACCTTGGCCAGCTGATTTCAATGGATGGCAACATTATGAAAGAACTCAACAGACGTATTAAACTTGGCTGGAGTGCATTTGGAAGAAACAGTTTTATCCTGAAGGGGAAATTGCCTTTGTGTCTAAAAAGAAAGGTCTTCAACCAGTGTGTATTGCCAGTCCTCTCTTATGGATCAGAGACATGGAGTCTAACAGTTGGAGCAATACGAAAGTTACAGACAACGCAAAGGAGCATGGAGAGGTGCATGCTTGGAATAACTAGGAGAGATCGAAAAAGAAACACTTGGGTGAGAGAGCAAACTAGAGTAGAGGACATCATTGTTAAAGTAAAAGGGCTGAAATGGCGATGGGCTGGGCATATTGCAAGAAGAACTGATCAACGATGGACAACAGAAATTCTGAACTGGATTCCAAGAGACCACCGAAGACCTAGAAAACGTCCTCAAACTAGATGGGTGGATGAAATAAGAAAACAGGTTGGGGTGACGTGGAAGCGAATTGCTCAGGATAGACTTGTGTGGAAAGCATTTGGAGAGACCTTCATCCAGCAGTGGATAGATAATGGTTGAATATGATGATGATATATACATTATATAATTTATTCATTTAAGGAGAATCATTCATTTAAGGAGATCAACAAAATTTGGTTTCTGTTCAGCATTGTCAACTTGAAATTAATAAAGAACTCCATTAGCGGCGGCAATATTTTTCAGAAAGGAAAAAATTGCCAAATCTAGTGGAAAACCGGCGAATTTAGGCTAGATTTGAGACTTTGGAACTGCATCCAGTGAAACTTTTGGAAAAATTGACAATACGGTCCAGCATACTGCTGACATTAAATTACGTGAACGGATCACAAGTGGGAGACAACCGCAATGTTTTTGACAACGAATTTCCCTGACTTTTCGAGATAACAAGAGACAAAAATTAACTTGGGTGGACAGTGGGGGTGCGAAAAATGTTTTAGGAGAGCAAGTAAGACGGTGAGACACTTATTTTGATAAAAATGCGATTAACATGCTTTGCCCAAGAAAGACATGTTGAATGAATTCTGACAAAATACAGAGATATGTGACAACCTCAAAAAATCTTAAATGGGCACTAAGGAGTCGCCACTGAATACCCCTCACCCCAACGTGTTATAAAAATAAATATTTTAATATAAAAAATTGTTTTTCTTTCGTTGCATTAATGATTTATTAATTTTTAAATCTGTAACTCAAGAAAATGTGTCTTGGGGTGGAAACTGCCTTCCACCCTCCCCAAATGTCCTAAAATATCAGGTAATGAACTGTGTTAATTTTTGGAGCATTGCCGACAACCCTTATTCATTTGTTATTGTCTCAATCCATCTACTACTGCACAACAACAATAAATAAGTGGAATCGATCGCGACGATCCAAAAGTGAATCCAAGTGATCACGTGACAAGTGAAACAAAATGGCCGAAATAGATGACGCACTTGCGTATCCAGACTTTCTATTGAGGAAAATCTGCAATGGGCTTGCAATAAAATCTCATTGCCGAGCAGATACAGAATTTATTTCTTTTATACAAATGACCCAGGTAGCGCCCATGCATTTCGCTTTGACATTCTTTTATAAGTTAATTATGAAAAGTTGGGGGCCACTATACCACTAGCGCAAGTGAAATAGTCCAAAAACAAGTTGAAACATGCTGATTCATTGTCCAGTTTTCTGTAGAAAGAAACCACCTGTAAGTGGGAGCAGGTAAACGCTTCCGCACACGACCGATGGCAATACGAGGTGAGTTAATTATTAAAAATCCGCAAAGCACAATGTTCACCTTGCTGCAGGTGTTCCATAAGCCCACTAAGGCGCAAATCCGAAAGTGGCCTATCGCTTTTGGAGATTAGGCATGGAAGCCAGTACCTTGAGAGTTCGACGAGTAATGCTATTGGATAGTCCCCCAGCTCTCCAAAAAAGGTAAAACATTGGTCGAGCGCTGCGCAGTGAAGAAGTTCGACTTTTAAATCTTTGTGTATGTTTGAGTTTCAAACGAAACAAGGAGCTCCACACATTGTTCGTAAACATTTATTTTGAATTATTTGTAGTGTTCTCATTTTATCTGGACCGAGAAAGGTGAAGACAGCACAACAGTAAAGAAGAATTGACCTAATTGAAGATTTATATACCAGAATTTTTGTTGGAAGGCTCATTTTGGATTTAGGTCCTAAAACTGGTAACAGTGTGGAGAAGGCAGCACGAGCTTTGTTTTTAGTGATTTCAAAATGCCTTTTGAAACTAAATCTTTCGTCTAGCTAGCATCATCCCCAAATACATTGTTGCATTTGTGATGGTGGTTTTTTATCTTTTACTGTGACTGAGTAAGAGCCAATTTTCCCACCGTTTCTGAAAATAACTAATTGACTTTTCGCTGGATTCACGGTAAGACCCCAAGCCATAAGCCATCTTGCCGAGAAAACAGTAGCATTTCCATATTTGGATCTTATACTGTTGGTGATTTATTAATTTCTTGGTGACTTTTTTTAGTTGCCAAAATGGCGACAAACACATCAAGAAAAATGGCGTTTTCGTAACTAGCAAATACAGAAATTTCGAGCGTTTTTGTAGTAGGATGTAGTAGCAAACGGAAATCGTAGATTTTCCACCACTGTATTAGTAACAAAATTCGTTTTAACCATAGACGTAATCTAGCGGGGGTAAGGGGGTCACTTTCCCCCTAGTTTTTTGAAAGATAAGAGGCAAACTCGTGCTTTTTCCCATACAATTTTGAATTTCCCCCCCCCAGTTTACGTTATATTTAACCCCCAAATGACGCCTATGATTGAAACCTTCACAAAGATGAGTTTAAAATGACTTTTTGCGTGCATAAATTCAGGAATAAGTAACAGAGGCAATTTTCATTGTCTTTATTCATACAATTACTAAAAACAATAATCACAAACATTGTCGCTGAATTATAACAACAAAGCTAAAGACACGCTTGACTGACAAGTGGTGCCCTCTAGCGGCCGCAGGGAGGAAAACATACAAATGCGTTATAAACAAGTGAACACACATATTGTATTTTGCCCGATAATTTTTAATCTCACAACATGATGAGCACATTTTTTTTTTAAAAACTGTCTGTACGGAACGCCGGAGAAAAAGTTAGTCTCCAAAAACAGATGAAGTCAACGAATTAGAAAACAATAGTTTAACTTGAGCTAAAATGAAAAAAACAGACGGTTGAGAAATTGAAATACAAAAAGTACAAAGTGCTTTTTCATTGGTTTTAAAGCGTAGTATTCAACAGGCTCCAGAATGCGGGGGGGGAAATGCATTTAATAAATTCATGCCAATACGTTCATACCTGTATATGAGTAATTTATATATAAAGATGATACTTCATTTAAATACATGAATAAATCAGATGTAAAATCATCAATACTCACGGATATTTGAAAAACGCCACATTTCAGACCAACGTCTGAAACGTTAATTTTAAAACTATTTTCAAAATGATAATTTGGAAGCAGTATTTCTCAGATTCTCGACAGAACCGATGGACAACATTTTGGGCATACATAATTAATACTTCATTAAAATTAATACTATTATACATACAATAATCAGTACCTTTCTCAAAGTACTTGACTTTCAGTAGATAAAAAATATTAGTTATAAGACAAAATATATTAGTAACCTTTGGATAAGGAGATATAAAGTGAAACCTGCTAAGTCGACTACCTTTAAAAGTGATCCACCTATCTATCTTGAGAAGGAACCAAAAGAAGCCTGTGTAGTAACCTTAAAGCCCTTTGTAAGTTGTCTGTCTGTCTGTCTGTCTCAATTGAACAAGAAAGATTGGGTTTTCTGGTGGTAACTTAGCAGATCTCACTCTATGACAGCAGTTCTCAACCTTTTACCTTTGTGAAATCCTCAAATTAGCATTCATCGATCAAGGAGATCCCTACATAAAGACTATTATATATCATTAAGAATATCTTCCTTTGTTATATATAAACTTAAAATTTATAACGAAAACAACATGACGTTTCTGATACCTGGCTTAACGAAGAAAAAACTTTATACTATTAAACAAGGTTAAGGAGACAATACAAAATAGATTCAAATTGTGCTTAAAAGACCTTGCACAGAGGTTTACATTCCCATAAAAACAAAAGAACCACATATCTGCAAACGAAAAATGTAGCGAAACGCATGCAAAAAATGCAGCACCACAATCGGAGTTCATTTGTTCAGGAGGTGCTGCAGTTCTACAGCGCTCATGGTCTGGCACAATAACAACTGCTAGCCATTACAATTCCTCGTGGAAACCCAAGCAATATTTTACAGAAACCCGGTTGAGAAAAGCTGCTCTACCATAATTTCCGAGAATTTTTCAGTTCATAGATCAAAACTAACGGCAGATCGAAATTTGAGAAACACTGTTCAACGAATTCTTGAAAAAATATACATTTGGAGTTTATCCCTACAAGGAATCAAACGTGTGCGCCAAGCAACGAAAAGTTTGATTCGTTGACTGACATAGAAAACAAAATCTGATTGGACATTCAAAACTCTGTGGTTAGGAGTCGACATGAAAATACATCGTATATTCGTTTTGCTTATTACAACCAATCGTCAGAATGCACAAGGTGAATGCGATTTTTCAAAAGCGCTGAATTTTAACACACGTAATATAATAAATGTATAGGTACTGTGGCTTTTCAGAATTTTGTATCCTTAAACGAGGACACACAAAAAATATGTATTCAATGAGAAATATATATGTACATTATGTTTTCGTATATCTATTTATTCACAATTGTCACGAACCCACTCTCACTGCACTGTTCAACACAATGAACTGTAACTTGAGTTGCATCTAACAATCTTAGAGTGGTGAAAAACGTTAATTCTGAGGCACGCTTACCGTGTGCTAGACATGGCGCACACCATACTTTATGTACAAGTTAAAGAATTGAAATATATACCTCATCAAACACAGTTACCACTCTTTTAGTTTCTAATTTGTGGTAACAACTGCACAGTTCAAAACTCTGTTTTTCAGTATTTCAATTACTTTATTTTTTCTGCTCCCATGGAGATTGAGGTGTTTTGATCGCAATATTACAATCCAGAGCTTAATCAGAGACCGCATCTTGGGAAATGGGAGGCAAAGATTAATTCACAGGTTTAGTTCCACAAGGTCTGGGGCTAAAAACTTTTTAAAATAATTCGTAAGAATTTTACGGGAGAGGGGGGCACTGGCTACGTGCCTAACCGCATTACAACTTTCGAAACCGCATATGGACAAAATTTCTTAATTAAGAACACTTTTAATAGAAAAAGGGAGGAAGAGATTGAGCAAATTAAAAATATGCCATGAACTGGAATCACGTCATACGTCATTTATACACACACACCCTCCTCATTTGTCTATTTTGTTTTTTGAGGGTCTGAAGACCACACACATGGATTAGCTTGGCTGATTATGCATTCGCTTATACCCGAATATAATTCTCCACAAGATCTGCGATGGTTACGACAAACACAGCAACCGCACCACAAACAAAAACAAATAGCACCTGGGAAATATTGTTTCAAAAACAAAACATATTCGTTTCATGAAAACAATAAACTAAATCTCTTATTAATGAAAACAATATATGGACAAAAACAAGTTTGTTTACATTAATAAACAAAAGAATTAGCGTGTTAAAATGTTTGTGAACCAAACCCATTTCTTGTGAGATCCCTCCCCATACAATAATCTAAACAGAATTAAGAACACTGCTCGGCGAAATTAGCAGAACACTTAAAAAAAAAGGTGATGTCAGTTTTAAGTCGAGCTCGAAAAAAATTTGGTATAACGTGGCAAGCCTTACGATAACCAAGGGAGAGAAAACAGGGGAAGCTATCGGAATTGTGCAGAAAAGTCTTATGAAATGGCAAAATGAATTAACGTCATCTGAGAGTCAACTTTACTGAATAAAAATATTTGGATCAGCTAATTTTGTCGAGCAGTAATTAAGTGCTATGTGGGGGGGTTTAAAACCGGATTAAACAGAATATCACTTCCTCCTTTTCCCCTACAAATCCATTGCATTGGTCTGAATCACGTCAATAATCATGTATATTCAACGCAAATTGATAGAAGTAATTAGAAAAAATCAATATGCCCAACATCTCATGCGTCCCCACCCCCTTTCCTTGGCACCTAATTGAAAAAACAAAGTGAATGCCTCATGAGTTTTAATGAACACAACAAAGACGACTCCACTAAAGACATGCTACATTTTACAATAAACAGTCACCGGTAATCGCTTATCTCATAAGGTGAAGCAAGGAGTTAATTTACAATAAAGTTTATCTACACGACTCGGCCATAGAAGGCTGTACAGAGGATTGTGCCAAAGACATCAATGTTATGAAAATATCTATACTGCTATCTGTTTAGAGGAACAAACTGTACATATAAATCGCGTAAATATGTAAACTGGCTGGAACCATTTTTCACATCAAAGATAGGCACATCTGCGTTTCCACCAATCATCATTGAATGCTTGTTATAAATGTGCGATCGACTACATGAGTGGCATGGGAGCCACTCCTTTTTCTAACACAGACATCCGTATCACTATCAATGCTCTGCCACGTATATTGCAACTTAACATATTCAAATAATGCAACAGCAAAGCGAAATTGATCTTCTATGGGTACTACATCCAGCGAACAGGAAAGAGAAACAATTTTAAGATACTTTTATTTGAATAAGGCACATAACACAAATACTTTAAAAAGATCACTTTCTTTAGTACAAGCACACTCTCCTTACCACATAACACAACATATCGCCATGTCACAAAAAAAAGTAACAGGTTAAAGGAAAAGTTAAAAGCATCAGCCACACCGATCCTGCTTTTAGCACAGTTATTTGACATTTAACTGGTAAAAGAAAATAGCGTTTGTGAATTTCCATATAACTGTTGCCAAAAACAATTTGCAAACTTCGGAAACAGCCAAAGAAAGCCACTAAATTAAAGCAATCGTTTTCACAATTCTAAACACACTTCGCACACTTTTAACAAACGTTACATCAATCTTGTGAAGAAACATTCTTGCGTTCATTTTAATTTACAATTTTCTTTAAACAAAATGTGTTATTCAAATAAAAACCAGTTGAGATTTTTTTTTCATAGTAAGCAACCTTTAAAAATCGACGTATTCAAATAATTAAAAAAGAAAATCTTTCTACAAAAAGGATCGGATGTGCATTAACACTCGAACTATCAAGAAACTCTTTCCGCACATTCACTCTTTGTATTTACACGTAACATCTTCATGATTATTCAAGATCATTTTACCAGACCACAAGGAGAATCAAAGATTATGATTTTAAACGAAAACCAATAATAACAAATGACAATTTATTTTTAAAATCAATATTATTACAGAAGATTCTCATTACAGCAAACCCCCATATGAGGCTTAAAGGATTCCATTGTATATACCTTCATCATAATGGAACTCCTATTAATTTATCGATATAAAATATTCAAGCAAGTGTAAGATATAAAGCATTTCTGAACTCCGCCAGATATAGTTTTTATGGAATAAAAATTAGATCGACCTAGAATATGTTTGAAAAAAAATATTAAAATTAAAGGTAACCTAAACTAAGGGGAAGAACCTGAACATGAAAGGACCACACAGAATGTGAATTGGGGGGGGGGGAGGAAGTCTGTTCAGATAGCACTTTGTTCCCTCAATGTTATTTTCAAAATAAAAGTGCTCTATACCTCATTTTTTTTTTCATTTTTAATGTAACTGAAAAAAACAAAGAATTGAACTTGAAAACATTTTTCGTTGTAACGAAATTTCTGCAAATTTACTTCGTTAAATCGGAAATTTTAATAGACCGCATTAATGGCATTTGAAAAGGGGGATGGGTTTCAATTTCGCAATAACGAGTTTTTCGTTGTAATGAGAATGTACTGTATATATTATATTGGAGAACGTCAATAGAGACCTTGTGAACCATTATATCACCCATAAACCACCAATATACATTATGATCTGGTTAAGCGACCAACTGAATAAAGTGACCACTCTTTATAAGAACAATAGATAGGGACTTAATCATGCATATATCAAAGTATATCGTGTATGACCACCTGTCTATGGTGACCATTGCAGTCCAGTCCCAAAGGTGGTCAGCTTAGGCAGGTTTTGCTGTATAAAATTTTCTTTACATAAATGCATTTGTTCATACATATGAATTGCCTTTTTTTTTGGTAAACTATCCTGTCCTTTATTTATTATTGTTTGTTTGTATTTTTATGGTGTAAGGTCAACATGGGTCTGCACCGGGACCTATGGTGTAAGGTCAGCATAGGTTTGCACCGGGACCTATGGTGTAAGGTCAGCATAGGTCTGTGCAAGGACCTGTGGTGTGAGGTCAGCATAGGTCTGTGCCAGGACCTATAGTGTAAGGTCAACATACGTCTGTGCAGAGACTTACCGTGTAAGGTCAGCATAGGTCTGCACCGGAACCTATGGTGTAAGATCAGCATGAGTCTTAACTTGGACCCGTGGTGTGAGGTCAGCATAGGTCTGCGCCAGGACCTATAGTGTAAGGTCGACATAGGGCTGCGCTGGGACCTATGGTGTAAGGTTGGCATAGGTCTGTGCACCGGGACCTATAATTCTCCGAGGAGTCCAAATATCTACCAACATTTTGAGACGAGCAGGAGTTAATGGCACAACAAACGAATGTGTTAACCGTACATCACTGTCGGGCTAGAGCCCCTAGAATTATAGGCCAACGCTTTAGCCAAAATTTTGTTGTACATTTCCGGTTTCATTTACCAATGTTTTGTTTACCATTCGACAATTAATAGCACATTTCCTTTTTCTTACAGGATCTGTTAGAAATCTAAACATTCTATGTTTATTCCTCGAATGAACCATTTCATTTGGCAGATAATATATCAAAATCTCATCGTCTCATAAAGCTCCGGAAAGAAAAATTTAGCATCGTTTCTATCAATAGTTTATCCAGGATTCATGAACTGGGGGGGAGGGGGGCGTTCAAGATTTTTAGGGGTGTGGATTAGATTTTGTGTATATTTAGATTTCATTAAGGGAGTGTGCCAAAAAAATCTGCAGGGGTGTTGGGGTGTATAAATCCCTGGTTTCTGTTAATGTTAATTAAAACTGTGTGTGTATGTGGCGGGGTATTTCATCATAAATGAATATAAATATGATTTTGCAACGATATATTTCACTTATAGCATGTGATAAGGGGCCATTCGAGTATCATGTAAGTATCTTTGTGGATTTGAAAATTATTTCAGGAACATACCAAAAGGTTAGAGAAACAAAATCTTACATAAGAATGAAGGAGGAGGAGCGAGAATTTGTTTACTTTTTCTTATAAGGAGGAGGTATAAAATTGACAAAAGGTGTGCTTATGTAATACTTGAACATGCATTAGAGTTTGCACAAATCCGGCAACAAGAAATTTAGAAACAACATTTACTAATTTTATCATGAATTTATTAATTCAAAGTGAAATCAATATTAATGATATGGTTATTGTGGTCTTCTGGCCTCATGGCTTTCATGGAATTGTCAATGACCATACCTTCTACAGAAACAACTTAGTCAACGATTCCAAATTAAGGGAAAAATATTTTCATTTTAATATCTACACAAAATATGGTACTTATAATCCAAACAATATATTTCTCAAGAAAATTTAAGATGTCCTGTGACCTTCAAGCTATGCATAATAAAGCAACACCTCATTATAGGCTAGTGCAAGCGATTGTATTTTCAGACATCGTGCAGATAAAATCTGTCAAGCCAATTTAGCAGCAAGATTGATAACTTCAGAACTAATCAATTATTAGCTGTTCACTTTCATTTCATGACAAAGTTCCTTAATGCTATAAAGCACAAACTCAAAGCGTGTATATAAATCTGGAGGCCTTAGGCAGAGCAAAAAGTCATGGTACACCACTCTAAGGATTTTTGTAATGTACAGAGCCAAAAAAGTTCATCTTGTTGTGGTCAGATTCAAGAGGGACATTTCCACTTCAACAAAAAAACAAAAAAAAAAAGTTTATAATTATGTGAAGACGTTTTAAATAATTCTGCGAGTTTCAAAAGCGGAAAAAATTTAGACCATTTATGTAAACTTCTGGGTAATATTCGTAAACTTCTGTTCTAATCCATGTTAATTGCAATCAAGGAAGGCTATTATTGAGAGAAATGGGCAAAGATTACCTTGGAATTTCACATGATGTTCATTTTCTTGCATATTTTGAACTGATACCACCAATCTAGAATGGTACATCCTGTTTTTAATAAATGTCTGACATTTCTTCACCACTACCGCTAGATTGACAGTTAATCCCCGATGGGTCAAAACGAAGATCAATAGTTTGCCTCTGGAATTGCAGAAACTATATAAAACCAAACATGGAGGTTGTAATAGTTAAGATGAGTTAATGGAGATGACATTGAAAAGCCCTTCCGATTTTACTACACCCACTAATATAATACTGATCTTTTGATGTAACAAGCTTTAAATGTTGACATATAGTATAAAGCTTTGAATGGTCGATTTAAAATCTAAAAAAAAAAAAAACTCTGTGCACTTCTTTTTTGATTATTTTGATTCTGCATTTTAAAATATTTTAAAGGAAAACATGGTAAAAACAGTGGAACAACAACCAGTGACTTCTGTTCAACGCTAAGGTGTTGAGCTGTAAAAGTTGCTTCAGCAGTTTAACTTGGAACAGTTCATT
>QLNU02014802.1:14166166-14176982 GCA_006491805.2 Dysdera silvatica
GAATTATTAAAAACACTTGGTCGTCTTGACAGCCAACAGTCGCATGAGTGTATGCTCATGCAAATTGCCAAGATAGCCATTAGTTATATGCCAACGGTGTGCTCATACAAACAACTTGAGGAAGACTGAATTATGGAACTAAAATCTTTTTTGGCCAGTGTTTATATATGTTTTTTTTTATAATATATAGCCATACACTGAAATTCATACCTGCCATGGTATGAATTTCGGTGAAATCTACGTTTTTACCTAAATATTTCTGAAGAGTAAAATGCCTGCTTTGTGGAATTTGCAAATATGTTAGTCAGAAACAATACACAAAAGAGAAAACAACTTGGTATTGTTAGTTGTTGATTGTGATAGTTGCTGATGAAATATAATGAATATGAAGTTTAATCTTCGCATAATAAAAAAAAACCTAATGGAATGATAAATGTTCAAGTAAAAGAAATGTAAGAAGAAAATGTGCCAAAAATGAGAACTCTTATTTTTAATACTTATTTGAAATACAAAAACTACATTCATGGCCTTAAGTAATCTGCTGTCTAGGATGGTTCTGCCTCACCCAGGTGTAAGAAACTGTCCAATATATTTGACATGTATTCAAACATTTTTGCCAGTCTGGAATTGTCTCCAAAACCTACAAACAACGTTCAATGGAATATTTTCTTCCTGGGACCCTTGTAGCCGAATACAGCCAGACTTAAATCTTCCGATGATCTTACTATGCATAACACCATCAGTATGGCTTTTTGGTGCCATATCTGTTGTCTGACAACAGCATATTATCATGAAAGGGTAATAATATTGTTTTCACATGAAATGCATTAATGATCTCTTAAAATGCCATTTACCGGAATTGATTTAAAATGGTTTTATGCAAATTCCCTTACAATTTCGCAAAAACTTCCATGATTCTTGTTAAGGGTGACAGGTAGCATAGTTATTTAATCAACAAAACAATTTTCAGGTAATCAGGTAAATAACCATTTAATCCTTTTTGACCATACTAAAGTTCTTGCAAAATCAACTAATTTTTGGCCCAGATTATACAGAGAAGCAATAGAGTTCATCAAGCATCCTAATAATTTTAATAGAGACGATGCAAAAACCATTCCCGTTGCTTGGCTACCCATTCTAACAAAACTGTAACGTGTAAATGTCAGTTTTTATTTTTCGATTTCATTTTCTTCTGTTTTGACTTTTAAATATGCCTCTACAATTTTATATTCATTTCTTTTAACATATATATATATATACACTGTTTCCACAATTTACGTATATTCCACACTTTCTCAAAAGTTTTTCATTTAATTTAACGCCTTCTGATAATCCGCACAGCTCGAATTTTTAGCAACAAAAATCGATTTGCTACACAGATGATTACCTGAAAATTGTTTTGTTGATTATTATAATGCACTGTGAAAATCTACGTGAAACTATTTAGCATTGTTATTTGTTTTCCATTCCATTCCAACAGTGGCAAATGTTCATACTGGTGAATTCCTTAACTTCTGGACATGTGTGCAGGTGAGCACAATTGTTTTCACTTAATCCAATAGTTCATTCTTAGTTCGACAACAAGCAAACCTTCATTTCATTTGTAGTCGAATCTTTCCAAACTCATTCTACTTCAGGGATACTAGATAGTTAAATATATTCAACATTCTTGAAAAACAACTTAAATTAGTTAATAAAATTAATAAGCTTCAAACTTCTAGCTGCTCTTGTGAAAATTTCATTGATAAAACTATCATGATGACCATACTGTAGGATATATCCTTAGTTAATGCTGAGCAATGAAATAAGAGGTCTGTGACTTGGTTCGAACAGGGACGTTCAAGCAACAAGTGGTAGTCAATACGAAAGCACTTTGTGCAGATGTTTTATAAAGTTTAGAAATTCAGTGTAGAATGTAAGTTAGCATGGCAATACATCTTACAAAATACTGTACATAACAGTTACAGCATGTTTAGTCACGAAATATGTTTCTTGATGGTCAGATGAAGTACATTTTTTGTATAAGCTGACACACGGGGATAAATAGTTTTAACTAGCACACACAAAAATAACAACAGAGAGTTGAGCCAAAATTCACAATCTCAAATGGAAACCTCAATTGTATTCCTCCTTGTGAATACATATTTGAAAGATATTGGCAAAATACACCATTCTCAACTGCTTCAGAGCAGAAAATTTTCACTACTACTTTGATTTGCAATTGCTGTCTCATTTATTCCAGTGGTTTAGACACGATACAACAAGATAACCCTGCCTTTTCCAATAAAACTCTATGACCAACTGCAGGCACACGGTTGTGCAAACCCAAGTACAGGGAAAACAGCTTCACATTCGTGGGAGATTTAACTGTTCAAAACAGAAATTATGAAAGTTTTCTCCTGAACCTTTTCAGGCTTGACCACAAAATCTCATTTCTCCTGACTTCTATGGACGACTTCAAATCCCCTGAAATTACAGGTTTTCCAGATGCAAGGGAATCATGGATAAGTATCTACTTGTTGTAATAGTAGGTCCATTTATATACCCCCAAATAAATTGGTGTATATAATCTAATATCTCTATAGCTGTATGATGTTTTATTGAAAGTTGAAATTTCCAATTTTTAGTAAATCGCCATAATTTTATGAGAAGTTTTGCAAGTACATTCAGATCCCTATATACCACTGCTGTACATAACTTTAGCTTACATAGCATCCCATATCAAAGAAACACATCCTCGGCATTAAAGGGAGTATAAGTGTATGTGGTTACATTTTACCGTACATAGACAGCTAAAATCATGCTAAACCAGAACGTAGTCTCCTGAGGAAATCCAGTCCTGAAATATGGATGAGTAAGAAATATGACAAGTATTCGGTGCCAGTTAGATGCAACTCCTGTATTTTGAAAAACAGAGCCCCCACAATGCTACCCTGACACCATTGTATAACTATCAAGTCACAAGTAGTCAACATGTGGAGGTAAGGTCACACCTGATTTGATGAGTATTGAAATTAAATATTCAGTAGAGACTTTCTACGGCTCAAAATAGAGCTCTTGACCTGGTGTTACAAACTAAGGTATTCCTGCCTCTCTCATACATAGCACAAAAGCATAATTATCATGAGAGTGGTTAATACAAACTCTCGATGTGCATTAGCCACCTTCATGGTTAACTGTGTTATCTCTGAGAAGAGCACACATACACAAGTAATATCTCAGTTTGTAATAATGATTCAAAAACTCGAGTTTAAGCAACAGAATGTGGACATCAAAATTTTATTTAATTAATTCCCCGGTAATTCTCTTATTAAAAACAGTGAACATGTACAAATGTAGCTATGAATACTGCAGCAGGAGATCGGGTTTGGGGCGATCAGAAAAATGTTCACGCACCATAGAAATCAGCATCATGGGTATGTTGTAAACCCAGATTTCATTGAAACATATGATAGAAGTCTATACATGCCAGTTTCACAAATTACTTTTCTCCTAATTATTGTCAGAATTGGACTTTGCAAATCAAAAGGCTACCTGCTTGGATAACTGGTCTAATGTAAAAGTTCATATAGTCATACCCTTTATATGGACATAATAAGAGTTAGCAGCCAAATTCCCCAAGAGGAAATGACGTAGTCTTCTTAACGATAGTGCCCAATTACACAGAACTTGCTGCAAAATTTACATTATAGACAATAATTTTCGACACCCACACTTGAGATAAAACCAGCGTTCGAAATTAGTGGGTGCACAGGTATACTGTGCACACAAAATTTTATCTGTATTTTTTTTTTCAAACGATGTACGATTATATTGAAAAATTTCAGTTTTTTTTAGATTACAGGTTTAAATATAATTGCTATGCTTACATTTTACTCATTTTTTTTTTTTTAATGTTGAGGTTTACTTTCTATTCTGTTAGTTACTTGTACACCTAACTAGTATTTAGTGCACCTAAGTTACAAGACTTGGGTGCACTTGTGCACCTGATTTAAAAAGTTAATTTCGACCCCTGGATTAAACTAGCATAGGAGAGAAAGGAGACCGTCCTCAGTCTGGAGTCAAACCAGGGTCCCTCCATTAGATCCGGCAGAATGCCTTAACCACTAAGCTATCAAGGACAAGAACGATGCCGCCTTTGTTTGTGGTTTTACGGCTCAAGGACTACAATGGTCATGCTGCGCCGGGACCTACTATTTTCCGAGGAATCCGAACCTCTTAAGGCCCAGGGAACCAAACCCTGGGTGCTGCCTTTCACCTATACTTTAAAAGCTTTAGTTTAAGCTTAAACGCGGGTGTCAAAAATTATTACCTATAATTGAGTTCCCTAGGAAAAATTACAAGAACCTCACCCAGGTTGTTTTTCGAGTTGACCATTATTTGGCAATTGTGTTATCCCTGAGAAGGGTAATAATTATCTGTTGTTCAGACTAAATTAGGCTGCAACTTTTAACTCTTCGCTACCTTAAAAGGATATGTCCTCATGCCTTTACATGTTATAAAAACATTCAACATGCTGGTAACAACAGCAGGACATGAACTTCCTTGCACCGGAGACGGGAAGGCTAATCACATGCTGCAATTGATGTCGCTATCATTAAGGTAATTGAATTAAAAACAGAGTATCTGTGACACTGGGCACAATATCATTTTCATCCAATTTTATTATATATATACAGTAGAACCTGTCTAAAGTGACCACCTTTGGAACTGGACTGCAATAGTCATCACAGACAGGTGGTCATTAGACACAACAGACTTTGGTACAGACATAACGAAGTCCCTACCAGTTCTCTCTTATAAAAAGTGGTTACTTCATTCAGGTGGCCACTTTGCCAGATTCTACTATATACATATACACACATATATATACATATTTTATTTTTAAGCTACTACTAATTTTATAATTACTTTTATATAATTAAAAATTTAGCTTAATTTTTCTATAAAAGATACAAATATAATTATACTTAATTAATAACTGATATATATATATATGCGTGTGTATGTAAGTGTTTGAGTGAGGGAGAGATAAGAAGAGTATAGCAAACTTTTTTTCAGACCAACTGATGTATACGTATACATATTAATTATTCTCATTAGATTCATAAAAAGTAATGGACAGTTGTTCTTCCTAAATTTTATGTAAAAAATGAACAGGATAAAAAAAAATCGATTATAGATAAAACAACTCAATACAGACACTTTATATATATTGAGAAGTGTGTATGTTGAACATGTGTATGTTGAACATGTGTATGTTGAACACATGTGTATGTACTCTATATATACATGTTAACACATACACATTAAGTGAGATGAGAAGGACATAAATATATATATATATATATATATATATATAAAACTGATACATATGAAGTTCATTATCGTTAATGGTTTTGCAGTGAAAACAAAATTTTGGAACTGATCTTTCGTACACAATGCGAATCTTATCCTTTTAATAATTTACCCAAACAGAGCCCAAAAATATTCCGTATGCAGTCTAGTTCATTACAAACAGAGGAATACAATATATATAATTAAACCCATTAGATTGTAATTCATATCTGAATGAGTAGTAAGGGGCCACCGTTCAGTTTACACTTAATTCATAGCTTGTAATAAATATTGCAAAGGCACAAGTCAAATAATTACATATACAATAATTTTATATAAAAGAATAGCATGGCATTAAAATTCCTGACAGAGATGCAGACTCGTAGCTGAGGGTGAAAGCTTCATTGTCTTCGACATGTTTTAACGTCAGTTTAGATACGCAGGTATGTGTACACTTTGCAATCAACAACACATGATAAGGCTATGGTGCTGTTCTGATGAATTTTGCATGTATTATAAATACATGCAAAATTGCAACAGCTTCCATTCCTCTCAAGTTACAAAAGCATTTTACTTGCAAAGTCTTTTACTTTCCAATAATTTAATTGCAATATATTAATCCCTCCCACATACACTGTACATGGAGATAATACACAATTATTTTCCCTTCTTACAATAGAATAAACTTAGTGATGAGAGACATGACCATGTGAACACTGTTTTCGGGAAACAGAAGAATTCAGAGAAAGATAGTAATTGACTGTAAAACGTGTTATTATTGGTAAAAGTACAATGACTTAAAACGGTGATGAACAAAATTTGTACTCTGTTTACAATATTTGGTACGGGTCACAATGAATGTAAACAAAAGGAGATATATAGGCAATACCTCTCTGCAGGGAGGGGGGGAGAAAAGACGACGACAGAAAAGAGCATGAAATTTGCAGAAGGGAAGAAACGTAAAAAAATTCTTGTTTACACAACTCGCATATCACATTAGACTAGTCATACTTCAAGAATATGTTTAAACATGTAAAACATAAAATGGCATTAGTAGCGGTACTAAATAAAAGAAACTACTTTTGATTTTTCATAAACTGAGTGAAATGTTCAGCTTTGGAGAGAATGAACACGTAGCTAAAGAGAACTTGCGCAATAGATTTTCGATAACAATGCTCAGATCATATAAAAACCGAATGGGCTCACCATAACAAAATGCAGCAAGCAATGGATCTACATGACAACATCGTTACAACACCGATGCCAACGCAAATATTACGTTGCTATATACAATCGCTTTGGAATATCAAAGCATATTCTTAAAAAAAATAGATGAGGATAATTGGCTGTCACAGTTCCTATGTAACAAAAGAAGGCAGCAGTATTTATAAGAAGAGACCCAAAGGGATAAAACTCCCTTTGGGGAAAAAACAATCAACTCTACATCCCAAGCATGGGTATTTTCTGCCCTTCTTAAGTCATCTAGCTATAATTATAAAAAATAAAACTTGAAAACTGTGATGAATGTAAGCACTGGCACTGATTTAACATGAAAAATCTTAGAAATGGTGAAGGAACCAAAGCTGCATTACTCTTCTGCATTGTCTTCATTTCAAAAGGCTGGCCTTTAAACTATACAACTTTAGGGCTAAAGTTGGACTCGAAGTGGCCACAGATATAAACAACAGATGGAATAAATACACTGCCATGAATGAGTATCAAAAGCAGACACATATTACCAAACAATCTGTTTTCCTGCGAATTTTCACTTACTAACAAGTTCGACTTTTATTTCAACGAGAGGTAACTTTGGCTGGGTCGAATCTTCTTCTGGGCTATCGCAAACTTTTTCTGCATCTTCTTGTTCTATATCTTTCGTTTTATCATCAGGCGTATCTTCAACATCATCATCTACATTGGATTCGGGCTGGTTCGATTTTGGACTTGGCAGAAGTGGATCGTCAGAGCTTTGGTATTCTGGCGACTTTTTATCATCACTAGTTTTTAGAACAGAAGTCTGCAAATTCACTAACTTTTTTTCCAAATATTTGCACGTTTCTCTTAATTTACGAATTTTTTCTCTCTGCTTCCGATGAACTTTTTCAAACTCCTAAAATGGAAAATAAATGTTATAAATTGTACAACAGAAAACAGTCAATATGCATAAAAAAAAAACTAGCATCAATAAGTTACATCCAATTACGTCACAAAAAATTATTTTTACATGCTCAAATTATAACTAGTATATTAATTGAATTGGGATATGTTACTTTTATAATATACACCAATAATGAATATTTTAATGACATAAAACATACTTTAATATCCTTACTGCATTTTTGTATGTTTCATGATATGTGAGAGTATATTTTTCATACATTAAATGTAAACGATTTTGTTTATGTGACATTTTACTATCAATCAACAAAATACATTGGTCTTGAAGGCAATGTTAGAAGCCTTAATAAAATGCTCATTTAATAGTTTAAAAAGGAGCTTAGAAACATCCGTTAAAAATACTTGAAAAAGCAAAATCAAACTTACAAAATTATTGTTAAACATTAACAAAACAAATTAAACATAAATTCTTTTACAATCTTAAATTTAATATATTGTGTGTTGCATAATTCATCAACACGAAGCACAAGAACTAGTGATGTAAGTTTGAACAAGAAAAGGAGTTCCTTAACAGAAAAAGCTTTGGGACAACATTAAATTTTAAAATATTTTACAATACTTTCAAATAATAGCTCATTAATTAATAATACAACGTTTATGTAGTGATATACAAAACATGATATATGGTAAGAAGAATGTACAATAAGCTTTCTCTGTAACCTTGTTCTAATTAACAAATTTTTCTGTTCGAAGACAACTTTTCAGTTCTGGTAGCTGCTTCATAGTATGATATATATTCTGACAAATGTCTTTTAATGTTCAATGATTGGAACCCGGATTATATGCACTAAAATGTCAGCAAAATACGTATGCAAATATGCACTAAAAACCTCAAAATATGCATCCATATGCACTTAAAATGAATAAACATGCATATAAAATGAATAAGAATGCAGTTAAATTTTTTTTTAACTTACTTGAAAATCATATGTCATGTGCTTTAAAACGAATAGGTTTGTTACCTGCTGGGTAGAAATATTCAATCTACAGAGAAACTTCGATGCATCATTCTTGCCTCTATCATTTACACAGATATATCGTTTGTCATGTTTGGTCCCAGAATTTTCCCCCTATGAATAACACTAATATTTCTCGATTCCATCATTCTCTGCTCTATCATTTTATTGCATCAATCATTTGATAAATTTCAGTCCCGCTGGGATATTTATTTTCCCACATGGATCATTTTTATTTTTTCTTTCCCCTAGAAATGTCTGAGATTTTGGCGGTTAGTAAAGGATTTTAAATGGTAACACCGAGAAAGCACCTCCCATCATATAAAAAAAAATTCTCTTGTTCTAAATTGGTGATTCAGTAGAAACAGGGAGAAAAAAATTATGCAGAGGTATTGTGTTGAAAAGCAGGTGCCCCAACTCACGAATATGAGATAACAACAAGTTTGCTATTATTGTTAGTATGACATACTGTACTGACTTACTGGTTTACAAAGGATGCTGTGATATTTCAATGAACAGAAAGTCCCTAGCATTGTTATGGGTGCACCACTTTCATTTCCACCTAATCTTTATTTCACTAACGTGTGCGTATTTCATATCCCTTAACAAAAAATGGGTTTTCATGTGAGGACAAATGTTACTGTATAATAGGCATAGCCATAGGGTGACTTTGGGGGTTGTAACCTCCCATTGCAATGAAATTTTGTATATTTAACATAGGAATATATGAGTTGTAGCTCTGTAACCCCTCCCATTAAGCCTATAACCCCCTTATGAACTTTCTGCCTATGTCTATGTACTGTACTGACTGTATTTTGAAATTTTCTCTGTGCTCTCACAACACAATGATAGTAAAGGCCATGTTGCACCAGAATCTACAGTCTTCTGAAGAAGCTGAACTTTCGTTGCCAAGGAGACCAAAATCTGGACTACTACAATGTCCTGGTTGCAGAAAGCTCCCCAGAGTTTGCCCGGAGGCTGTGACATGAGAACTGTGGTCAGGGATCAACTGTCTATGGTTGGGAGTTACAAGGCTGGGCCAACTAGGCAGAGGTACCTAGATGCTGACAGTTTCCGTGTCATTGAAGAATTTGTGACCATTAGGTGGAAAACGTGAAGATAGTATGCAAATATATGGAGAATATAAACCATTGGCAACTCACAATACAGGCTTTTCCTTTTTTGTGGCCAGTGCTGTTCCATCACTTTCTACATCATGGGCTTCTAACAAACTAATAGCTGCTTCATTGCAAATATTGCTTAACCTGTGTCTGTACAAGCTCCGGTGGAATGCAGTGCCGAAAAATGTCCTTTAAACTTTACGTTATAAAATTACTCGTTCGAGATACTTCCTGATGTTCTGACAGCACCAATGTGGAAATCACTTTATTCAGCTTCTAGCTGATGTACATCTTGCCTTTGTTGGTTTCATTTGGTTGAGCTTCCGTTTTATGAAGCCATGCTAGCGATATTCGAATGGCCACATGATACAATTGCTTGATTGGGATTATTGCTGGCCGGTTTGCATTGCTGGAGCTTAATTTTGTTGCAGCTGTGCACATGCAGTTGCATATTTTAGCTGTTTTTAGCATTTGTGCATATAAATGCATAAAAACCATGAATTTCCAGAATAAATGCATATTTTAAGGGTTTTAGTAATTTTAAGAATTTTATTATTTCCTCACCTGAAAAATTTCACCACAACTTTCACCACAACTTTCCTCTTACGTCTTATCTGAGCGAAAAGGTAAAGGAATTTGTAAACGTACGCATTTAATTATGTCCTAGGACGCCAAAATGTTGTCGTAGCTGAATTATAGCCACCATCCATGTTAGGAAAACCAAAGGTTAGTTTTACTGTGTTTGACTGGAAATTGATTGAAGGTCAAATTAAAACAAACACTTATTCACGGGTCTGGCACATTTGCACGTCAAGTTGTTTGTCCAGCAAGTGGTTTGCCCGACAAGTTGTTTGCCCAACAAATCATTTGCCTGACAAGTCACCAGCTCGGTTAGCTCGGTTATAGTGAGTATGATGCATATGAACTCAGTTATAATGAGAATGATGGCTATGAACTTTGTTTTAATGTGCATGATGCTTATGAAGTCGGTTATAATGTGCACGATGGATATGGACTCTGTTTTAACGAGATATGAACATGGAGGTAACAAGCATAATGGATATGAAATCAGTTTTAATGAGCATAATGGATATGAATTCAGTTATAATGAGATTGATGGATATCAGTTCGGTTATAACGAGAATTATGTATACAAGCTTGATAGATAAGAGCATGATGGATATCATTTTGGTTATAACAAGAATTATGTATACGAGCTTGGTA
>QLNU02014802.1:14177082-14192421 GCA_006491805.2 Dysdera silvatica
AATGTAATGCCATCATCGCCAGGGGATCTTCCTTTCTTCATACTTTTTATTGCAAATGCTACTTCTTCTTTTAAGATTTTAGGAGCTGTTCCTTCGACTATCTCAGAGTCTTCGTTTAATCCACTGTTTCCCTCATACAGCTTTCTGTAGAATTCTTCAACTCTTCTAAGTATTTCTTCCCTATTTCTTGTTACAGTGCCATCCTCTCCTTTTAATGCAATGATGTGTTTCTTCCCAATAGACAAACTCCCTTTAACAACCCTAAGGCTCTTGTTGCTTTCAATGGCCTTCCTTACTAACTCACAATTGAATTTTCTTATATCTTCTTTCATGTTTTTGCGCAAAGTTTTGCAAAGTTCTACATACTCGATCTTGCGACTGGTATTTTGATTGTCCACCTTCATAAGTCTTCGCCTTTTCATGAGTTGTTTCGTCTTCTCAGATAATTTGCTATTCTGCTTTTTACATATTACACCACCAATTTCCCCAGCAGTTTCAATTATTGTCTTAACAATGTTTTCATTTGCTTCTGAGATGTCAACTTCTTCAATAAGTCCTTCCAGTGCAGAAAAGCGATTTTTTAATTCAGCAGATATCTCTTGTGGACGGTCACCCGGTGCAAAACAAACCTAATTAAATGGGAGATGGGTAATGACGACGAGTGCGGCATGATTCAGAACTACGATCACTTACGGGCATGTCCGAGAACGTCCATAACTTGACCGAGGGAAGATCTGGCAAAGGTAAATGACAGTGCTTTATATGCTGCCGAATATTGGAAAAATATTTAATAAGTACTTAGGACACGAGAGAAGAAGAAGAATCACAACAAATTGCAGGTGATTTAGAATTAAATTATGGAACTGAGCAACACTTTGTATATGATGTGCGTTGTATTACATTAAAGTTTGCGAACGATGGATGCCACCTACATTAAGGGAGGACTATAAAGTGGTATATAGAAGGGATTGCAGATTTGTATTCAGCCATAATGGACAAATTGATAAAACGCTGCGAAAAATGCCTCAATTTTGAAGGTGACTATGTCGTAAAATAGTTTACCTATACCATTTTAAATGCATCACCTTATTCTTTTACGAAACAAGTTCTTACTCTCCATATAAAAGGTTTGAAAACTTTTCGTTTGATCGAGCCACATATAAGCAAAACAATTTAGGCAGCTGCTTCTACGTAATGCGACAGAATGTCCAAATATTGTATTTTACTGGAGACATTATCTACTTACTGTTTGTATGTGTTTCTTGTTCAGAATATTTGTTTTCAGGCACTTTTGGTGCTTTGTGACAATTGTTTCAACTTCTAAGATAATTTTTGAGCTTAGCGAAGAATCCACACCGTTCTCCTTCAGTAACGAAGTTAGCGATAGTAATTGGTTCTCTAATGGGGATAGAGATTTTTCCTCATCATCGAATGTTAATACCAAACCATCATCAGTACCTGCTAATGAAATATAACAATTAATAAAATAATTTCCATTAGTAACTTAATTACTTATCAAAGAATAAAAGAACTACAACATGATCCCAACTGTATGACAACAATCAAAAGAAATACAATTAATGAAACTGCAATAGTGAGTTAATTAACTGAGGCCGACAATGTGATAATTATTACTGTTACGATTATCATCATCAATAATTAATATGTGCTATAAATAGTAACGTCTGAAGCACTCTGTTGCAATAAAGGTCATTTCACGCTGAGAAGGACAAAAAATAAATAAAATTTTCAAAATTTATTTGGAATTTTTTCAATATACACACTTACTTATATACTTCCTGAAGTTGCTTAGCAACATTGTGTGTTTTCTCAGAAGCACCTTGTTCCAAGATGGCCGCCATTGGAAATCGGTGCAAAATTGTTTGAGAGTATTGTGAGTGAATTCGCCTGCTATTAACCTTTATATTATGTAAATTCTCTGTCAATTTCGTGCTTAAGTTATACCATTTCAAAATATAACTAAACATACGTATAATGTGTTTGGTTAAAAAGATTAGGTATAACTTAGAATTTATATATAGGAAGGATTTTAAAGGTAATTTTTCCTGTAATGTAAGTGACCAAAAGTTGAATAAGTTTCAATAGTGGAAGCAGTATGTACTTGATTTAGTTCATTTTTTTTTATTTTCTTAGTAGGCTGATAGTACTTCTTAAAAACTAATTGGCAGTAAATTTTTTTCTTACCAGTAATCAGTTAAGTTAACCTTAACTTGTGTAACATAAGTAACCATAACAGATCAATAACTGAAGTTTGGTTTACATCACGAATTAAGGGTTTTACAGACTAGTTAAAAATAAATCATAACAACTAATTGCTTAAACTTAACTTTATTCATGTTCTTGAAAAAGAAAATTTTATACTCTTTTCGAATAGTTCCATTTCAGTTTGATACTGATTAGTGAAATGATATAGTGAAAGAGTTTCAGTTAACTGGGTAACTCGGAATATGATTAACAATGATTATTGTCAAGGATGAGGTGTGAAATAATTAGTAAATAAAACAACAGCTAGGCCTAATTATGTCTTCAATAATTTGAAAAGCCGGCATACAAATATTAAAATTGTTGTCACATTAAAGGAAAATAACGGATGTATTCAAGGTAGTTTATATTGCAAATACAATGAACTTAAGTCTCATTATTTTGTTTTAGATTAAGTATGCCTCTGACTTCAGCAGAAAAAATGCAGCATTACCACCAAAACCTTCGAGCTAAAGGCACATACGACAATTATAAAGTTAAAGTTAAAACCGCTGTGCAAAAGGAGAGAAAGAAAAACAGTGAAAAGCTGAAAACATTACGATATGAAGAAAGGAAGAAGATATTGGAAATGGAGAGGAAACAGTGCAAAGAATGTGCGGTAATGTGTGGGAAACGGAAAGCTGAAGCGATGGAACTAACTAATCATAACAATGAGGAGTCATCACCTGCTTACAAATCAGCAAAACCTTTAGGAAAAGCTACAGCTCGACTGAAACTTGCCCTTCCAAAGTCACCAAGGAAAAAAAATACTGTAGTAAAAAACTTTTTGAAACAATTTTTAATGACAATTCAATATTAGCAGGAAGGCTCCAGGAATTAAAGATGCTGTTACAATTAGAAGCAGCAATGGTTCAAAGGAAAAAGTACAGAATAGGCATCTGTATTCTTCAATAACAGAACCATTTCAGTTATTTCAGGCAAATTATAAAGATACGAAAATTGGGAAAAGTAAATTTTTTATTTTATCTACATTCAAAACAAGTTTTTCCTAGTAACAAGATGCCTCACAATGTATGTGTCTCTATAAATACTATGAGAATTTTAGATTAGCACTTAACTGCTTTTGTGATGTCAATAAAACTTTCCCAGCATATTGGTATGAATTTCCAGAACAGTTCTTGTGTATCCCAGCTACTACAGAGTGTTGGACATATCAGTGTGTAAAATGCCAAGATACACTGAAGAAGAGCTTAAAGAGACACCAATTCGCAGTTCGCAATCCTGCTACTGTTCCTTGATCACAGTGGAAGGAATGTGAAGGAACTCGCTTATTAAAGGTGATTGAGATAGGAACTATTGAAGAATTAACTGAGCATATTCTTTCCATGGCACCTCAGTATTTTGAATATGTTTACATAAAAATAGAACAAGCATGTTATTTAGAAAGTGAAAGAGAATCTATATGTTTGGGTGTTAATAGAAGCCCATGTTCAATTCAGGTAGATTTTTCTGAGAATTATACCCATTTTTATCAAGATAAAATGCAAAGTGCACACTGGAACCAAAGTCAAATTATTCTATTCACAGTGTGCATGTGGTATGATTCAAAAGAACGTTCCATTGTGCTTGTATCGGACAATTTACAAAAATCTAAGGAAACTGTCCTAGCTTACATGGATCACGTCTCAGAGCAATTGCCTAAGCATATCGAAAACGTTAGTATTTGATCCGATGGGCCTAGTTCTCAATTTAAAAATAGATTTATTACTTACCCTTTGGTCAATCTTGAAAAAAGACACAATATTAATCTGACTTGGAATTATTTTGCTACTTCCCATGGGAAAGGAGCAGTTGATGGAGTTGGAGCTGCTGTTAAGAGACAGGTGAGAGAAGCTGTTAAGCTAAGAAAATATACTGTAAGAAATGCTTCAGAGTTTGAGAAATGTGCAGAAAATTCAACAAAAGTTTTTGTGGTAAACATTACTTCTGAAGAAATAAGTAGGCGTAACAGAGAACTTAATATCATGGATATCATCACAAAGGCTCCAAGCATTCCTGGAATGTCCAAGATACATGCCATTAAAGTAGTCAACAATGCCAGCATACCACTGTTTCTCTCTAAACAACTGTTACAAAATTATGGTACTACTAATGATCATTATTTGAAAGTTGATGACTGGGTATTGATTAATTACACAGGAGACAATTACCCAAGTATTATCACAGAAATCAATGGAAATGAATTTAAGGTAAAATGTAATGGAGCGAGTAAATAAGAACTGGAAGTGGCCTGAAACCCTTGATGAAATTTTTTTTATGTAAAAGAAAATATTGTATGTAAGATACCTGCACCAGTTACACAAAATGCAAGGGGACACTTCAAATTTACAGATGTCTGAGTTAATAGTGATGCACATTCTTGAGACTTCTCTTATAAATGTTTGTATTCTTTTCCTCCCCAGTTACGTTTTTTTGTCAAACCAGTTCCTGATATACTATCACTAAATACTGCTTCACTTTAAACAAATATATATGTATATTACTTTCATGTATAAACTGCTACATTGTCTAGTCCAGAAGCTATTAGCCTTAGAGGTGCATGCTATCCTTCATTTCTTTCCCTAAAAATGGTCTGTACTGCTGAATTTAAACTGTGTATGTACTTTATGTTACTGAATAAATATTATAATAAATTTCAGAAAATGCTGTGTTTAAGTTCCTATAATTTTATTAGTAACCTTCAATCAAGTGTCAGGAAAGGTTAAAATGAGCATCACTTAAAATTTATAGTACATATTTAAAATCAATTTTGACTAGTAACGTAAGTGACTGAGTACTTATTTTTTTGCTGCGTTTATTAAAATCTCATTAAGTAAATAAAACTGTTTTTCAATTCTTTGAATAGTTATCTATCATATTTAAAAGTTGTGAATCTTACACCTGAAAAACAGAATAGAAATAAAATAATTAATTTTAGTTTTAAAAAATCTTTCATGTGCGTAACGTGACCATGACATTACATTTTTTCTGTATATGTGTACAAATTTAAAAATCCAAAACCACAGTAGATATAAAGGATTTGACCCACTGTATCAAAATATATCATAACATTCAACAATGCGGATCACATAATCAGCATACTGCATGTTAAACAGCAAAAATGTTGTCTAAATGTAATGCAAGTGACCATGGAATAACCCTAAACAGTTATTATAATTTAAATAATTACCCTGAATAACAATACACACTAATAGACTGAAGTTTCAAATTAACGATCACTAGTTTAAATGTATTCAATATACACACGTATTAACAAAGATCTAAGCTCATTCATATTTAAAACTGAATGTAGTGAATGCATGGCCGTAAATTTAATGGTTTGGATATACGTTTTGTGACTTGATATATTTTCTGAAAATAGACCTTGTAGCAAGAACCGCAATAAATGTTCCAATATCATATGGAATAAAATATCAATGTCTGTTCATGTTTCACGGATCCACACAGGATACAACAGATACTGTATATGGGGGCCCCTAAGCAGTTCAGTAGATTGGGTCCCCAACAATTAGGCCCTATATTTAATAGCGAATTATTATTAAGGTATTAAAGTTCCGTTAAGTCTCCAGGCATTCCCCTTCCCCCGGGCCCTGAATGCATGAAGGATAGTTATGGCCATGCTTCATTGAACAAAGATTTTACTGAAAGCCTATTTCATGAAATGGTTATAAAAGTCATATAAAGTATCACTTAAATTGCGATTATTTTATCTAGATACACTGGTATATATTGGAGGGGGTTGTAACCCCCCCTCATTATGATGCTATTTTATATATAACCGTATGAATATGTGAAGTTGTAGCTCTGTAACTCAGCTTATGGGTTTCCTGAGATGCCTATGCCTAAATGCTTCGAAATGTCACATATAAAAATTCCTAGATGTAGACAAAACATAATTCTCTTTAAGATTTAGTCAACAAAATATGTTAATGTGAGAAGTGTGCATGTTTTAAGTACAAAGTACACAGGACATACCTTCCCCTGTCCTACCGCTATAAATTCTATGTTTTTTCAACTATTAGAATGCCAGTTTTCAATTTGATTACAAAAATACTATTAAAACATTTCTCATCACATTCTTTCATATATTATGTGAAAAGATGAGAAGTGGATTTAGCATCCATATAAAGGATATAATTACTTGTTTATTTTGGTTCTACTGTTGTTGATTCAATAGCAATGGCTACTCACTGATCTCCAACGAGCCTTGAAAGAAGGCCATACTTTAACAAGCAGGGTAGTTTTGGGGTTTAATCCCCTTCTCATTTTAAACAATATTATTAATTGCAAAATAAATTACCCTATCAAAGAAATTTTATTGCCATCAAAATCACCCCCCCCTCCTGTTTTCATTCTCGAAACAATCTGTATTCTCCAATGTTTAATAGTTGCTTAAAAACGTTTTGAAGGCCAAAATTCTGTGCGACGACGTTTGTTCAAATCATAGTTTTTAGAATATTGAGTGAAATGGTAATAATGACAGTTGTTGATATTGAATTGCAATGAATGTGTTTCTGTGCTAGGCGTAAAAAATGGAAGTTTTGCTAGGTAAATTGGACGTACATAGTAAAAGACAAAATATAATTTACCGGAAAGAGTGCTGGAACTTCTATCTGAAAATGCATCTTCTGACTCAAAACAACAAGTACTGACATTGTAGTTGTGTTCCTTCTTCAGAGTGGGCTGTTTACAGTGCACTGTGTCCGATGTTTTCTGCATTTTCCGCACCTGTTGCTGGGCAACGAGCACAGACTCCTCCAATGAACATGAAGACTTCTTCAACCCCAACTTGTGAATGTTTGCCTCTGGACCATATGTTACACTTGCTTGGCAATGTGTTTCAAACCTACACATAAAACAAAAGAAACATCAAAAAATGCACACAGAAACATGTGACAATATTACACAATATGAACCCACTGAAGGACAAATATACCCATGATTACTAATATGTTCTACTTGTCTAACAAGCGTAAAAACTAGATAATGCAAATTTACATTATTATAAGAATAAGGCTCAATATAACAATTCACTTCAGATGAAAAGACCCTGTGAAACAAATATTTAAAAGTTATAGCTCACACAAGTACTCATTACATTACTCTTTTACATATATATAATAAACATTCAATGCATAGAATTTCAAGAAAAGTAAAATCTTTGGTACAAGTATACAAATGAACGCTATAATTTCAAATATAATCAACATTATATGTAAAATTGTGCACCTTATTTGCTTGTGAGTGTAATGTAACTACAGTAGGTTTCCTTTTAACTTACTGTTATGAAGCAGTTAACCAGAAGTTGAATAGCTCAGCAAACATTCGAGTATTACGCAAGTACCTTTGGGGAGGGGGTGGGGAGCCGTTGACTTTACTTTGCTATGTTAGCCAATGTTAATTTTTGCTTACTCGGGGGAAGGGGAGCAAATTTGAAACTGGCAAAATATTACTTACATAATACATGAACGCTCCTTCATACGCAAAGTAAGTGGTAAAATTGTGTATTACAATGACATAATTATTACTTAAACGAGGAAAGGGGTGCAATAGCAGAATGTGGCAACACTGTTACAAAAACTACAATATTTTTTCTTAATTGGAACATGGAAAAAAATTACAGATTAATCAAATTTTAAACACTGATATATTACTAGGTATTAAATGGAAGGCTCATTATTAAAAAAATACATTAAAGATTCTTGTTTCTTAACAATCCTTACTTTTGTTCAGTTTCAGTGGAGCATGTGAAAGAGGCTGGCTGGTTGAAGTAGCAGCTAATTAAAGCAGGATCAGTCACAAAGAAGCATACTAGATTATTTTAAAGCCAAATTCAATATAAAGAATGTAAGTTAAAGTATTATTTTTCCACTTTATAGTTTTTGTTATGCACAGCATTTCACAGCTATCTTTAATATCTTCATAAACTATGAACTTTGCCAAATCTTGACTTATTTATAACTAAATAAGTATTATTAAAGCATGCATCTAATAAACCCTAATATCTATAATTTCCATTTAATAAATTTAAGTTAAAACCACACATGATGAAAGATATTCTATCCTTCAGGAAAAATTACAAAAGCATGCCCCGGTGGCTTTGTGTGTTGACCATTTGGCAATTGTGTTAAACCTGAGACGTTATTAAGATATTATTATATCCTACAAAAACCTTATATACAGAGAAACGGAGCATCGTTCCTGTGCCATGATGGCCTAGTAGTTAAGGCACTCTGGATCTAACGGAGGGATCCTAGTTTGACTCTAGGCCAAGGCAATGTCTCTTTTTCTCCTATACATTGAAAGCTCTAATTGGAGCTGAAGTTTGGACGTCAAAAAGTACTATCTATACAAATTTTCCACAAAAAATTACAAGATATATGTCCTAATAGCTTTGTGTATTGTCCACTTGGCAATTAGAAAAAGTAATAACTTGAAAAAATTGCATTTAATTAAAAAAAGAAATAATCAGGTATTTGGTTTATGTGGAGAGTAGTACTCTCTAGAGTACTCTCGCTTCTGGACACATATTTTTTAACCACCTAGCAAATTTAGATACACATCTCAGACATTCGGTAGAGTCAGAATGAAATGCTGTAATATTTCAAAGATTCTATCGAACATTACGTTTCTCTTTTTTTTTTTCTCTCTCCCCCATAATTTTCTTTCAGTTCCACCTTCATTGGTAGTAAAACTGAAATACTAATAACTGAGGCTAGGATTTTGATGATTTTGCAATTTTTTTTTTTTTTTAAGAATTCAAAATTCCTGATCGATAATCGATATATATTACAATTCTGCAATACTCAAATAAATTTTTCAGTTTTGCTATGGCTAATTTGAAATACTGAATAACTTATTTTTTTGTAAGTTTTTGGTTTCTTTAAGGTCACTTTTTTGTTTATAGGGCATTTTTTTTATTCTGGTTTTTAGATCATATGTATTTTTTATAGGTCATTTCTGACTGTTTTTAGGTCATCAAAATCTCCTAGCTCTACTAATAATTCCTCATCCGAAGTCAAATCATTCTCTATATTCATAGAAGAGTGTATATTCTTCAAAGCTTTGTATGTGCTAAGAGAATTAATTAAGTACATCAACGTATTTCCTCTTCAGACAAATTTAGCTGACTCTGGCTCGTTATTCTAAAACTGGCTGCATTTGTGTATATATATCTTCAGTATTAATGGATTGTCAAAGCTGTATTACTTTAAAAAGTTTTGGGCACAGCATATAAAGACTAAAAATTATCGTTATATGCAGGCTCATTCAAAACAAATTATCGTTATAGACAGAATTCACTGTATTTCAAGATATGAAATGCAAAATTCGCCTTTGTCATGAAAGAAAAAGTATCTAAATTTATAATGTGTATAATATGATTGGAAATTTCATATCGTCATTTTCCATACTTGGAAGTATATATGCGCATTTTGTTTTCAATAAGGAAGACTTCGAGTATTATGTAAGCATCTTTGGGAGGAAGGGAAGTTGCTGTTGTGCTTATTTTCCTATGTTAGTTAATATTAATTTTTGCTTACTAGAGGGAGGGGAGAGGGGTATGAAATGGTCATAATATTGCTTACGTAGTACTTGAGTCCTCCCTAACTCTTTTACCTTATTTCCTAAAATATGTAATTGCACAGGCTTAATTTATGCTAAAAAGGAACCTAGAAAAAATTTCTAAGGTTCCACAAAATCTTAACCATCCCTGTCTTTCAACGAATTAACTATTAAAATATAATAACAGAACATGATAATAATGATATGTGGCATTATATTGTTTCATATAGTGAAAATAATTACTTTAAAACAAAATATCTGTGTAACATAACAATTTATACTGTTATATAGTATATATAATATTACGAAATAATATGTGTAAATAATATAAATATATATATAGATAATGCAATATTATTTACTGGCAATAACTTGATTGAGTGGGTTTTTTTTTGGTAAGTATATTACTATTTTCTATTTCATGTATGTTAGTGAGTCGATTTTTCTTGAAGAGGGGGTGGGGGGACATAGGCCATTAGCCTAGGATGCCAAATTTGCCCCAACCAGCCCTGTGTATGTATATATCCCCCCCCCCACCTCGAGAATAAAGTACAGTCGAACCTTGTTAAGACAAACACCAAGGGGAACAGAAAATCTGCTTACATTATCAGTAATCCATCTTATCCGTAAAGAGTAGTATACAATTTGATATACAATATATATACAAACAGTATGCTATACAATTTTATGAGACTTCAGGAAACAATTCGTATTAAGAGTAATCCACCTTAAGCATGTTCATCTTAGAAGTCTGCCTGTAGTATTATTATGCAAATTTAGAGTCCAGACTGTATAAGTCATGTCCGAAAAGTAAAGATGCATTGAGTGAAGGTTGAAAATAAATGTTTTAATACACTCACTGTCAAAATTGGCTTTCATCTTGATCCTTTCGCTTTACCCTCACGGTCATTAGCCATTGCTACACTTAAGTCTGGGTTTTAGTAGAAAGTGTTTACAATGGCTACTCTGATTCAGATTCCCGCCAAATGTGAAGTGCTTTCCGTTTTACGTTTGCGCAATGCAAAAGGCAAGCCCCCAGGGATATTCACAAAAAAATTTCCATTTATGGGAACATCTAGAATTGCAAAATGCAACAAAGTGGTGCACTGAATTCTCTGGATGTAGGACCATTGCTCATAATGGACACGGGAATAGTAGGCCATCTGTGATCTCTGATGAACTCTTTTAAAAAAACTGAGAAAATAACTTATCTGAAGAACTGTCTTGCAGGACAACACTTCCACGACAATGACAAAATCAAAAATGAAGTTGAAATGTGGTTTCGGTAACAGGCGGTAGAATTTGATAACACTGGGATACAGAAGCTAGTACCTGCACTCAAATGTTTTGAAAACAGCGGCAATTGGGTAGAAAGATAAAGTATATACCAATAAATAATTGGTAATGAACTTTTTGTCAGGTAAAACTGTTTTGAATGGATATTAACCATTTTGTCTTTACTGTTCGGACATGCTTTGCATTTAGCTGATTTCTATCAATTAATTATTAAGTCCTTTTCAAAGTCCTCGGATATAATTAAAAGTATCTTTACATACAGTCAAATATTGTAAATATGAACACTCATGGCAATAAAAAATTTGTTAGTGTTAAAATTAGTTTACGTTATGTGGAAAGATGGTATCCTACTACTAAGTTATTCAAATCTGACAAGGATTCTGGAAACAGTTTGCGTTAAAAGTAGTTCACGTTAAAGTGGTTCAATCATAATGCGAGCTTTCTCCACAAATGCAGCTTTTTGAAATTAGGACCAGAACTTATTGTCTATTGTACGGGTGTCGAAACGAAAAAGAAACACGAGATATTTGAAGTATTCTGAAATTAACCATGTTGAGAGTACTGCAATAATTCCACGAAATTAGAGAACCCAAATAAGTAAAACTAATCTCCAATTTTCTAAAACACAAATCATTGTTTATGATGATTAAAGGGCGTAAAAAATTTGCATAGACTTCTTTGAGATGCAAGATTGAAAACCTTTTTTAATAAACTACACTTGCCCCCTAAAAAAAAAAAATTAATTACCTGTCGGTTTCATGAATGGGAAGGGGGTGATCTGAAGTAAGAAATGATGGATCATGAAGGAAGTATGGTGACCTAGGGTAATTAAAAATACATTAATTATACACAGAAAAAACAATCACTTAAATATGACATAAAATGTTCATAAATAACATTTCACGAGGCTTTGTGTTGGATGTTATACCCACAAGTATATAAAACAGACTAGGGCATTCAAGTTATTGCTTAACAACTACAAATGTTATCTACAAGGTGGTTATCTCTATTACCTCGATAAATACATCTATTCTGACCAATTTATCTCATTGATACCCCACCCTGTTTCTTACTTCATTGACCTATCCTGCTTGATGACTTTTTCCAGCCTTTTATAGTCTCTCGGAATCCAGTTGAAAATTTCAGTTATCTATTATTGGTCAGATCCTTTAGTAGTATGTCCAGCTCATATTGCCGTTTCATCTTTTTTATGTAAATAATGATGCTCTCAATCATTATTTCCTTCTTCACTCAAGTATTTTTATTTCTCTCTCTCTCTCTCTCTCCCCCAGTTATTCTAGGCATAGTCCTTGTTATATTTCTTTAGGATGATTGTAATTGCTGTATTGCTTCTTTTTCTGTCACACTTCATGTCTCTGAATCAAGTGAAAGAACTGGTAATACATACAATCGGTAAAACTTCTTTTTAGACATAAAGACCATTTTTCCTTTAGAATAAAACTGTATCTTCTGAATGCATTCCACAGCCATGAACCCAGAATAACCCGGGGGGGGGCAGTGATTGAACAAATTTTTGGTGGGAAAAATAGTAAGGCCCATTTCAATTACGGTTCCCGTTAGTACATCATTAAATTACAATTATATTATATTAAATATTGAAAACAAAATTAATTCTACAGTGCAAGATACTTAAATCATTAGAAGTAGTACTAGATTATGTTCATAAAATTTTACAATGGCCAGCCCTTGTCCTCCATAAAAAATTACCGTTTTGATAATAGGTTTAAGAATAACCCTATTCTGCAAAACTTGCTTTTGCTTGCCCTCTGTCCACTACTTGATCTACGGAAGCCTTTTTTCCTTTTGCGACCCTTAAAAACTCATCGGCTTTGAGAACTGAATTCTTATGATAGAGGAAAGTTTCATGTTTGCTGAAATTCTCGAAGGCCTTCTTTCAGTTACTAAATTCTTTTGAAACAAGTTGACCTGTGGCTTGTGTCGATCTTAACCGACCTCATGGGATGAAAAGAGCACACAAAATTTTCTGTAGGCACTGGCTTCTACCTTTGGGTATGCTAGATAGTTATGCTTACTCAATTCGGATGAGAAGAACTTCCGACTGTGATAAGGTTTTCCTTGACATAATACTGCAGTAGCGACAGTGGTGGGAAAACTGTTATTTGCACATGGTTCCTAAAAATTTTTTATTAGCACTGTTATCCTATCTTCATCAGTGAGGTTAGATTTCTTGGCATAATTAGAAATATCTGCAGTTACAACATCCTTTTCAATTGTGTTTGATTTTGCGTTTTGGTCTACCTTTATATTCCAAAAAGCATTTGAAGACAGTCCAAGGCCACTGCTGTTGCTTATCTTAACAACAAGCAGCCTTATAAATGTCACCAGAGTTCAGAGAAATGTCGTTTGGATCATTTTGTTGTTTTTTTTAAATTGAATACAATTTATCTCCTTGTGTTTCACATCGTATACCACGAGGCTTACAGAAATAAGTTAAAACACTGATACACATATTGAAAACAAAGAATTAAATACAATAAAAAGAGTAGCTAAAAACATATATAAAAATAAGAAAAGTTAAAACTCCAATTTATATACAAAAGACCGAAATGCAGAACAAGTCTCTTTCGACGTCACTAAATAAAAAAAAACGACGGTGGCCAAGAAATAAACTATTTCCATAAGGTGGCCTGTAGAGCGTCTTTCTGCGGAAAGTACACAGCACAATTTAAAATAATGTGCTCAACATTATCTTCGCCGTCACCACAACTGCAAAATTCACCTAAAGGGAGTTTGAAACGCTTCAAGTAGCTTCCAAAATTTTCATGTCCAGTCAAAATTTGAGTGAATTTGAGTAAGCTACTTTCGAATTTTACTTTAAAAAAAAATTAATAGTATCTGTTGGCATGATAATTTTTCACTTTGTCAGCTAAATGGGGGCCTGGGTCACCTCATCTCACTATGTGAGTGCACCACTGGCACTCCAACTCAAATTTAATATGTCTGCGAAATTCCTTTATGATGCCATTAATGTCAGTTGATTAAATATATATATAGTGAATGAAAAGTGATTGTGCATAAGGTCTCTTTCCCTCTATAAATTACTGAGATAAAAAGGGTTAATAATGGAAGATAATTTACATAAATATGAGCATTCAAACTTGTCAACAGAAAATAGATAAAACATGAACAAAGAAATAAGGATGTTTACAGTTACCTATCTTTCAAAAAATGAGGCAGAGTTTCGGGCGGCATAAAGTAAGATTTATCATTTGCAGTTATCACAGAGGGCATGGGCTTGAAAGTCGCAACTTTACTCCATGTGTGGTTGGGATACCAATATACTAGTGCAGGATCTAAGGGACAAGAGTAGGGGTAAAAGTTTTCTACTCTCAGCTTTTTGCTTGGATCCTTTGCATCACAAAGTATCTGTAAAACAAACAACAAAAAAAAACAGAAAGTTGAGTTTTGTACATACACAGCGTATAACAAACACTTTGCGAAATGTGTGCATATGATTTGGAAACAATCTAAGTGTTCTTGTGGTACTGGTAACGGATTAAGAGTTTGCAGGGCCCTGGGCCATTTACTTCTGTGGGACCCTTGGCCATTCACTTTTGCGAGGCCTTAATATTTTAGAAAGGGGCCCTTACCGGGGAGCCTGTGGTTATGGAATAGAACCCAGAGAAAAAGGGATTCAGGGCCCCTCCCCCGAAAAAATTTGAAAAATGAACTCTTTAAAACAAGGTTTTTAAGCCATTTGATGGGAGATGGTAAATAGTTTTGTCTTCTTCTGATCCGTTGTTAATAACAATAATCTTAATTTGATAAAAGTATAACAAATGAATTGTAAGAACAATAAAGATCATTTTAGCGTTATTGAAATTCGAATAAATTACGTTTACGTTTTATAATGAATAGGGGTCTACAATGTAATGACAAACATTTTACATTGCAAGTGCGCCAATAATGAAAGGGCTGGTGCGGGGCCCTGGGCGGTTGCCTGGATTGTCCATCCCTGGAGCCACCTGTGTGTAGTACAGTGGTTCCCAACCTTTTTCAAGCCGCGACCCATTTTTATAGTAGCCAAGTAATCCGCGACCCCCTTTTATAGTAACCAAAAGATCCGCCGCCGCCACATTTGCATAAAAATTTTTTTTTAACAGAGTAAAGAAAACACATTAAATATAAAATTATATTATATTAATTATATATATT
>QLNU02014802.1:14192521-14202545 GCA_006491805.2 Dysdera silvatica
TACCACAAACTACCCGTGAAAGCTCCGTCGTGTGTTGAAGCACTCATGGTCAATTCTCAACCGCTTTCGTGGTAATAATTCCCCCTGGCATAGTTGGGAGCCGAACCCGGAATAATCGCAGGCTAAGCGAAAACGTTAACATCGTAGGGCCTTGCTATCCCCGTGAGAAGGGCGATAATATTCTAATTTGTAACATATAGGTCACGAAGACTACTTCTAGCTACAGAACGTAGATACTGCAAATTTAATTCACTGCACAGAACCCGGAACCCGGGGCTGAGTGGGTCCTCTCAAAGGGCGCATACCTCGGATTATCGGAGGGCGCGAATCCTTGCCCAATCAGAGGCGCGAGCTCTATCGTTCATGAAGGCGCACCGGCCCGGGGGATGCGTGTTTCCATTCCCGGATCGATTCAGACACTTGGCGTTAAGCGGCAAAAACTAGCAATGACGCAAACGTTTTTAACGGCGCCAAGGTTGACGCTTGTCGCCCGTGTACACTTTTACTGATTCAACAGATACTGATTCAGGCAGCGCACATCGAATATGATCGGAACGGTACGAGTCGCGAAGCGACGAGCGAGGGTTCTGTGGGGTCTCCCCCTAGTTCGGTCTCTGTGATTCAGGTAAGTACTGATTTATTTATAAAAATACTAAGTTATAATCAAAATACGATGCGACACATGCGCTCGCCCGTTACGATTCAGTGAACTTTCTGCTATAAGTAGCTAGAATCGACCGTTTAGCGCCGAAACGCTTTTTTGCCGCCAAGCCTTTCCATCGCGAATCGTGTCTGAATTGATCCGGGAATGGAAAGACGCGCCAGGGGCCCAGTTGGCCTGCTGCCCAGTTCGGCCCTGCACAGAACACGAAATAATAAAATGCACAGCACTGGTTCGGGTAACCAATTTATCGAGACTTGTGTTCGAAATTTTCTTAATTGCTTTAGGAAGGAAAACGATGCCTTTATAGGCATCTCTCCTTTAACGGCCTTAATAACAAATTCCAAAAACATAAACACTGCTTGAAAAGTCATAAATACGCGCCTTAAAGTAACTCCTCCAGTCGACAAAAGAAAGCTCTTCCATCCTTAGGCATCCTGTTGCCCAGAAAAGCCATAATTCAAGCTTTAGGAAACATTTATTCTAAAAAAAACGCGTTCTTCGCTCTTTTAAAACCGAAACTCACTCCATTCGACGGCCAATTAACCCCTTTTTGCACAGCAGGTGGACTCTCACAAATCTGCCAGTTCCCAGTTTTGACAGAGGAAAATAACGGCATCACAAACGAGGCAACGCAAATTTATCCCTTCGTCCCCGAAAAAAAAGCAACGCAAGTGGCGAAGAAATCTGATGTAAGACGACGAACGGGTCACACGGGCACCGATATTTCATCCAAAACACAGTCTTCAAGTGAGGAAGAGGCAGCAACGGCAAATTAAAAGACGTCTTGTTTAGGGGTTCTTGGCTTGTGTGGTGCTTATGAACCAAGGATGCAAAGCGAATTCGTGATTTGCAAGACACGAAGTGGGCCCTTGGTGTACGTAAAAAGTAGGATGAAAGCCTATTTTACAACGTGGGGGTAATAAGTATAAGCAGGCAGCACTAAGTACAAAACAACCTGTGAAAGACTCGTGGTTGAAGACAGACGTCCAGCTGTCAGGATCTCCGACTGCAGGGCGCGTATTGCAGTCATGTCCTGTCCTAAATCACAATCTTTGTAAAGCGGCATTACAGTTCCAATGAAACGGTCAAGGTTGTCGACGTTGCCAAACCAAAGGTGCAGAAATCACTGCTTTAATACCATACGTTATTAATCTTGACAAGACACTAGTAGATTGAGGTACACATTGGTTCGACAAATATATCTCTCAGAAATCAAGAGACTACGGAAGAAACATGGGCATCTTAATCTGCCATCCATCATAGGTAATACACGAGCCTTGCATTGTATGGGAAATCAAAGCCCGCGATGTTTTTAATTGAATAGATAAACACTAATTGGGCCGTCAATAAACAGTTGTCAGCCAGACAAACAAAACGCCTAGCCATTAGCGATATAACAATTTCAAGGGAGTTTTGAGCGCTGTAAAATAAAGAAATCTTAATGCAGACACACCCTGAATGAAAACAGATAACGAAGAGGGAAGGGAAATTTCCAAAACGATTTTTTTTTTTGGAAACAAACTGATTAAGTGTATGCACATTACAACACATTATAAATACGCACACATATATTCTCGATTTATTCTTCTTCGTCAATTTTACAACGAAGATGAAATAGTTTCACAAAGACACGGCGCATTTTAAAATTGTAAAAAGCAATTTTTAAGCATAGACCCCAAAGAAGAATGTTTTGCAATGCTTTGCGACAAGCCTTCAGCTGATTAAAAATTTTCTGCAAGAGACGCGCATATGTATATATAGTAAAACCTCCCTACAACGATATCTGATAAATCCCTCTACAACGATAATTTTTCTTGGTCCGTATAATAGTGTTGCAGAGAGGTTTTACTGTATAATGAACCCTCCCTATAACAATAACTCCCTCTACAAAGGTGGTTCCCAACTCAGTTTAAGCCGCGGACCACTTTTCCACTTCAACTGTACCTGCGGACCACTTTGACATTCTAATTGATTGAATTACAAGCGGATTAGAAAAATACACACTTTTTGAAAATTTTATGCAAATTTTGCAGAAACATTCAAAATATGAAAAATATGCTGACAAAGGCGAAATATGCAAAAACATGCAAATGCACAGAAATCACGGCCCTCGTCGTAAGTATCAAACCACTTCCTTTTTCAACAGAAGTGGAAGACATGATTACAGCAGGCAAGGTCGCCTCTGAGACTTAATTTTAAGTTTGGATTTCGAGGTGGGGGAAAGAGGGGGGTCACTAGCATTGCAATTCAAAATTACGTGATGTGCTGATCTTTAAAGAGGATCACTGGATGCGACCTTACAGAGAATGTCTTTATGGGGTTGAACATCTTAAGCCACAGTGGGAAGAAAAATAGGTTCCAAGTTGTCTAAGACTTGTCTCAGAGGCGATGGCAAATGAACCTACGACAATAGGTCACACTTCGACGTCGGGTGTTAGTGACAACAAGTGTTTGTAGTAAGTACACGAAGATGGAACGATACAGATCAAGAAACAATGTTGGAATCATTCCAAATGGGTTTTCCTTTTCCAGGACAGACGTGGGAAACAAGCACAAAACTCGGCCCTCGCGATTTCATAAAAAAACGGAGGAAGGAACCTGACGTCGCAAAAACTAGCTTGGGAATGGTGTATGTGAGTTATATGGCTCCTGGAGCATGTGGCATATGCTTCTTAATGTAGTTTAAGAATGAATTCACTTTCACTTTTTTAAAAAGTATTTTTTCTTCCGGTCATTTTTTGTTTGACCCGCATATTACAAAGACGGATAAATATTGCTGGCCTTTCTAAAATGGCTAAATCGAGCCCCACCTGGATATAAGGCTATACACTGTCGACTATCTATGACAATACTGCCTATGAAGATAAATTTGTCTACACCGAGATATTTTTCACTACTCCGTCAAATTTTCAATAGTACTTCGTACTAAACTTGCCTACAATAGTAATTTATTTTGAACGAACCTGTACATAATGATAATTTTATGCTTTTCAAACTGTGGTTACACGTTATGCCAAGCCCTTTCAAAGATAAATTTGTCTACACCGAGATATTTTTCACTACTCAGTTAGATTTTCAATAGTACTTCATTCTAAACTTGACTACAATAGTAATTTATTGTGAACGAACCTGTACATAATGATAATTTTATGCTTTTCAAACTGTGGTTACACGTTATACCAAGGCCTTTCAAAGCAAAATACATCCTTTGAAAATCCACGGATGCTGCAGAATAGTAAACTCACAAATGTAGAGATAGTCTAGAGAGAACAGAATATTTCACATTATTTATGAGGAGAATAAATTTCCAAGCTTGGAAACAAAATAGCCTATCATATCCACCTTGAAACGATTTGAGAAATTTCTTCCTTTTTCGTCCTGGAATCGAAGTGATGATGACGCGGCATTTTAGTTTCTTATTGGTCATCTACACTCCTAATCTGCAACGTTCAATGATTTGTTTAACATAATATCATTAAAAATAATATTACATCCAGATCAAGTAACTCCCTTAATGAAGTGTATTCGGTTCAACTTCGTAAGAGTATTTTTCATAATCCCTAGACAGATTTCGCTGTATTTTTCTTTTCCTCACCATTGCAATTCTTGTCAAACCATTTTTGAGAATAGCATACAAGACTACATTAAGAAACTAATGCGAATTAATACTGACATGGGAAGTTCCCCATAGCGACCCCTCTAATTTTCTTGAAATTTTCACAATAGGTTCAGACCAATGTTTGAAGCATAACCCTCTAGGTTTTTCATGAGCGAATTCGAGGATCCGAAGTTATAAAAATGGTGTATCTTTCACAAACGAATCTGTCATTTTGATTCAGTCATTTTGAATTGGTCATTTTGGACGAATCATTTTTGGAACGAATCAGTCATTTTAGCTCATCTTTCAAGTGAACGAGAGGCAAGTGGATCTTAATGAAATGACATTCATCCACCTTTTATACGGTATATTCGTAGTTTACTGTAAGTTACTTTGTTCGCGACTGACGTACACCATTCGCAACTGACTTAGCTAGTCATTCGCGAACAAAAAATAGCACAGACATATTTACGGACGGTCTGATTGAACGAATATTTTTCAGTCAGTTAAGTAGGTCCATGCTGAATATCTGGTTTAGATATTAATCAATTTCAATCTTCGGACTTTTCGCTGACAAGGAAAGCACCTGATAGCGATCTCACCGACTTGTTTTAAATGCACACAATAGATTCAGACCTTTCTTGAAGAATAACCTTGGAAATTTTTTATTTGCCACTGCGAAGTAATTAATAATTTAAGTTGCTACGAAATCAATTTTTTTCTAAAAGTAATGGTGAATGTTAATTCTCAGCTGATTACATATTCGAAGTCATGCGTAGGTAGCTGTACTGACTTTCAATCGTAACCAAATAACTTGAGAAGTGGTAGTGCTGCCATTTCTAAGAAGCAGCAGCTATGAAAACAACGCAGCAGGCAAAGTTAGTATAGCAGTGAGCAGAGTGGTAGAGGAACTCCTGGGCGTCGATGGCATAAAAATATTGGAGGGGGCAACATATCAGTAGAAGGCATTTTGTTTGAAATTGGAAGGGGACATGGAACTCTAATACCAACATTGGGAGAACGGGTCCCCCCTGTCCCCCCCGCTAACGGCGCCCGTGGACGAACTTCTTTGTATGATCCTGCCTGTTAATTTTGAAGTGAAAGTTTCTGTTGAAATGTTCTTCCGATATTTGTATAATTTTTATTTTCGTGCTCTTTTTATTGACTGAACTGTTTTTTCTGAATTTTCCGAACTGAATTTTCCTGAACTCTTGCCACTGGAGCAATCTAGCAGCATAGATTTCATAATTATTGTTTCGGCCATAGCTTTTTTGCCGTGCGAATATAATATTTTACTGTTGTTTGTTGCTGATAAGTACTATGTTAGACGCTTGTAGTTATGCATACGTTATTCTTTTGATTGTTATGTAAAGGAAAAAAATGTCAGACCGTCACCTGAGTGAAAGCGCTGCCTTTTTTAAAAAAAATTATATAAATATGCCTTATTTAAATTTAATGTATATTTTTTTTAATTATATTTCTTCTAGTTCTGCACACACAACCAAATGTTTTAACCCCACCCACCCCCTATAAAAATAAAAAGACGAGAGGGGGAAAACGCGATTTAAGAAGCATGCATACTTCAAGTGACAGGGTTAAAAGAACGGGTCATTTAAATGACTTATATCGATTGATACAAATTATCAAAGGGAACGACTTTGCACATCACAATTATTAAATGTTTAAATTTCTGCAAAATCATTATTTTTTATTTAACTAACAGTTAAAGCACCGCAAGCACAGATAGATAATTGGGCATACGTGCAAAGTCAGCTGGGCATTTCTTTAACCGCTAACGATGGAAAAATAACTGGCCCCTAGCACCTTGAAATATTAATAACTTCGGACCCGCGAAAAGCCGTGAGGGTTATGCTTTAAACATTGGTCTGAACCTATTTTAAAAATTTCAAGAAAATCGAAGGGGGCGCTATGGGGTACTTCCCCTGTGAGAAATAACTGATAAGAAAATTATTTGCATTCAAAGAGAGGTGGGAAGCACATTATTTGCACGTATCATGAATTAAACAATTGCAAATCCATCCACACACTCATTAAAACCATGTAAACAATTGCAAATCAACAACGATCTACATTAGATACGGTCGGCAATGCCAAATAAGATACAAATACCTTTCGTTACCCCCCACTGCTGTTGTTAACGGAATTTAAATAGTCTGTTTCCTAGAATATTTTCATTAAGGGGATTTCAGGAACTGCGGTTCTACGAAAAACCTATTATTCACAAGTTCTGGCAATTTTTTTCGTTAACGTCGACGATTCAAAGTTCTGAGAAAGTCTTGGTGGGGTAGAAGCTCATCCATTACTCCTTCACTTCAAATGAAATTTAAATCCGTTCTTACATGTTACGCGCAGCTACTGAGCAATGGAAAACTCCATGAAATTTCCACGTAGACAACGTGAGAACTTGATGTAAAATTCTGTGGCATTTCCTGTAATTTCTTGTTGCAATTGTTTCACACTGGTATGTGGAAAGCCACCAGTGCATTTACAAATTTTCAGAATTGTAGTAGCGCAGATGTATTTGAGGAAATGCCTTCATTCGCCTGTGATGTGCAAAAAAAGAGTGCTGGCAAAAAGCTATTGTCTTGTACGGAAAACAAGCATGTGCAGTCAACATAAAGCTGTCATTCAAGAAGTTAAGGATTTCCAATAATGCAAGTAGATTAAAATATAACCCATGGGCCTCTCTCTCTCTCTAGATCTCCGTTCTCTTCCCCATCCAAATTCGCATATGTGCATGCACATTTTGCGCATCTTAGTGTTGGACCCTCAACTTCTTGAACATCATTTTTGTCATCAACTTAGAGTTCTCAAAATTATTAGGGAGGACGGGGCTTAAGCAAACTTTCTATACGTTTATACATTACAGTATATGTAAAATCGCAATTTATTTCAAATTATTGGGGGCTAGGGCCCCACAGGTCCATATAACTCTACATCTATGATTTTTATTGACATTTGTGTATGACTTATTTAACTATATTATGCTAGCCTTGAGAAGCAAATAATTCATTCACTATCAAAATACTCAATTAACGAACTAGAGAATACTACATTGAAAGATGTCTTCAATGTTAACGTTCTATAAATCAGTGCTTCCCAATCTTCTCTAAATCGTGGCCACCTTTTATAGTAGCCAAGTAATCCGCAACCCCCTTTTACAGTAACCAAATAGTCTGAGACCCCCTGTGCCTGCCGCCCTATTTGCATAATAGCAGCATTTGTAACAGAATAAAGAAAACACACACACATACACATATCATCATCATCATATTCAACCATTATCTATCCACTGCTGGATGAAGGTCTCTCCAAATGCTTTCCACACAAGTCTATCCTGAGCAATTCGCTTCCACGTCACCCCAACCTGTTTTCTTATTTCATCCACCCATCTAGTTTGAGGACGTTTTCTAGGTCTTCGGTGGTCTCTTGGAATCCAGTTGAGAATTTCTGTTGTCCATCGTTGATCAGTTCTTCTTGCAATATGCCCAGCCCATCGCCATTTCAGCCTTTTTACTTTAACAATGATGCTTTCTACTCTAGTTTGAAATATATATTGCTACATACACATTATATATATATATATATATATAGCAAAATTGTAGTATGATTGTGACATGTAGTACCTTCTAATGTAATATACATGAATACACTACACTTAAGCATATATTAATTTAGACAAAGTTAAAGTTGTAAAGTAATATCACACAAGGTAGTAAAACCAAGTAAATTTAAGTAGTAGAAACATCTCAGAATAAAAATTGACATGTAGTAGTAAAAGGTGAAGAGGAGTAAAAGATTAAACAATACCAAGAATTTTGTTCTTCATCAGGGACCGCACAAAATCCCTGTTATTGGTTTGCTTTTTCTGACTACAATAATTGAGATTTGTGATCAATACTGAATAAACCAGCATTGACCAAAACTTAGCTAAAAACAGTATAAACCCAGAATATAATTAGTTTAACAATATTTTAGTAATTTAGAAGGGTCTCTTTATTAATACTGAGAACAATCTCAATTGTTGTAAGTGGCCCAAAAGCAAACTTACAACAAGTAGATAGAGGTATTGAAAGTGATTAAAGTGTAAAGGTTCAATTAACATGAATAGAGAAGATGATGAAGTGAGAAAACTCATTACTTATACCAAAAATTGTAAAAAGTTTTACATGAATATGTCACACTCAAGATAAGCACTTAATTATTAACTAGTAAAAATATATAAGTTTAAGTTTAAATAAACTTATATATTCAAAATAAACAAATTGTTTCTTTGCACTCATAATAGACCCAGAAGTGTGCAATCAAAATAAAGACATATATATGCGCATATGCATAAACATGCACACCCTTACATATATACATATACATACCCATGTATATACACATATATATATACACACATACATATATATATACACACACACACATATATATACACACAAATACACACACACACGTATATATATACACACTCAGAATATACACAGTATATATACACATATAAACCAGATATGCACCATAAATATATATATATACACAAATATAATTTGAACAATATTAAATAAAAAAACGTTGTTGAACATAGAGAACTCAATAAATATGCATACAACAGCTAGAAAAAGCTTACTATAATTCTCAAACCTGATATCAAAACACTTACCTACATTACAGAGATAAACTTGTTAGTATAATAAATAAAAATGTAAGAAAAACAATCCAGAGGTGACAAGAAGTATTTAAGAAAAAGTACTGAAGGATTAGAAGTAAGAAAGTAGGTAAAAGAAATGAAATTTGTCGTGTTTTGGGTGTAGGAGAAAACACCAAAGCACTGGGGTTCTTTTTGCTAGAAAAGTTGCCTTTTGTCCACTAGGACTTAAACTTTAAATGGTGCTTTTGTGGTGAAAAACAAGCGAAGGATAGAATATAATAGATGATAATAGTGGAAATAGGGACTGAGAAAGTTAAAGGTATGTGGAAAATGAAATGAAGTGGAGGGTTTAGGATCAAGAAAGTTTTTAACAAAATTATATACCAGATTCTTGGTGAAGTAATGTGGAACATCATTGTAAATGCATTCGACATTAGTGTCTGAAAGTTTTTTAATTTGAGGTTATTGTTACTCGAGAACATTTCGAGAACATTTCGAACAAATGATATTTCTGTGGACTTTTCTGGATATGTTGGGAGTCCCAGTTTGTGAGGAAATTCACTTTAAATCTGAAGTCTTGCCTTTTATCATACAAGTCAATTTCAGTAAGAGAGTTGTCGTTGATGCTGATATTTAAATCTAGGAAAACACCACTCTTGTTGTCAGTATTGGTTTTAATTAGTTTTAGGTTTGGCGGGTAGCTGTCAAGATTCTTAGTGCCATTGAGTGTTATGAGGTCATTAATAATGTATTCGAATGTGACTCGCTGTTGAAGGTAAGCTTTTTTGTAAAAATGAAGGTATAAGTTTGCCAGAATACTGGAGTAACTGGCTCCTGTGGGAATTCCGTGGGTTTGTACACAAAGCCTGCCAAACGTTTTCATGTTGTTTTCGAGGCTAAAGGAAAGAAGGTTTTTGCAGTTGGATGCTTCCAGCCCAAAGAAATTCTATTTTTTAAGGTAGTGAAAGATAATTTAGGAACACTGTAAAATGTCAATGGAATATATATATATATATAATAGTGTATAAACAATGCGGATACATTTAGGTAGACACAAGCCACGGCTTGGGCGAGGTGCATATCGCTATTG
>QLNU02014802.1:14202645-14230362 GCA_006491805.2 Dysdera silvatica
CTGTAGAGTCTAATCATAGTATCAAGCCTTCATTTTTTGCATTTAACGATACCTCCTTTATTAACGCTGAATGTTTATTTACATCGTTTTTGATCGAACATAATTTGCCAATGAATTGCAGCGATCACACGGGGATGCTCTTTCGGAAAACGTTTCCTGACAGCAGTATTGCAAAACAATATGGATCTGCAAAGACCAAAACTTCTGCAATTATGAAAGAAATGTCTGCAAAGGAATCCTCATCACTTGTTGAAAATTTAAGGTGCTATCCATTTTCAATTGCAACTGATGGAAGCAACGATGTTGATTCAAAGCTGTATCCAATAGTGGTAACTTTCTTCGATACTTTATGTGAAAAAATTGTGAATTGTCTTTTATCTGTGCCATCTTTGAAAGAAGATGCTACTGGGTTAAATATTGGAAATCTTCTGGTAAGTGCTTTACAATCTGAAAACTTTCCAATTTCTAATTGTGTTGCCTTTAGCTGTGATAATGCACCTGTTATGATAGGAAAAAAAGCAGGTGTAGCAACGGTGTTAAAGAATCATCACCAAAATATTGAAATTATGGGCTATGGTCAATTTTTAAGGGGCAATGGCCTTAAAAAACTAGAAATTTATTACCTAACCTTTTTAATTTTAATTTAAAAAAAGCGAAATATGGGGAGTAAATGGCCCTCCTTTCTACTTATATCTGCCTTCCAAGACCATAAGCAGGATTTACCGTAATTCAGGACGGGGTGGGTGCAAAAATTTTTACAGCATGGATCGATACACTCACAGAATACAAGGCCCTATCCAGGTCCCATTGAAAACTCAACCCGGAGTGGGGACCGAGGTGGGGACTGGTCCCTAAGATCCACACCCCGGATACGGGGATGTTGACAGCTCCCGTGGCTTGGGTTGGAATATATTACACTTGGTTTCGACTTTGAAAGTATTATACATATTGAGAAATATCACCACACAAATATGCAGACGCCTAAAATTATTTTTTTCTAACTTTAATATTATCTTATTATATCAGTTGTAATGAAAACATATTCTGTAGCATTTTTCCCATTTTTATTTAAAATTTAAAAAGAAAAAGAAAAAAGAAAGGCCTTAAAAAAAATAAAAAAAAATCGAACTAATTGATTGAATTACAAGCGGATTAGAAAAATACACACTTTTTGAAAATTTGATGCACACTTAGCAGAAATATGCCAAAATATTCAAAATATGCGCACAACGGCGAAATATGCAAAAACATGCAAGTGCATAGAAATCCGGGCCCTAGTTATTGACCTTGGCTACTTACAATGGACGACCCCTTGCTTCTGAACCAAAACTTCAGTAATTGGAAGAGGAACTTGAAAAGATCAATTGGGTCATTATAGGATTCAGTGAAGTCAGAAGAAAAGGTGAAGAATTGGTGGAACTTAAAAGCGGACATTTGTTTTATTATAGAGGAACGGAAACTGGAAGAACAAGTGGTGTTGGCTTCTTAATCAACAAAAGAATTAAAGACTACCTTCTTGAAGTCGAAAGCACGTCAGATCGAGCAGCAAGGCTCGTTGTTCAACTAACTCAGCCATACTAACTTTAGAGAGTACAGGCATATGCATCAACATCAAGCCATACCGACTAGGAGGTTGAGGAATTCTATGAAGAAATCAAACAGCTACACATCAAGGGGAAACAACACATCAAGCTCATCATGGGGGATTTTAATGCAAGAATTGGACAACAGGAACAAGGAGAGACATCGGTTGGTAAATAAGGATACGGGGAAAGGAATGAACGTGGCGATCAACTCATAGAATTTGCCGAAGCTGAAAATCTTAGCATCATGAATTCATTTTTTAAGAAGAAACTACAAAGAAAATGGACATGGAAACACCCCAATGGAGGAACCAGCGAAATTGACTATATACTGGCAAACAAGAAATCAATTATTGAAGATTGCAGCATACTGAACAGATTTAATACTGGAAGTGATCATCGAATGGTGAGATGTAAAATGCACTTAAATACTAAACTAGAAAGGCAGAAGCTCATTAGGAAACAAGTATGTAAGAGGGTGGATTTAAAGAAATTAAAAGAAAATACCGAGGCATTCAAGTTGGAATTAAAAAATCGCTTTTCTGCACTGGAAGGACTTATTGAAGAAGTTGACATCTCAGAAGCAAATGAAAACATTGTTAAGACAATAATTGAAACTGCTGGGGAAATTGGTGGTGTAATATGTAAAAAGCAGAATAGCAAATTATCTGAGAAGACGAAACAACTCATGAAAAGGCGAAGACTTATGAAGGTGGACAATCAAAATACCAGTTGCAAGATCGAGTATGTAGAACTTTGCAAAACTTTGCGCAAAAACATGAAAGAAGATATAAGAAAATTCAATTGTGAGTTAGTAAGGAAGGCCATTGAAAGCAACAAGAGCCTTAGGGTTGTTAAAGGGAGTTTGTCTATTGGGAAGAAACACATCATTGCATTAAAAGGAGAGGATGGCACTGTAACAAGAAATAGGGAAGAAATACTTAGAAGAGTTGAAGAATTCTACAGAAAGCTGTATGAGGGAAACAGTGGATTAAACGAAGACTCTGAGATAGTCGAAGGAACAGCTCCTAAAATCTTAAAAGAAGAAGTAGCATTTGCAATAAAAAGTATGAAGAAAGGAAGATCCCCTGGCGATGATGGCATTACATTAGATATCTTAAAAGAAGCTGGAGAACATGTAGAAGACATACTCGCAAAATTCTTTACCAAATGCCTCAACAGTGGTAACATACCAAACCAATGGGATTCTGCAACAGTAATTCTTTTGCATAAAAAAGGTGATAAAGAGGATTTAAAAAATTACCGACCAATTAGCTTGTTACCTGCTATTTATAAAATCTTCACAAAAGTGCTAACACATCGCCTGCAGAAAAAATTAGATGCAGCTCAACCAAGAGAACAAGCTGGATTTCGAAGTGGATTCAGTACAGTGGACCATATTCAAGTATTAAGAGAATTAATTGAAAGAACACATGAATATGAACTTCCATTGTGTGTGGCATTTATTGACTATGAGAAGGCCTTTGACTCTATTAAAACATCAGCAGTCATCAACTCTTTAAGATCAACAGACATCGAGGATGTGTACATTGACATGGTGAAATGTGTGTATAAAAATGCAAGTGCAAAATTTCGGTTACATAAAGATACCAAAACTATCAAAATTGGTAAAGGTGTGAGGCAGGGAGATACCATTTCTCCAAAACTTTTTACTTCAGCTTTACAGATGATTTTTCAGCAGATAAATTGGAATAACAAGGGAATAAAAATAAATGGTGAATATTTAAATCATTTGCGGTTTGCTGATGACATTGTTATTTTTTCAACGAACCCATCAGAACTCCAAGACATGGTACAGGAGCTCTCAACTAGAAGTTGGAGAACCTACAAAAAATTAAAATCATGTTCCGTCTAATTAACTTTCAAAATAGAAATATTAAGTTTTAAAATGTTCGATCTGGAAGCCCTTTTTTGGACTATACGTCTGCACAGTATTTTCTAGAATAGAAGGGCCTTTCGTAAAATTTGTAGGGATCTTGCTTTCCATTCCTTTTGCACTACTTCCCAGAGTCCATCAATCGTGGTGGGTTTACGCTTCGAAAGAGTTATTTTCAGCAGGCCAAAAGCACAATAGTCCATAGAAGCTTCATGGGACTTCACTTGAATATGTTGAAAGGGTACATGTGCAATACATGTATTAGTCTTCATGTTTTCGTGGGAGTAAAGATTTCGAAGCATGGCTGGTGGCTTTATTATACTATAATTTTTGCCACCCACGTTTTAATTACAGCTCAAACTAGAGCTTGTGTAATTTTGGAGAAAAAGAGACGCTTTCCCCATCCTGGATTCGAACCAGGGTCCCTCCGTTTAGCCCGGAGTGTCTTGGACCGCTAGACGAATGAGGACAGGTAATAACGCTCTCTTTCTCCGTATGTAAAGGTGTTAAGGTATTATTACCCTCCGCAGGGATAACACAATTGCCAAATATTTACGCAAATATATAAAACTTTGTCTTGGTGCAGTTTCACTCTTTGAAAGTCACGAATCAGTGGCGGATTTCGCACAAGCGCACGAGGTTCGCCTAGGGTATCGGGAGTTCAGGGGACTCAAAATCTTGAGGAAACACCCCACACACACAAACAACTATATCTTTTTAAATTTTTACGTGTTATTAAATATGTTTTACAATTTCTTACTACAAATAAATATTTTTAAAATTAAATGTGTGCTTGCTCTGAATTCATAATTTTCGCCGAAACATTTATAAATTATACTGTTTGTCTTGCAATCTATGTGATGTATCGTGCTATCTTTGCATAAACGTTTCTGTTTCGTTTAAATACAGACAAATGTTGGGAACTGAACGAAAGAGAGTCGCAGTTAATTTCCACCTATGGTCATGTGTTAAACCTTCCCCTCCCTTGAAATAGGGAGACAGTCTTTCAATTGCACACATTTCTTGCGTTTCGTAAAATTTTGTATGGCTGCCATTCAGCCTTTAGCAAGCGCTCAAGCTCTACATTTTCCTGCCAAGTTCGCCATTAACAATCCCTGAATAAACTACACGTGAAATCCCGATCCCTAGAAACGAGCAAGACAAAACTTTTTCATGGGAATGCCAATCAATTTACCAAAGCAATAGGCATGTGGACAAGAACTTAACTCAGGATGTTTAGACACCACACTGCATTTACGAGTGAAAGTGACACTTCCAGAAATCTACACACCCCAGATGCCTTCAAGACTCCGTTAAAAGCTGATCTGACCAATTTGTTCGAATTCTTGCTTGTCACGAAAGATGATTCCCTTAACACCATTCCTTATAAGATTCCATGTACTTCATTCATATAGTAGAAATAATAACTCGTAATTTATCCTATCGACAATCCACGCTAATAGCAACCGTAAGAAGGAAGGAAAACAAATTTTTCATTCCGTAAAGCGTTTCATATGTTGGCGTTTCCCCTGTGCTATCATTACCATGGGCGCTCATGTTCTAAGGGTGAGCGGAGAAAAATTTCCACCTCCTTCTCAAGGCTGTCAGATACTTTAGTGAATGTACAGGATACTGAACTGTAACAAAAATAATTGATACTGCTTGACAATTAGTAATGAGCTAAAAAGTACCTTATTTTAAAATGTGACTGTAAAACTTTTGAAAGTAAATGCACAGCAAATGAAATCAGGCAAATCAAATTTTTAAACGGTTAGAGGGTTCGAGCCTCCTTCTGCGCCCCCCACCCCCCATATGGGCGCACACGATCAGTACTAACCAATTACCATCAGTACAAAGCCCAGCTAACGCTTAAATGGATACACGAAATCGAAACAGATGCACAACGAGGTCTAAAAGGGTGAATTTTCCAAAACGTATTCTTTTCGCAAGTTATGAATAAAATTAGATGTGTAAAAACCAGACATTATTGGTTTCTTAAATGCGAAAATTTGGCTTCAGTTTGCTTGCAGTTATATAAGTGTTTAAGAAATTCAGTAATTCATCCAATGGAAAATAATATGTATTAATACTTTAAATGTTTAGGTAATTCAATAATAAACGCCAATAAATAAATTAATTCACTTGAATACATAGTTAAAAAAATTTAGTACGCCGTTTTGGCATAGCCCTCCGCATTCCATTCATTCAGTTCCCGCTATTCATTCATTGGACACCAAATTTTAATCATTTGCATGTTCGGCAAAATGTCTTTGCATACGAAATTTCATTACAATCGGACAATTCCTTCTTGGTGAGTGGATTTTGTTTTGTTATAGAGTGTATTACCAGCGATTTCACTTTTGAAATATTTGTAACAGTACCGTAGCTTTGGCGGGTATTCGTTTGTAGTCTTCTTTCCATGTAGAAGTAATGAAGGGCGGTTTTTCCTTTCTGATTAATAACTTTGCTTATTTTGCACCTGGAAATTTTTACACCATGGGTTTCACAACGTTTTTTAATTACGGAATCAGAAGTTTTTCTTTGGAAAGCACAAAAACATATTCTTTGATTCAGCTTGTTTGCTTCCGACATTTTGAAAGCCGAATAAATTTTAAAGTCTCACACGATATTTTACATTTCAAGTAAGCAGCTGTTGCCAGATTTAAAAAAAACATTACCCTTCATCGAAATTTTTCTAAAAAGGTGTAAATATCCACTGTATTTGTGACAGCGGCGACTCCTTCGTGTAACGCCATATGTTAATTCTGTCTACCTTTGCATGATAACATAACGACTGGCTCTGTATATAAGATAATTCATTGAAACGCTTTCGATTTTTCCATTTATGTTGACTTGCAGTGGCAGTGTGGAAGAGGGTAAAACCAGTTTCCTTAAGTGAGAAAAGGGCATGGGGTAAATCCCGGGCCAATATTATTGTTTTTAGTAAATAAAAGAAACACATGGGGAAGCCATGTTTTGCTATATGGGACGTCCAAGGGACGAAAAAAGAAAGGGGGAGGGGTCGGTGCATATATATGAAGTGGGCAACTTTTCTATTTTTCCAATTCATTTGCACAACTGGGGCGGGGAGTCTGTGTGACCGCACTCTACCGAGAAAATATTTTATTTCAAAATAATTAATAAAAATAATTTCTAGTGCCCCCTCCATCCCCTTTCCCGTAAAAAGCGTTTAGCTACCTACGGACTAAGCCGTAGGCATCAAACTCAGATGGCAAGGTGCTTTTGTTTTAACTAAGAGGTCACTGGTTCAAGTCCGACCTGAGACGAAGCCTTCTTCTCTCCACCTTCTTAAAACGAAAAGGCCATTAAGGCTTCATGTGTTAGCCATTTATGTGGTAATTGCACTGTGCCTGTACAGGGCAATATCTAAAATTAGTAATTATACGAGCCAAAGAACTCTAATTGGAGACACGGCACGTAGGAGCCGAAAATTTTTTCCCATAAAATACCGCGTTTTACAAATCGTGTAAAGAAGTGGTTCTCAACTTTTTTTTAACCCACGGTCCCTTTTCCCACCATATGTTCAGTTGCCGAACCCGTCGCTTACCACATACACGGACCCTCCCCGCTACCCCGTTAATATTTAGGGACACCTAAAAAGTTGTAATTTTTTTTTATCACTTGGATAAAAACGTAAAAATAAACAAATAGTTCAGTATAAAAGGTAAGAATGATTTTCTGTATTGTAAAATATGATTACCTCTCACGGGGGATAGCACAATTGGCGAATAATAGTTAACACACAAAGCCACCGTGAGAGTTTTTTGTGAGTCTTCGTAGGGGAATTTATTATAGAATAATTTTCGGCACCCTCGTGTAAGCAGCTCAAGTTAGGGCTTTTTCGTTGTAGGAGAAAAGAGACGTCATCCCCATCCTGGATTCGAACCAGGGTCCTTCCACTGAGCCCGGAGTGCCTTGACCGCTAGACCAACGAGGACAGGAACAACGCTCTCTTTCTCCGTATATAAGGATGTAAGATATTATTACCCTTCTCAGGGATAACACAATTGCCAAATAGTAATTAACACAAAAAGCTGCCGGATCGAGTTTTTTTTATGAGCTTTTCTATATTGTTGCTGGATACTGGTTGTATATGCGCAGTAGCTCTGAAGTTACTATTTTCGGCGATGTTCCATTTTGAGAAACACTGACCCACAGAATTATATAAAATATATGGAACTCCTATAAAAACTGCCAATTACGTGAATCGGTTGAATTTTGCTCAAAATCGTGTGGAATGCCTCCTCAAGACACTTCCTTCGCAATTCCTTCGAAATAACTTTTAATCGTATTAATGTTTTTGCTTGGTTTTCAGTATTCCCATTTTAGTTTGTAGGCATTATTTTGAAGCATATGAGTCTGGATTTTTGCGCACATGCTTGTTCTTATTACATAACTTCAATGAAGTGCGGGTCAAAAGGGAGTTAGCAATTCGTGTTGTAATCCATCATTCGTGAGAGGTGGCTATAGGCAATTCGACGTGAAATTTTTACCATGAGCTAGGGAATAGCATTTTATGCTGTTCACGTGATCAGCTACCTGAGCAGAACTTTTACTTTCAAAGACAGGCTTCGGGATTTATTTATTTTTGAGTCTGGAGAGGGCCACACGTTGCCTTGAACTTTCCAAACTTCACTTTAAAAGCAAAAAGCCTATTCTCTCACGAAATCATGAGCAGCATAAATATAAATTGACGAGTTAAATGACTAAAATAAACAATAATTGATACTACAGCAGGCAGTTCGCGAGTGAGTCGGGTAGGTCGAAAGGAAAATTGTATAAAACTGTGGTGAGATCTGCAATGCTATACTGGCCAGTTACAAAAGCACATCAAAGGAAGATGCTGAGGAGGATGAATGGTATATCACAAGGAGGGATAAAATAAGGAATAACCTAATTAGAGGTACGGTCAAGGTTGGACCCATAGGGAAAAAAATACAAGAACATAGGTTAAGATGGCTTGGGCATATGGAGCGGAGAAATGAGGAATATGTGGGAAAGGTAATGGATAAGCTGGTGGTAAGGGGAAGACCATGGTTGAGATGGAAGGATAAAGTGACGGAAGATCTGGAAGAGTATGGATGGAGTAGAGAAGAGACATTGGATAGAAGATTGTGGAAGAGAAGATTAAAGGACCATAACGCCGACCCCATATAACATGGGAAAATGGCAAAGTGAAAAAAAGACGACTGTAGCAGGGCAGTTCGGTTTGGCTTTGTATGAAGAGTTAAGAAAGGCCACGCACAAGTGAAATCGATAGGAAATGGAAAAGCGTGTTTTGCTTTTTTATTCGAGCGTGATAAAGACAGATAAAGTCATTATCATTCAAACTGAGGCTTGGCCGTTGAGATTCAAAATGTAAATAAAAACATTTTTTTTCCAGTCACACATCTCATTTCCGTAGTTGAATATCGTGTGGGGAAGGTTATATTGTCGATTTCGCATCATTAAATACCGTCTCATTGTTTTGTTGTTATCTGCTTATTCAAGCAATGCTTTTTAATGTCAGCCGTTGTTTATTTTCCTCATTTACGCCTGTAAGGTTGTGAAGACAACTGTAGCTAAAAAAAAAAAGCGATGCTTGTAATTGTAATGAAAGTTTTTACCTTACTTCGCCAGCACAGTCCCATATATGTTACCATCCCGCACTGTCATAGACTTGGGTCGCTTCCTGATGGAGAAAAGCTGGCTGTGATTCAAAGCTTCAGTTAAGTATTTTTGTGTTATCTCAGATAATTGAAGCAGTCCAAAGACGTAGAATTTTTAACCGAAAATAGACCGAAACCTAACTTACTATTTAATAGGGGTAAGCATGAAGAAATTAATGTATAACATACGTTTATTCCTGTATTTATTTTAATTTCAAATATCTGAGATCTATCTTTCATTTTCTATTATTTTCATATTAACTCATTTTTAAAGAAAATATAGCGCAGAAAATATGAACGTAGAGGGCTCTCTCTCTGCTTCTTTGCCTTTAAATGAATGTAGAAAGTTTTCTCTTAAAGTGTAGAGGCTGTTACATCATATTGAACAAAAGCTTTGTTTAGAAGGACATCGTGTTTAAGAGATTCAATTCAATAGCAAAAGAAATGTCCACAGTAATTAGATGTCTGATCTATTCCGTTGGAAAGCTGAGATGTTACGATCTAAGATTCTAATAGCACAGCGGTTCTTTAACTTTCCTACGCCGCTGTCCCCCCACCCACCTTCAGAGATCACCAGCGAGCCCTTACGGACTCCCAAAAATTTATTTAAAGTTTAAAGCCCGGGATTTTCATCATGCATGTTTATTTCTGGTGTTTCATCATTGATTTTCACCATTTAAGGAATCTTCCGTTCCCTCATAATTTCTTCATAGCATTAAAGAGTAAATACTCATGACTTACAAATAGTATTTTTAACTTTTGTGGACCATTGTGAGGGTCTCGCGAACCCCCAGGTGTCCGTGGACCTCAGTTGAAGAACCGCTGGTTTAGCACATTCAAGTTGCAGTTGGGGAAAAAAATCGGTTCCATGTTTAAAGGCAGGTGGTATAAGTGAACCTGAAATACTAGCAATGGATTTTTTTTAACACATTTATTATAAATAGCTCCAAAGCAAATTAATTGGAGCTGTAAAGAGAGAAAATCCTTGATCTGGGGAAACAAGGCTATTATGAAATGAAATTAAGAATTAAAAAGAACTTTTTTTTCCTCAAATGATGGTGATGGACTTGGAAATTGCGAGGGAAAAATGGCTTTTTATATTATTTTTAGAAGTGGCCTACGGATTGGATGTGCAAGGTCCTATGAAAATCGACGTGACCGGTTGCCCTCATCCATTTCGCCGAAGTGCACAAATGGACATTTCCTGGTTTTCTTAATGAGATGTGAAGGGAACAAACTTCAATCACTTTCATTCCCAGTGGGATTGCATTTTATTTATGCAGTGGAACCTGGTAAAGCGACCACTTTGGTAAATTGAGCACCTAAATGAAGCGACCACTTTCATAAAGTGACCACCTGAGTAAAGTGACCACTTGAGTAAATTGACCACCTGAATAAAGTGACCACCTTCGGAAATTGACCACCTGAATAAAGTGACCACTTCGGTAAATTGACGACCACCTGAACAAAGTGACCACTTTGGTAAATTGACCACCTAAATAAAGTGACCACTTTGTGTACGAGAGAACTTGTAGGGATTTAATTGTGCCTATACCAGAGTCTGTCGTCTATAGTGCCTACGTGCCTATGATTCCCATTGCAGTCCAGTCCCAAAGGTGGTCACTTTAGGCAGGTTCCGCTGTATTACAGATGTGTTCCAAATTGTTAATTGAACGAATGAATGAATGGTTTTGCCCATTTGTCTATCGGGACGATTTGTTACACCGCTATAACCATAGGCGTACGCAGTAAGTCCATAAGTGGAGTTACGGGCTAAATAGGGAGGTGGGTTACAACCCCTGTGTAGGCCAGTGGCTATGCATACCCTTGACTAACTTGAGCTGAAGCCTGCATAAACCTTGAAATAAAGTTATTTACCGTGTTGCTTTAGAGAATAAAAATATACAGGGGTGATGGTGTTCCGGGATTTCTTTTTAAAAATTACAAAATTTTCGTTGTGTTTCCTATAATTTTTTATATTCTTGTGGAAATCAGTGTCTTTACTAAAAGTATTATGTAACTTTTCAGGGAATTTTTTGGTATGTTCAAGGAATTTGGCTTGGACTTAAAATCGCCCCTAAATATAAGTTCTCCCTCTCTACTTAATAATACTATGTTCTATTAAGATATGATATTACATAGGTTGTATAAAGAAACAGGGGAAACGGTGTATGTGTGTACTGTTTACGTCACTCAAATATCGTTGTTAAGTAGTTCTTTAGTACACATAGTAGTACTGCCAGTACAAAAACTAATGCATATGGATTTAAGAAACCGCAAATAATAAATAATAATCACTGCTTTATTTATTCTTCATTTGTAAAATCATAATAGCAATATACTGTTTAACTACAGCGATAATACCGACAATATATACTAAAAGTACATCATATTAGACTCTACAATGAAAGGTCCCAAGGAAGCATCAGCGAGTTATATAATATATCTGGGACCTTAAAATTATAATTCGATTCCAAAAACCATCAGAGAGGTTATTTATTATACCTTCGTTCTTTTTTACCTTTCCATTTCCATCCCTATCTTCCCACATCACACAGGGGCGGACAGGGCCGCCAGTGCGCCCTCATGGGCTGTAGGACTCGCGCCCTCCGAAAATCCAAGATATGCGCCCTTTGAGAAGACCCTGACCCCATATCCATGAATTTTATTACTGTTAAATAGTAAAATATATATATATATATATATATATATTATGTCATGTGACAAGGTTTGTGAGTGGTTGTTGAGCTGGGAAGATGGTTAGCGCCATCTATGTGAGAAGCAGTAGATAAGGGTAGCTAATGGTAAGATCCAGGTAGGCAAGTAATGGTGAAATTGCAAAAAGTGTTCTTCTGAGATTTTGCTTATAAGATCATTTTTTGGATTTCGACCCACACATTTCGTGGCCCGAGCCGTCCTTCGCATTCATAAACTGAAATTCGTTTTCTTATCTTTTTCAACGCAGTCGCCAGTCGAACTTATCGCCATTTCAAAAGTCCATCTCCATCCACTTCTTGTTCCCTTTTTAAAAGGAAAATATCTTCCCTGGTTCATACCTGATGGCGTATGGATTTATCAACAAACTTTGCATCTTGATGGGTCGAAAGGTTCTGTCGTCCAGTCTAGATTCAGATCTGAGAGGGCGGTAAATAAACATGGTCCTGAATTTGTGTTTTGCGCGATAAGGCGCTTTTGTAAATATTCGCATTATTCTTCCGTTATCGTCTTTTAGGAACGAAGCCCGTGCTTAAATCAAGCGTTTAAATATTTGTTACCCTGAGAAGAAGATAAAGAAAACCAAGTTTTTAAACGATTTAAAAAAAAAAAATCTCTGTTCTTATAACGATATATTTTATTGTGGACGATTTTTTGCATCTGATTAAACTCTTAAGTGTTTAATAAACATCACTTTATTTCGCACCTTACATTCGCCTGTTTTTGCAAAAGTTGCCCCCTCCCCTACCATCGATATAGCTGATTATATGAGGGGAGCGGGATGTTTTTAATCGATTATAGAGCTGCTTGATATCCGTGCTTTCCATCCTTTTAACGTAAAAATACTTAAAATTCCCCAACAGTGCCGTGCCACTCTTTGGTTTCCGTCTTTCCTGCTTGCTACTTAATTTCTATTATGGTATTAAATTATGCTTTGTAGTATAATTCAATATCATAATAGTATTAAATTGCACATTTCCTGTGCCTTTTCCTAGTGGGGCTCAGTATTCGTACTAAATTTTGTTGCGCTGCCACTCATCTGACCCGTTTTGTTTTTGATAATTCTTTTTCAATTTCTTTAGTATAACTTGGTTACTTACATCGAATATCGTCGAGGCAGGTTCCTAAATATCTTTTATCGGAATCAATAGATTTGCTCTATATCAAAGGCGCAGTCAGGATTTTTTACTTGGGGGAGGGGGGGCTTGCTCTCTTTCTCTCCCCATATATATATATATATATATATATCAACAACCAAATAAATCCAATAGAACAACCTTACAAACCACCAAACAATATACAAAAATAACCAGAAAACAAATTTATAAACAAATGTGAAAAAAAAAAAAAAAGATTGAAAATTAGCCAAGGGACAGAACTCCGTCAGGGTGAGAATCCGTTTCAGGTCAGTAAATAAATAGGAACGTTTCTGTTAGTAATGCCTGCATTTGTTAAAATGACATACATTCTTCCATGGCTCCTGATATTAAAACAGCTGAATATAACAATTTTAAAAGAAACGAAAATAAAATTAATACCGAATGATTTTATTCGGTATTAAGTTTCCTTTCATTTATTTTCGGATGATACTAGTGTAATACTTTGGGAAAAGAATATTGACAGGATTCTGGAAAAGGCAAAAGAGGAGGTACAGGAATATGATTTATGGTTTAAAGTAAATAAAAGGAGAGTAAATAAAACATTAAATGCATATCACAAACTGTTTTCACTTCCCCGACGCCTCCCGCTTTTCCATAAGGGTCATTCCGTGTCAAGTGATCCAATGGAAAAACTTTACCCCTTGGATTTTTTTTCAAACTTGGCTCATTAGATGTACACCCAGAGATAGTGAAAAATCTAAATTTTCAGATTTTGAACTGCAGTATTTTTTAAATTATAGGCCTCTGAAATCCAGAAAAGAGCAAGGTTTTTTGCTCACGTGCAGTTACAAAAACTATTACTAATCAAGCTAGAAATGAGATAGATGAAATAAAAATAATGTTGTAGATTATAAGCTTTCATATGATATCCAACATGAGTAGTTTTAGGTAGCTTGGGATTTCAAGTTCGTGCCATGAACTCTTTGACCTTGAATTTCTCAAAAAGTGCTATTTTTAAAATTATGAAAAAATCATACATAAACTTGCCTATCTTAGCATCATTTCTGGAAAGTTTCATCTTGGGACAGGAATGGGATCATATTTTGGTCATTTAAAAATTTTTTTTAATTTTAATCCACAATTATTAATTACTTTGGCAAGAACTACTACTTTTAAAAGTAAGAAACAGTGCTATCATATTATCATGTTAAAATGGATGAAAAAATTAAGATTAAAAAATAGGCGTATCTTAAAAAAATTACTTCCTCAAATAAACATTAATTTGTGAAATTATGAAATGTGAATTATGAAATATCCCGAATTCCAATATGATGAAACGTTAGTGTACACGGGAAGTTCATAAGGTTGGATGGGGGGGAAGAGTTACTCCATATGTTCATATGTAGTATATACACAAAATTGTATAGTAATGAAGGGGGGTTATGGGATGATGGCGGTACTCCAGTGCGATGAACCGCAATGACGAGATGTTAATCTTACAGAGGCATGGCAGGTTTGAGACAGTGAGCAACACGTTGCATGTCACGGTGGAAAATGTTCTAACATTGTCACTTTTGTTTATGTTTTAACGTTGTCTTTTTAGCGTGTTGTAACTGACATTTTGCGTGCTGGCGTGCATTGCCACAAACTCGTACCTTTTTTCAAAATTGGAACACTTGTGTTGTAGATAGCATCATTGATTTGACGTGACGCAGTAATGGAAGAATAATTGAAAAGTAACGGCTATCATTTTCGTTAAAAGGTTCCTATTATATACCATTTGTTCGAAGGTTGGGTATTTTATATCAGTGTCGTATTTCTGTTTTCTCTTGACGAGTTTTCGAATTTTGAGTTATTTTTCCTTATTTGTCTTTTTTTTTTTTAACTATTTGGTACTTCCGTACACGAGTGCATTATGCCTCGTTTGGAAGAGAAATTGATCGGTAGCGATATTGTTTCACTTAAGATAAAAGGCCCAGATTCACATCAAGAAATTGAAGAGAAAGAGAGTAAAAAAAAGAATTGAAAAATAAAATTTGCTTATGTATATCATAGTCATGCAAAAATAGTTATTTTCACAGATTTTTGGGCTAATATTAGTACAGAGCAGAGATTGGCAACCTTTTGAGGCTGATGTGCCAACGTTTGTTTGTTTAGGTGTTTTATGGCGCAAGAGCATCTGGGCTATACTGCACCAATATGTGCCAACGTAATACTGTAACCTTCTTCCGCGTGCAAGTCTACACACACACACACAAATTGTGAAAATTTAATTTACCGTTAATGAAAATTAATAATTAGTAATACAAGAGGATAGAAATTAATAATTAATCAATTTAGAGGACAAAAACCCTTGGTCAGGGCAGGGATTCCTCACAATGGGTTTTATTTTAAAATCATTCAGTGTGGTGGGCGCCCATCTGAGTACTGCTAGGGGTTTTGGGGGGAACTGAGAAAAATTATTACCTCCTTCTCAAAGCTGTCAAGAATTTTAGTGAATGTACAAGATACCAAAACGCTACAAAAATAATTGATACTGCTTGACAATTAGTAATGAGCTAAAAAGTACCTTATTTTAAAATGTGACTGTAAAACTTTTGAAAGTAAATGCGTAGCAGGTTCGGGCAAATAAAATTTTTAAACGGCTAGTGGGGGTTGAGCTCCTCTCCCCCCCCCCATATGGACGCACCCATGCTCTGCGTGCCATGGGTTGCCGACCCCGGGAACAGGGTATTAAATTTTAAATGTTAAATGTATCGTTAGAAAAACAATAATTTAAAGAGAGAGAGAGATTTGATTTTTTTTTTTCTGAATCTTAATTTAAAACGTTAATTTTTTTGTGGGGAAGGGGGGGTGTCAAGGAACCCGAACCTCTTAAGGTGTGTGTGTACACTAGCGCGCAGCGGCTGTCATACGACACAGAAGGCACGTTTATATGTAATGTGCTGAGTGACACTGACCGTCGAACACGTGCTCTGCCTTTTATTGTCGTGCGTCGAATCATCTGAACGAATCTGCTTGTTTATGATGAATGGGTAAAACCGTCCGTTGATCCGTTCATTGCCTTTATACTTTGCGTATTTAATTTTTTTTTTCCATTTAATTATTTTTATGACCATTTTGAGATGTTCTATTCAGAGACGTAAGTAGGCATTGGCAAAGAGCGGACTGCCATTAGCGCCGCTTGGAGAGGAACTCAAAGGGCACCACTAATACGTGCGAAAAGACGAATTTAAAATAACCGCCGTAGGTGTCAAATTAAGCATTTAGCAAAGGCGCCCAAATCTCTGTTACGTCTCTAAGTGTGCTTGGTGAAATTCGGCAACAAAATCTTAAATCCACCTCTGGCAATAGTCCATACGCGCCTTTACAGTTTGCGCTCGTACACTCAGTAGCGTAGCAAATCAAAACTCATGGGGGGGGGGGGCTTAAGTGACTTTAAAAAAGATATGCGATCCGGCCTTAGGGAAAATATGTTTTGATATCTGATAGGGGAGGGTTCAAGTATTACGTACGCACCTTTGGGGGAGTTGCCGTTGTGCTTATTTTTCTATGTGGTGGGGGGTGAAATGGCCAAAATGTTGCTTACGTAATACTTGAATTCTCCATAGGAATGGGGCTTGACCTTCACCCTTTCCTACTCTAATAGGAGCGCAGCTATGTAATCTTGCGCCCCTGGTAAAACTGTACAAATTGCGCCCATAATTACGAGCATATTTACCCTGAGAGTCATTTTACGCCCTCCTCCGCCTGCGCCCCTAGCTACGTTTCTCTACAATAGGTACATAAAATGCGTTGGAATTGCGCACTATTCTCATTTGCTTACTGTCTGTCGGGAGACTGACATCCTTTGATGCAAGATTGCATTGTCGTTGGTGGCTACAATAATGCTGTCCTCTTTGACACAACCCTTACGTAATGCTTTGGATGATCTCTCATTTAAATTATTCATTAAGTCAGCATCTCTTTCCTTTGCAAGTGGCACTCCGAAGGGAAAAAAAGCCGCTTGAACTGTCAATTTCCCCTTGATGTGCTTTAACAAGAATTAAACAAAGGTTCTCTTCGAATTGCAAAGTACGCATCTACATGGGATAAAAGGTAACATTCCAATTCTTGATTGAAGGCGCGTTAAATCCGAATCGCAAGAGTCTTCAACTTACGATTTTGAAGTGTTCCAACGCCGTCCGTTTTCCTTGCTTGTCAATTGCTAGCGGGTGGACATCATTCATAAGTTATGTCCATTACACTTACGGTTAAGTTGACTTGATGGCGTGTAACCGCTTTCGGTTATTGTTGCGCAAGACTTTGATAGGCAGCGTAGCCCCAAACCAATGCGTGTTATAACCTCTGACGAACACTGTGACCCTATAACCAACCACATATTCCAACTTCCTTCGAAGTCTCTCTCTCACATACACACACACGATATAAAAAAATTGGCTACATTTTGTTTGCTTTTGAAGGAGTTCTGTTTGTTTGTTTGAATTTTTAATGGCGCAAGAGAATTTTAATGGCGCCACTGAAGGAATTTTAAAATAAAGTAAATTATAAATGTTAGAGCGTTATATCGTATGTTGGAACATGGGGTGACTAACTACTCTCTCGTATTTCAGTTAATTTTTTCACAATCTTCCGGCCCCGTAGTGACGCTATTTTCCCCGTGTGTTTCATTAATTATCAAAAACGCGGAATTTTACTTGTATGTTATGAAGTGTATGTGTGCTTTTTTTTTACCTAAATTTAAATTATGTATTATTAGAAGCACCCGTGAATTACCTTACAGGCTAATTTTTAGTTTCCAAGATTTGGGAATTGAAAATTTGAAAATTGACCCCCAACCTCCCGCAGCCACATTTGCAAAAGCGGACTTACGATTTGCCGCCCGAAGGCTCTGATGTGTTTTGTCGCTCAATCTTACCAAATGGAACTAGAGGCGTAACACGTGATTTTGGCGTTTTTATAAAATTCTTAATTTGACACCCCTGGCAGTTGCCATTTTTGAACAGTCGTCTTTTCGGAAGTATTCGCGAATTTCGTGCCTTTTGAATATACTTCAAGGGTCACGGAAGTGCTCCCTCCGCCCAATGCCTAGTTATGCCTTTGAGCATAGCAATTGCAAAATTAATAATTCAGTTTCCCATCAAAAAATTCAGCCCGGCCTCTGTACATTTTTCGTCGGTAATTTGCTGCCGTCGAATTCAGCCTACTGGGCCTATTGCTAAATCTGTCACTATACATTTGCATAATGAATTGAACGAGTTCTACGTAAGCATTAGACTAATTCATCACCGTATCCAGAGTGGGGAGGGACCTTATGGAGCGGTCCCCCATCGATACATGCAGGAAATTTTTTTGACCCGCTCCGAAATTAAATCCAAGCTACTGTCTTGGATTAGTTTACCATTACCGTATTCATTTAAGTTTAAAACGTATTTTAATTGAATTAAAACGAATATCAATACAATGTTGGATAAAGGTGGTTAACTATTAGTGAACTGAGTAGTAGCATTAAGTTCTGCGGAAACATTGTTGAAAAGGATGGCCGCCGCAAGGCGGCGCTGTGTTTTCGGGTATTAGTGAATTTTGTTGGCACCAATTTGCATCAGACATCCTTTGAATTGCATCATTGAAGACATGTGCGTCAGTATGATAACGCGTTTAGTGGCCACTCTTCCCAAACAAATTCTTTCATGACTAACAATAACATGGTGGCGACGGATATTTGTAAAATTATTAAAAGCCCATAGTAAATAATGTAAGCAATATAAAATGTTTACTGCCTATGAATATGGCTTTTTTAGACGATGGCAAGTATCTGCCGCCTGCATCTTTTATAAGTCGCGAGTTATTATCTATGAAAAAAACAGTGTTACAAACCTTAGTAGAATATTGCAATACAGGATGAGTTTGACCTAATCTGCCAAACAAAAGGGGGTGATAGAAGAGCCCATGTGGAGCATAAAAAACCGTTGCAACCTTGTCCTATCTCTATCCATTTCCGAATTATGGTGGAAAGAAAGAAAATGTGTCGTCTGAAAAAAAAAAAATTTGTGATGTTTCTGTAAGATTCACATTCAAAATAAGCACATATTTGGAAAGAGTAGGAAAAGTCCTATAAGGTGATACCATTTTCATCAGAATATTTGAATTTAACGGCGATCTATATGCGCCGAAACATTGGCGAAGTGCAAAATCGAATTGTCGCCAAAATCTGTAACCGACAATTCTGCAAACACCCTTCTACCTACAATTGATCAAATTTACCAAAAACTTGCCCATTCTACTAGCTTCCGAATGAGCCTACAAAAAACCACATCGGTATTCTAGTTCAAGAGAAATTTAGTCTTATGTCTGAAATACATCATTAAATTGGCGTTCGTCGAAAAAGGCCTGCTGAAAAAGCAGAAGAAAGCTTTAAAGCTAACCAATAAAAGTAACATTTGTTTTGAAGTATACAAACACAATGGAAACAAAAGAAGTATGGTGTTTCCCACGTCTTTCAAAAAAAAACAAAAAACCTAATGACATATCTCGCGTCCACCTATGATTAAAGCACGTATGTATTCGGAAGGATGTGTTAAACTCACAGCCGCTGCTAAAATTGGTTGTCCCCAAATCTTACACATGCCCTCTTACGAACTGAAACCGCAGTAGCTCTTAGCGAAAGCTCATCCCTCAATTTTACTATTGTCTGGTCGAGCTGGCTGCTCTAATCTAACGAAATAACAAATTCTGTGCTGTAAACCTCTAGCTTCAAGAAACTCCAAACAAAGAAGTCCATTGGAGTCAGATCTGGCGATGTTGGTGGCCAAGTGGGATGCGCGCGCAGGAATGTTGAAAGACATCTGCATATCTGCGAGGCATCTGCAAATATTCGTCTAATGCCTTTTTCGACGAACGCCAATTTCAGTAAAGTATTGCAGACAAAATGCTAAATTGCTCTTGAACTAGATTACCGATATGGTTTATTGTAGACTCATTCGAAAGCTGGTAGAATGGACAAGTATTTGGTAAATTTAACCGATTGTAGCTTGAAGGGCGTTTACGGAATTGCCAGTTATAGATTTTGGCGACAACTCGATTTTTCACTTCGCCAATGTTTCAGCGCTTATAGCTCGCCGTTAAATTCAGATATCCTGATGAAAATGTCACCTTATAGAACATTTTCTGCTCTTTCCAAATATGTGCTTATTTTGCATGCAGATCTTACAGAAACATCACATTTTTTTTTTTTTTTTCCAGACGGCGCGTTTTCCTTCTTTCCACCAGAAGTCGGAAACGGTTAGAGAGAGGACAAGGTTGCTATGAGTTTTTATGCTCCACATGGGCTCTTCTATCACCCCTCTTCGTTTGGCAGATTAGGTCAAATTCACCCTGTGTAGCTATGCAAAATATGGAAATGTTGGAAACCTTTTGTATAAAATTCCCTGTAAAAATAATTGCCACTAAAATGGTCGTGGTGACCTTTCAAGAACTAGCCCGCAACCCTCCAGTTGCTGCTTCTGTACATGGGCGGACTGGACTGGTACGCCCTCATGGACGATGGGACTCGATGGGAATCTTTTTAAAGCTATCCCAAACTCGTTAATACCCTACTTAGGTCTATTTCGAGCTTCCCCAACACACACTTGTTGCTCAACACGACGTAATTGACGCATTCGTTTAGTTAGACTTTATTTATTTTTACACACTAACTTATCCTTATTACAGCTGCCAATTAGTGTCAATTGGGTGAAAGCTCTCCTAAAATTTAAAGCTGGTCAGTGACCGTGTTCGGATGATCATATTGACTCCTACTGATGACCTCGTTCACCTTGGTCATTGAACACAACGTGTGAAGCTCCAATCATCAATTTGTAAAATGTGTAAGCTTTATGGGCAATGTATTAAAAAAATTTTTGAATGTTTCTTACTTCATATAAATAAATGTCTAAGCCTTTAAGCTAATCGAACTCTTTAAAACGATCAATTTCGGCCAAAAATTTCATTCCTCCTCACCGGATGTCACACATCCTTATCTATCAGAAGCTTTTTCCTTGATATGTTGATTAGAAGCTGAGACAGCAGAGTTTTTGCGATAGGCAGGTAACAGGAAATAACTTTCGAAAACTTCAACTGCGTTTTCTGAATAATTGTATTTTTTCTTGATTTGCATTGCGTCGAACACGGTAATTAAAAATAGTTCTTAACGGATTTATATAACATTTTTTCAAATAGATTTTCATTTCATTATTTTGCATACAGTGGACTAGAAGTTTAAAAAACACATGTCGTAGAAGTCAAGTTACACTCTTTTTTTCTTTGGCGCAGTATAGCCCAGATGCTCTTGCGCCATAAAAAAGCCAAACAATCAATCAATCAAAACACTCTTTTTTCTTTGGCAGCATGTGAGTCCCCTCCCGCAAATTTCAGGGGTATCGACTTACAATTTAGGGCATGTCCGACTAACGATTTAAAGATTTCTAATTATCCTGGTTCACGGTATACATGTCGATTGTATACATATACAAAATGGAATCAAAAATGCTTATCTAACATAAGCATTGTTTTAGTTATGATGTTTTGCCGTATTCGCAAATCTCGTGTTAAACCCCTTTTTTTTTTCATATGTTTCTCAAAATCATTAATTTTATATTTTTTATCAATGAATATATCTTAGCTACAGTAGAGCCCATTAGAAAAAAAAAAAGACACCTCCGAATGAGATCGGTTACCTTGTGGGCTTCCACAGTAGAAATGCTGCTTGTTCGGTTTGCGAGTTTCCTTTGTTGTTGCCACTAGGATTCCAAGAAGCAGAGATTTAATAATATCAATTTCTAAAATTGGAAATATGCCAAATTATTTCCTTTTATTTCATGTTTGGGAGGGTTCAAGAATTGCGTAAACATCTTAGGTGGGTGCCTTTGTGTTTATTTTCCCATGTTAGCCGATGTTAAGTTTTGCTTACTGTGTGTGTGGGGGTGGGGGGGAATGTTGAAGTGACCAAAATATTGCTTACGTAATATTTGAACGTTCCCCATGGGAGATGGAAGGACATTCATTAAACATGGAGAGGTGCATACTTGGAATTAGAGTAGGCTGCCGGGTAGCTTTCCGGCTAATTTGCACCTAAAAGTCCCAGCCGAATCAGAAAAGTTAAGTTTCAGATTTACAAGAAATTCTGGTCAGAGTCGGTCAACCAACTCTACGCGCTGTCATTTAATTCTTTTCATATTTTGACTGGATTCTTCATTGCCGGAGCGTACGTACACCATGTATGCAGCATTATAATCAATTGCCTTCCTTTCTAGTCCATTGATATATTCATCAATCAGATGGCGTACATTTATGACATAGTCTAATACGAATATACACCACCTTTCCAATTTTATTTGCGAATTCTCGGCAGTTTTTCTATGCGAATTTTGGTTAACGTCGCTATTCGGCGAAAAGGCTAGCAATAGGTTAAATCTCCGCTTGGTAACCGCTTGGTAACTTGGTTGGCGTGATACCCAGGAAGGATCATGAATGACGAAATACAGAGAGGGAGAAAATGAATGAATAAACGAAGATTGATAATAACACTGTTAAAGTAAAAAAGCTGCAGTCGCGGCTGCGGCATAACTGCAGTTACATGTATAAAGGTCAGTGTTGCATTTTGTGTGCGACACTATGGGTTTCCTCCTTTCCAATATTTCTTGTTCCATTTTCTCCATTTTGAAGGCAACGGATATCATTTTTCAAACCTTTTTTCATTCGTCATCTTTTCACTCCCCATGTCTACCTTAATCTTACTCCAAATCCTATCTGACATTGAGGGATTTCGAAATTGCTGCACTCGACGATCCAAGTTGTAGGATTTTTCGACACCTTTTGTTAAATTCTATTTATCACAAAGCCTGCGCCAAGAAAAGTAATATGCCACTCGTGTCTATTATGTGACCATAGAGAACGTAAACTCTTATCACGCGAGAGAATTGGTAATTTGGTGAGAAGATTAGTAATTTAAGGACAATCGGACCTCACATTAACGTGAATTACTTTTAACGTGCGATTTTATTTCTATGACTCCCGCCAAATTTTATAGCAATGACCATGCCTATATCCAAAGGGGGGATCTTGGGGACTCCCCGGAAACTAAATTTTTAATTGGATTTGGTTGGAGCTTTGCATGCTATGATTGCATCGATATATGCTGTAAAATTTTGAACCCCAAATTAAATCCTGGCTACGGTCTTGTAATGACAGTGGTGACTTGTGAATGCTGCAAATGAATTGTAACTTGGACTAAAACCGACCGAAAATCAATGGAAACCATAACATGTGCCATACCAGTAAAGCGTTCTAATAGAGACTAGCTCTGAATTGTTTGTAGCACCACCAGACGCATATAGCCGTAATCGCATCAATCGTGTAATTAACTGTCATCTCAAAGAGCTGTAGCGCACGTTTATTTCTTCCACACAACTTGAGGACGGTAATTGATTTTCCTATTAGGTTTGCGGCCTGAAGGGCTTACGAATAGCTAAGCGTGATAATAGTAAAAATTGAATGAGAGATAAAATTGGGATTTTTGAAATAAATTACGAGGGTTCATTTGTGAATGAGCAGCTACTCGTCAAGATACAACTACGAACATGCTAAACGATCAGACCCGAGCTACAAAACTAATTCCCATTATTTTTCGAAGCGTTATTTTTAAATAAGAGCAAATAAATAAATCGTAACTGAGAAAAGTAAGAAATGCAAGGCCCTGCTGTAGTTTCAGTGATAACGCGGTTGCGTAGCGTGCGCTTATCCGGAGTTCGACTCCCAACTGTGTGGAACATAGGCGACTTACCGACTAACTGCTCATTGTAGCACAGGGGTTCGGGTTCCTCGGAAAACTGTAAGTCCTGCCGCTGTGTGACCCTTGCTCTCCTAGCGCCGTAAAATAAACAATAAAAAATGCAATTCATCAACATTGCACTATCTTTTCTTTCTTTCCCTTTTTTTTAACAATAACAATAATAATGGAAACAAACCTATATGCTAATAGTACTATGCTTGTAGTTAGTAATAACCTACAACGCATTTGCACTATATTTGAATGCTTTTAACGGCACATGAATTAACGTGCATTAATTAAAATATGGAAATAACCTTAAAATATTAAATTAACCTTAAAATGTTAAAAAATTAACGTTAAAATTATCCGTGAGGGCGAGTGGTCTCTTCAGGGGGTTCAGGGTCTAGGAAAGTTAAAGAATCATTGTTCTAAACGAAAAGCTACACTTCACGTATTGGTGTAAAATACTTCGTGCGTGGTCTAACACCATATTTAATCGTGTACAAATTCTATATACAGTGACGTAGAAGTTACGCATTCGTCTACCGTCAACTCAAATTCGACACCAATAGACTACCGCAGAAGATGTGCCACCTTTTATGCCCATCGTAGTCCGGGGTTTGGCAACAGAGGCCCAGATTCCTCGGAAAATTGTTGTTCCCGACGCAGAATGTCACTAGCTATCCCTGCGCCTCTAAACAACATAAGCGAATCTCGTGTATCCAATAGCATTCGAATTTATCCGAGGCGATATTTTTGTCCCAACCAGTGGGTGGAATGATCTAGGGTGCCACCCAATTGTTCACCATCCCCGATCCAGTTAAAAGGCGTCAATTCATGATTTTGCGAGTATTATCATTATCTCCCGTCAGATATGTATATGAATTGTACCTTTTTTTTTATTCGTTGTGGGAAAGAGGCGATGAACGTTCGGGAGATGGGCCCACGTTTGAAGTCACGCTATGTCTCTGGTTCCAATTAATGTACTTAATTAAATGTATGTTTATACTACTTTTATCATTACTTTATTAGTATCATAATTGAATAGTGTTGTTTCACCTGCTAGTTATCTGACAGGGCGTGTGAATTTTTCCTTTCACCTAACAGGCTATGCTCACGGATACTACTTTTACTATTACTTTGACTAGTAGATTAAATTGAATAGTGCTCTTTCACCTGCTAATTACCCCTGATGAGAGCGTGTGAATTTTGTCTTTCACGTAACAGGTTATCCTCGCGGATACTACTTTTACCATTATTTTGGCTAGTCTTGTAATTGGAATAGTGCTCTTTTTACCTGCTAGTTACCCCCAATGCGAGAGCGTGTGAAATTTGCCTCTCACGTTACAGGCTATACTTACGGCAAAGTTAACCTGATGTACTGTTAAGGCTACGACGACCTATTCACGCCCGTGCAACGAGTATTCATTCGCAAATTGGCGAAAAATGAGGTAGCGTCAACATCATTAGGCTATTTATCGCCGAAGTTCTTGAAGTTGGAATTCAGAAAAACGTGGTTGCCAAAATTCCACGCGCCAAATTTCCCGCCAAGCGAACAAAGTCTTCTGAGTGGTCAGTTACTTTAATGACGTCAGCGCTTGCTATAATGAGTCTTTTTCCTAAATTTAATAAATACCAGATTTTATTTGCACAAATATGCCTATGTTTTATGTATTCGAGTATTATTTTTGATGTTTTATGTCCGAAATGTATCTTCTATTAACTCTGTTAACGTAAGAAAGGGCGAATTATATTGCACTGGTGGAATCATATTTCTCTGCCTCTTGTCAGTGTACAAGGATAGCTTTGCCTGGAGTATAGCAAAGGCGGATCCAGAAAATAATTGGGTGTGGGGGCTCAAACTTTGAAAACCAATGCAGAGTCCCATAAGTATAAATGTATCATGTACGGGCGGGGGTGTTCCCTGTATCGGCTCTTGTTGTCTGGAGAGGACCTAAAACGTATTTAATTCAAATTTTTTAGAGTCCATACCAGTGGCGTACGCAAGGGATGTTGATGGGGGGTTGTAACCTCCATTGCAATGAAATTTTGTATATTTAATATAGGAATATATGAGTTGTAGCTCTGTAACCCCCCTTATGAACTCACTGCGTACGCCTATGGACCATACCTTGCAAATTGACATTTTTTTCTGCAGAAAAATGTTCCTCCTTAGGTTTTTTTTCCCCTTCAAGTACTTAATTCACTGTACCTGTTTTCCTCCTTTGATTCCTCATGCCTGTTCCCAAACATGCTTGCTCTCTTCGGTTCGGCGCACTTTTTCTTTCACCTCGTGAGCTAGGCAGAATGATAGATCGGAGAGAACGAAAAGGAGGAAGTAATCCGTACAGGGATGAACGAAATATGTCTGTGGCCTGGATTCGGAGAGTCTTTGTGGTAGTCATTAGCATGGCGGGATTTTATTTTTAGAGTGTCTCGTAGACGCTGTTTTGTTTTTTTTCTTTTTTCTTTTTACCCGGCGTGGGAAGGAATAGGCACCTCTGCCAGTTTCATCGTTGCTATTTCGCATTCCACTGTCTCGGCCCTCTAAATTTTTTTGAAAATATCAGACTTTTTTGGGGTGGGTGAGGGCAAGAGTATCACCTTTGCTGTCTAGATTTTTGTGTGGTGGTGGTGGTGGTTCATGATGTTTCCCGACAGTTGTTCCGTGATGATGTAAGAATCATCGACATTGATCTGTCGTCATAGACGGCTCTACGTACCGTTATTTCAAGAATGAATGGGTTTGCCTCCCCAAACGGAGGTTAAAGCTAGCCATGGGAAATTGTTGGCACGACTTGCAGTAAGTTTGGATAAATTTGGCCCTGTCGTCAGAAGCCTTCCCTATGCTTATACACAAGCATCAAATCTACTGCAACAACAAAGCTGTGGAGTGAATGTCTTTTTTTTTTCTACACGAGATTCAAATATGCCGGAGTGAAAATGTTCCGGGAGTGATTGCATGTGGATCTTATCAAACTTAATTGCAATTCCTCTTAGCCATCGAGGCTTAGTTCTCCGCGTGGAAAGAAGATTTATGCCTTATAATGCATAAATTATAATGCGTGGCATATACAATGAAATCTGTCTAAGGCAGAAACTCACGGGACCGGAAAAAATTCCGTAGTATGCAGGTTTCCGTCTTATGTAGGTTACATGCAAAACAAATACATACATAGTTAAATTCAGTGGTAAGAGATGACTGGATATGCTAATTGTTTTTATTTGTCTCATCTTGCGAACTTTATAACTAAATTTATTTTCCTCGTGATAAAAATATATATTATATTTGTAATAGTAGATCGACTCACTGTGCTAAACACTCGATGATTAATATATTACACAATAGGCACAGTTTTTGGAACGAAAATTTATTCGGCTTTAAACGTTTTTCGAAAGCCTTGAGCTTTCATCAAAGAAGTAAAAAATCTAAGCGTACATCGCTCGTAAGGGCGAGTGTACGATTGTTTATTGTATAAAGGGTAAGGTTGTGGGTGATGTTGGTGGATTGGCGCCTTCTATCGGTCGAGCCAGATGAATGTGGACTATAAGGGGAAAGTTGGATTGTGTTAAATTTTTTTTTTTAATTAAAGTATATGACAAAAAATTATTGGTGAAATTTTAAGTGGAGAAAACGCGACAACGCCGGATGGATATTGGCCGTAATAGATAAATCATTCACCAGGTGCTCGATGTTTTGATGGATTAAAAAAGTTTCAAAAAAATTAAGATCGGCCTTAAGATCAGCCCTTAAGAGAAACCTCTTTAATCCATCAAAATACCGTACACCTGGTGAACGATTTATCTATTACGGCCAATATCCATCCGACGTGGTCACGTTTTCTCCCCTTAAAATTTCACCAATAATTTTTTGTCATATACTTTAAATTTTTTAACACAATCCTTCACTATGCCACAATAAATAGTAAATTCTAAATTTACTTCC
>QLNU02014802.1:14230462-14254072 GCA_006491805.2 Dysdera silvatica
AACTACTAGTGAACTACTTTTCTAAAAAAAAGTAATTGTAATTGCAAATTGACTTGTTTTTTCCAGGTGTGTTACTCCCGAAGTTTTTGTTTAAAAATATACTCGCATTTGATGCATTTTAAAGAAATAAAAAAACTTGAACCCTTTCCCTACTTCAGTGGTGTCTCGATAAGTCGACACGTTGTGGTGTTAAGTGATTTATGTCAAATTATTGAGTCAGGAGGGACAACCCTTTTAATAATCAAACTTTTTTTCTAAGGGGCAAAAATATAATTTATAATAATTATTCCGTACTTTAATACAAGCTTCTTTTTTTTATCTTGAATTACCTTGTAAATTAGCACTTACTCCGATGTACGGGCGCCCATATGAGTACTTCAAGAGGGGGAGGGCTGGGAAAAATTATTACCTTCTTCTCAAGGCTGTCAAACATTTTAGTGAATGTACAAGATACTAAAATGCTGCAACAATAATCGATCCTTCTTGGCAGTTAGTAATGAGCTAAAAAAGTACCTTATTTTATAAAATGTGCTTGTAAAAGGTTTGATAGTAAACGCATAGCAGAATCGGGCAAATCGAATTTTCGAAAGGCTGGGGGGCTCGAGCTCCCTCTGCCCCCCCCCCATATGGGCGCCCATTCTCCGATGCACAAATAACGTTTGAATTTATTTACAATGTAAATTGGTTTTAAATACGTTTGAACAAGCCCTAGATTGTAGTTCCCTTAGAAATGAAAAAAAATAAATAATAATAAAACCTGAAAATATAGGGTAAAGGAGTTTTCCTTGAAAGGAAGGTGAATTCAGGGGTGATTGTGTTCCGGGATTTCCGTAAATTCCGGGAATTTCAACTTGTCTCTTTCGGGATTTCTTTTTGAAAAATGACAAAATTTCGCTTTTTTTTCCGATAATTTTTTATATTCTTTTAGAAATCATTGTTTTTATCAAAAATATTACGTAACTTTTCAGGGAATCTGGTTTGGACCTATAATCACCGCTATCTGAATTTATGCTGACCTGTTGCAGGTATCCGTTTTGCGATGTCTAATTGGGGAGTTTTTCCCATAACACAATACATTAGAACAAACAACATCTGAAACGAAGTCGAATTATCCGGAATTTCGACCTATCCGAGGGCGACTTAGCGTCACTCCATTGCATTATGTGCGAAGTTGAATTCTCGATGAAAAAGCGGCATTAATCAATACGTCGTCGGTGAACTATTATCAATGTCTAATTATGGTCACGTTTAAGTAACGTCATCTATTTTTAGTCTACTTCATCCAACATTACTCAACCGTGTCTTTCAGGAATATTGCAAAAATTCCGTCTCAAGCACAGCCTGGTGATAATTGGCTTTAGGCATTCAGAGTTGAACTCTCGAAGGATTAACCAATCAATCTCAATGAGATGTGTGTTCACATGTCGCCCTGATGATGGCAAAACCGGTTGATTTCATGCGTAAATTGATCCTCGCCCAGTGCCGTATTTGTAAGGGGATATCCGGTACATTATCTTCTGTGAAATCTTATTCATTGGTGAAAGATATGTACTCCAACAATTGAAATATATATAACGCGTTGCAGAAGACGAAATTGTATATTGGGAAGTTTTTTTTAAGGCGTCAGGATAGTGGAGTTTCTGGAAAGTTCAGTAGTTGAAAGTTTCAGAATAGTTGAGTTTCTGGAAAGTTCAGTAGTTGGAAGTTTCAGAATAGTTGAGTTTCTGGAAAGTTTCAGTAGTTGAAAGTTTCAGAACAGTTAATCCCGGATTAGTCATGCTGTAGGTATCAACGCTTCAGGACCATTGTTAGCCGATAACAGAATATCTTTATGTTATGAAGTCATTTTTGAGTTCCATTTCAGCGTGATATACTACACAGACACAACTAGTAAAGTGTCCTTAGCTGGGCTCTTCCCTATGGAAAGAACTTCTATATAATGTCCAAACACTTCAATGCTTTTCCCAGTCGTCTGTTCATCCATTTGTAAAATGAATGTCATCTATGTCCGCGTTTCAGCATGGATCGTTTGTTCATGGGAAAACCGTAAACTGCACGTACATTGGCCATACAAACAGCACTGGTACTGATGCACGTATAGTTATACGCTTGCCTTTCTAACGATTTAATAACGTTCATTTTCGGGCCTCCAGATTATAAGGTAAACCCAGAATTTAGTGGGAATTCTCCGCACATGAGCTGCTGCTTTCCGAGCGCCTCGAAATTTCCGGGTCAGTTCCGAGAGATATCCATCTCTAATGATAATAGTCGTCCCTTGGATTATAATGTTAAAGGGGAAATAATTTTACGGATTCATTTCCGGTTTCGCGATCATTTGAACTGCAATTACCGAGTTCAAGAATTCAGCAAGTGTAGGTAACTCGCTGGCGAAGACTTCGAATTCCACTGGTTAACATCTTAACCGATCTCCTGTGGGTAGTTCATTCATATGATGCCGGGCATATGTCTGTAGTCACAGGTAATAACTGGTGAAGTATAAAATCGCAATTTTTTGGGGCGGCACTTTTTTGCCTTAGAACTTTTTCTGTATATAAAGTTTTTGAAAAAAAAAATGTATTTGGCTGACATGAATGTGACTCGAATAACATTCTAAATTTTATGGTTTAAAGAATAATTCGATTTGCTGTGCACTGAAATCACAGTGTACTTTTTTTGCCATTTTTTGACTTAACCACTTATTCCCTGACAGATATATTCCTGTATTTTCTATCGTATTGCTATTTACGTTTCCCCGTATTTTGACTCGTTTCCTAAATCTAAATACACATCCTTCGGGAATTAACATTTGGGATGACGAGGTATGGAACATGGGAAATTTACCACTGCTATTATTATTTATTATTGTTTATTACTTATTTATCATTATTTATTACTTATTGTTGTCGAACAAAATTTTGCTTGCTTCTTCGGTTCTTGAGTATAAAATGTTGTCTGCAGAGTCGTTTGTAGATTGCCTGCCGCCCAGGTTCGAAAACGATATCGCCCCCTTATTTATTTGATGTTGTATTTAATTAATAATCTTCATTTGAAGTGTTTGCGTTTATATCCATATATACATACTTTTAAATAGTTTTCACCCAAATGAGAGAGCGAGAAATATTTTTTTAATTTTTATTTTCGTAATATGAAACGAAGGTCCTTGACATTGTCACAAAGGTAAAAAAAGATGTTCAAAGTAAACAAAAAACAGTATTCAAAATAAACAAAAAAATATCAAAATAAATAAAAAACAGATGGAAGGTTGTGGGTTCAGGTCCCACCGAACGCAGAAATATTTATTTTCTTTCGAACGTTTCACCATCTAATCACGCCATAACATCGGCGCTGGTATCACTACGCCAATAAACGTTGATTTATATTGTTTGTTTGAATGAATATAATAAACAGTCCGCGGCCGCCCAGGTGCGGGGGCACCTTTTGCATTCCTGCCTGAAACCGCCCTGGCCTGACATGCCTAATCTTCATGCATGGAAAAATTGATTTAAGATGGCGTGGTAAATTGCTTAAATCTTCTTTCTATCCTCCTCCTCTTCCTTCTCCTCTTGAATTAAATAAAATCTTCCGTTAAGTCTTTATTTATTTACTTAAGTAACCATAGGCTATATAAATTTCGGAAAAAATTTAATCTATTATCAAATCACTGCAATTGATTGGTTGATCCAATTTGTTCGTAAGTGAAATTAGCTTTTAAGTGAACCGGGAAGACGTAGGCTGTGTTAGAAACATCTGTATAGACATCTAGACACCATTTGCTAACCAACATGGTATGTGAAAAATTTTCTTGTACAGTGAAATGTGCCCATGACAATATTTTCCCCCGTCCCGACGAATATAGAGTGTATCATAGGTTGGCTCTTGTCAAAAAGGATTTCTTTTCCTGGCTGCTAGATGATCATTACAGAGATATCGCTCCATGATTAATCCCCTTCCCCTCCATTTTAATATCGTTGCATTTATATAAGGGCTCCTCCCATGGACGCCCACACGAGTTCTTGTAGGGGCAGGGGGGGGGACTGAAGAAATTATTACCTCGTGCTCAAGACTGTCAAACACTTTAATGAATGTATATAATTAACTAAAATAATCCAAAACTGATTGATACTGCTTGATAGTTAGTAATAAGCTAAAAAAAACACCTTATTTTATAATGTTACTGTAAAATTTTGAAAGTAAATGCACAGCAGAATCGGGCAAATCAAATTTTTAAACGACTAGGGGGGGGACCCGAGCACCCCTCTGCCCCCATATGGGCGCTCGTGGCTTCTCCCAGTAATGGGCTCCCCTTCCGCACGCTTTCCGAGAATTTTGCGTGCAATGTCATCGCATGAAGCAAAATTTAAATAAAATTGATCATCACGCCTTGTTGGGATGTTTACGCCACCTACCGCTGCAAAACTCAACCAACACCGTCATCCAGCTAAACGCGATGCCACTCACTGTCCCTCACTGCTTATTTCCGGATTTATTTACGCTGGGCGATGGCTGGAATTAGAATGCGGTCGATTGTATTCTCCAGTCTTTATCTATTTATCTGGACCCGTCGTACTCATTTTTAGAACGATGAATATTAAGCGTGTCACGGTGGCTAACTTTTGCTGTTCCTTTCAGTGACAGTACTCAACAAAAATGGCGCGTGTCACCGGTGTCTGGAAGTGTCGTCATTTTAGGCATAAATTTAACTTTTGGAACCTCTACTGAGTCTAGAGTCAATGGCCCAACGCGCCTGTGCTGTTGTTGTTCCCAATGCTGAATTTTATGCAGAGCCTACGTGAGTTGATTCCTGCGCTGCCGGTGTCGTTTCGTTCCCGGTCGCCCGTTTGGGGGGATAACGACTTCACCAAGGACGTCGCATGAACAGGTTGAATGGCGTCCTTGGTATAGTTTTATAAATTGCCCATTATATATGCACACGGAATTGCGATTATATCATACGTTATATGTAATCTACTTATGAAAGTGAGTGGAAAGATTTGAGATTAAAGCGCGTTTCTCAATAAGACGTACACTGGCCTCTTTCCTTGTCATTTACTTTAGTTCTTTATATGTGTAAGTACTGGGAAAATAATAAAACATCACATAATTGGAGTAGTGCTTCGTGTCGTGTGCGAGTATCTCGCCAAGGCATCATTTTCTATTGTGTTCTAGCAGGGCCGGCGGTAAGCTTTACGGTCTTCTTAGGGACTTTAGCAGGTTGCCCCAAGCCGTTTTGTTCGTTATCGCTTTGAAGTTCTGATCGGGGCCCCATGGGCATTTGCCCCCGCCTGTCCCTAGTCCTGTGTTCTATAACATTTTTTTTTCAACAGTTGCGTCACAACCAATATCTTTTGACATAATTCTTTCCTAGCCCCACCCCCAGGAAAATTAAAATACAGCAATATTTGGATAATCTGAGTTTTATATTTTTATAATTTAAGGTTTTTAATTGCATTTTTTACTCTTATTTGTACGTTTCGTGTAAGTTTCATTAAAAAATTACCGATCACGAAAAAAACATGGATTTGTTTTTTATTTGCAGTATCACGACACGGTTTCTAGAATCTTCTTGGATATCATGTCAGATTATCGGAACCTTAATGCGCATGAAATTTGTAGTCTGTCTGAGGTAGTGGGGGAAAACGAGTCTGTTGTTTACCGTCTGGCTCAGCCTGGATTCCAGACGTCGTGTCCTTGCATAGATCTATTTCACTTTCTGCGAGTTCCGAGGCAACAGACAAGATGTGCAGCCCTGCAGTTGACTCATTGGTGGTAATACTGCCGTCTGTCCTACCCAGTTTAGCTTAAGCGCGGACACGGGGATGGGGAGGTCACAGGGGTCATGACCCCCAAATATATTTTTTCACTGTAAAAAATTCCAACTTTCATGATAAATGAAGGGTGTTATTCCAAGACCATGGCAAATTCTGTCCTTAACCCCCCAAATGAAAGTCCGTGTCCACCCCTTGTTTAGCTCCCGATGGTGCTGTAAAATAGTGTTTCTTAACCACTGGGCCCGGCGTCAATATTATACCGGGACGCGAAAAATTCTTCTGAAATTTCTCATTGCAAGTTTCTCAGCATTTTGTATGAATAAATGTTTTATCGTAAAAACATTCTGAGGAGAATAAATTGTCGTGAATGGGTCGTAAAGCTCAGACCCAGAACACCCAAATATCACTTGTGCACAGTGGCGCCGACTTCATGGGTTCGAGACACTTTTTGAACCCTCAATAATTTTGTTGTGGGTTCCTCGAACCCCTAATATTTTTGCTCGTGGGGAAAATACGCGTAGGGAAATGTATGCGCAACAGCATTTGATTTATTTTTTCATCTAAATGTTCTTATAAGATACTATTACCCTTCTCAGGGCTAACACAATTGCCAAATATTGGTCAACACATAAAGCCCCGGGGTGAGTCTCTGTGGGTTTTTTTGCACCTACACAAGCAAAATAAATCAATAATTATCAAGAGAAAAAGCATGTTTATATAATTGACTATAATTTGTTTCATTTTAACATCTCAGATGTCTTATTGTACCAGATAATCTGATAATGAAATTTAAATTACACTTAAATCCTTTGAAAAATGCCCCGGTCATTCGATTTAAAACTTTCGTAACCCCTCAATAATTTTTTAAATCGGCGCCTCTGCTTGTGCAGCAATTAACTACCAACGACCAGGCCGTGTATTGTTAAATATATGAGTATTCATGAATGATCGATAATTTTCAGACATCGAAATCTTTTAGCATTCGAGAAAGGGTATACCGCTCATTATGACTTTTCATAAAGTGTACGAAAAATGCGAAATGTCAAGAAAGTAAGATTGTCTTGTTTACCTTTCGCAGATACTGGGTTCTTACCCAGAGCAGTCCCGCACCAGGATTTTTCTCAAACTCTTACCTTAGATTTTCCCATCGTTTTGAACAAAACTTGTGTTATTCAGGAATAGATTTTGAGATATTGTCCGATTTGGTAATCGAAAAGCCCCCACCACCAACCAAACTAAAAAAATCTATCAGGGCGAGAAATAACATATTTATAAAGTACAGTTTTCAGCATTCCAATCAGAAACATACCCTTTTTCCTAAGCATACGTAGTCAACCCTAGAAAATTAGAGATCTCGCCCTTCTCAGTATCATGATGGTGTTCCTTTTTCCACTTACGAACCGTATTTTCTGTCTTGCCAGCCGTCCGCTCTTTTCCGTCTCGCCAGCGTATGCTTTCTCACTGTCACACAACAGTTGGTAAATAGTTCCTGTCAATTATTCCGCTAGAATGCCGTCTTTCACTCTAACAAATTAATTATGTTAAGTAGTGTCTGTCTCGTTGAAGGCCCAAATGTCAGCTTTCCTTAACTTACAGGTAATCTCAATAAAAATTATCCCACATAGAATAAAATAATAATTTCTCCAGTCCCGTGCTTCCAAACCTTCAAGTCATGACCCCACTTTTATAGTAACCAAATAGACTGCGACCTCTCCGCTACCAGCCACATTTGCATAATAAAGCTATTTTTAACAGAGTAAAGAAAATACATTGAATACAAAATTATATTATAAAGTTAACAACCATTAGTAGAATACTGCAATGTAGCCATATCGAAATATAAAAGCATTAGTAGTCAGGGCATCTCTTGGGCTCCGGAAGTGACGTCACGGGGTGGGAGAGGAGGAGGAGGAGAAATAAGGTTTCTTTACTCTTTTGGTAAGGATCGTACGGATAAGGATTTTTATTACTGATAAGGTTTTTTTTGAGGTCACTTGATATTAATGGATATTAAAAAGCGGCGTTTGTGATGCCGGTGTACGAAAAATATTTTATAAGAGATATGATAACTGCTAAGGAAATTTTAAGGGGGACATATTAACTTAATCTTTGTTATTAAAAAGCTGTTATTTTTATTCACTGATATAAAAAAAGTGGTGATTGTGTTGTCTGCGCGACGGAGGTGTATGAATAATATTTTATAAGGGTTGTCATTACTAATAAGGATTTTTTAAGGACACGTGATATTAATTACCTTGTTCTTGAAAGCGGTGGTTATGTATTATTCGCTGGTATTAAAATACCGATGGTTATGATTACTGATAAGGTTAAGTATGCAGTCGAGTCTATTACTAGTTTTTATTCGTTAATTAAAGAAAATTGGCTAATGATATACTTTTAATTCGTTGTTATTAAAAGAGGTTGAGAGTGCGAACATCTAAGAGTTTTGATCGGTTTAATTGAAGGTGAATTCAAAAATCTTTAGCCTCCAGGGGGTATGACCTTCGGTCGCTACCGCGAGAGCGGGGTGGTGCTGATAAAGTTTTTGGCGGGAATGAGCTGGTTCTCTCTCTACCGCGATCTTTGTCCCGGGAGGTGATAAGGAACGTGGAGAAGTTTTCTGTTTCTACGACGTGCTTGACGTTCGTCTCTATTGCAGGGATGTGAAAATTTGGAAAGAAAGGCGTACTGGGTGCTTCGACCTTTGTTCGAAGAAGGGATGAATTTTGGCGGGAATTGTCGTTTATTGGGCGAAGGTTATTTATTCCTTCGGCGCACTTTTGTTCTGGCAGTAATTTCGTGTGGATGATGATCCTCTTAGGTTGGCTAATTTTTCTTTTAAATAATGGTATGTCTTGGGTTTTTTCGTCATATGCTTGTATAGTGTCGTGGCGGGTAGATGAGTTTCAACGTGACTCTGTCGACGCTATAAATCGTTGCAATAACCAAGGACGTATTGGCTCCGACGTACCAGATTCCGGAGCATCCCGGGTCTTTCGGTGGTATCGATGCTTTATACCGTGCTGTGGGAAAAAAAAGTTTCAGGAGCGAAAATCCAGGACGGGCTTCAGTCCCAGTGTTCGTACACGTTGCACAAGCCGCTTCGTCGAAAATTCAAAACGACTCCAGTCGTCGTGGGAGGGATCGATGAAAAGTGGCAGGCGAATTTAGCTGATCTGTCGAGCCTATCCAAACACAACGATGGTTTTAGATATCTGTTGCACCGTTCCAAAGTCGAGTATCATCGAATTGATCCGTACTACAGTTAGGAAGAAACCCAAGAAAAATCAAAATCTCTTGGCTGTTAAATAGTTTGCATCGGTTTTGAAAGATATTAAAGCACCCACCAGCCTTGTAAAAAACAAAGAATTTATTCAACAGATTGGTAGAGGAAATCGTAAAGCAGTTGTAAACAAGGTAGTGGGAATCTCATTAAAAATCTTTTGCTAACGTCTGTTTGATATTATTGCTGTCGTTTTAGTTATCTTAATTAAAAACATATTGACTTCCTTAATTAAAAACCATCTTAGCTACCATAATCAAAAACATCTTGGCTACCTTAATTAAAAACATCTTAGCTGCTTTAAAATATCTTGGCTACATTAATTAAAAATATCTTATCTACATTAATTAAAAACATCTGAGCTAGAGGAGTTAATAAAGAGACTTTTTGTAAAAGCTATATTTATTTAAAAAAATTAGAAAAAAAATCATAAATACAGATTTACAAAAATATTTACAGTTACCATCTTCCGTAGGACCGCGACAATTCCGTGACACACACGGACAAAAATATTTCGCGGTCGAACAAGCTGGTAAGGCTGCTCAAGGCTGCAGGTATCAAAACACCGAGAAACCCGCCTTTCTGGACGAGAATTCTTCGTTTCTTATACAGGGAGACCTTTTTCTTGACGATGTTTTGCAGTTCGTGTCTGTAGACTGGCAATTTTTTCTTTTGTTTGGGAGAGAACGGAACGTTTCCCTTCGATTATTCAAGACACACTCGCATATGGCCCTGATGCCCGAGGTGGGTAGTTTTTTCAGCAAATCTTTTCTAGACTTGTTTCAACACAGCCATATGAGACGTAGTTGCTGTATGTGTCTGCTTTCGTCAGAATCACCTCATCGAATACGCGACACGACGACTGTTTTTTTTTTGTTTTTTTTAAATTGAGGGGGTGGGGGAGGGGCCTGCCTTCTAGTATACTATTTAGCTACGCTATTTTTTATAGCTTTGCTATATCTTAGCATCGCAAGGATCGCTTCTGATATACGATTTGAGTTTGATTTGGAAGTATGTTACTTCTCGGACGAGACTCTTCGGGGGTTTGGGAGTGTAAGTCCACCATCAGATAAGAATAGGGATTCTTCACGGCGTCCTGGTACACCTGGAAAAACTTGATGATTCGGATACTGCTGTCTCCTCAGGTGACTGACCTGATTCAAGTCCCTCCGGATCTTGAACAAAAAGAGATGGTGGGCGTTCAGGGAAATCTCCTTCATCTCCTTCCCCATGTGGAAAATGTTTTGGCTTACAAAGGCGACAGACAGGTTCAGGTGATAACTCTCCCTCGTAAAGAGATGGGCGACTCGCTGAGCGTTTCCACATTCGCTCATCAGGTCGTCGATCTGGAAGAGGGTGCTGCGCGCGCCTAGATAATCTTTGAAATCTTCGGAAGGCCTTCCACAAACTCGACGTCGGGTATTTCGTCGTACAGATTCTGATGGATGCCGTAAAAACCCGACCACTCTATCTGGAGATGGCTGTATTATCTCCCGTCTGTGTGATAACATATCGCGCACAAAATAAGATTTATCGGTACTAGAAGGACCGGCGAGAACGCAGGAAAACGGAGCGTGTAATGTGTAAGGATCCATAGCTGGAGAACCAATGAGGGACAATTTTGGATGAAAGTCACTTTTATTTATTAGAAATCTCTAAATTTTACTAGGACACCAAACTTGGTTTTCACAAAATTGTAGACACGATTGTCATTGGCCGAACATTTCGGTTGAAACGATGTCGCGATCGACCGAAGGTTTTTCCTCCGATATCGGGCGTGTAAAAAGTAACACACGGACGAATTCGAACATTTTAAGGGCGCGTCGTTGTGAAGCACGCTGTATTTTGTCAGGAATCGTGCTTTGGGCCCCTTGAAATCTTCAGGAAGGTAACCGTAATTGTCGAAAAACTCTGCCGTCGAGGACCTCCCAATGTACATACACATCCATTGGCTACTGGGCTTGGTATCGGGGTCCACGTTCACCACCAGAGAAACTGGAAATTTCTTCACCGCTACTTGTGAGTTCGTTGCTTGGATAGATACCCGAGAACGAGTTGGAGGTGTAGGGGTCCCCCTGTAAGATCTCAGCGATCTGCTTCGTGTCCATTACACGCTAATTCGAAAACTCGCAAATTATGTTCCTGGACTGTGATTTCTATCACGTTCTGGAACTCGGCGTAAACGATGATGGAGATGGTCTTGGACAGCGTCTTGCCGAATTTTATCTCCAGTCGTAAATTTCCCGGGCGTACCAATTGCAGACAGCCGTTATCTCAGAGATCGGCCACCAGGTCGAAAGCGTACAAGGCGTAGCCCTTCGGGTAATCCTTGCGGGTCAAGTGAATGCCACGGTCCTGATTCAGCTCGGTACCCGCAAAGAGCGAGTGATAGGCGCGAACGTAGGTGTTTTGAGAATAGTCTGGTTCGAAAGCTCTCCCCGCAGCTGGTTGCCGTATATAAACACGCTTACGACATTCACATCGTAATGCTTGAAGTCGAAAGGGTTGGTCGCGTAGATACCGATGAAGGCTTCGTTCTGAGTGATCGCCAAGATCACCCGCTTAGGTATCTGACCGATGAAGATGTTATCTTGGACGAAACTCATACTCCCCTGGGGAACAAAGCACACCTTGCAGAGAATCCGATCGATGGGGTACTTGGCAGCCGTCCGCTCCAAAGCCTTCGTGTGGCCCAATAGAACGCCGGGCTCACCTTCACTTTTCTAACAAAGAGAGAGGCCTGCTCGATCACGACTCTGTAACTGGCGCCAGTCGTCGGGGACAGCAGGCAGAAATCCGGCTTTCTTCGAATCATCTTGATCTTGACGTCCGCCAGATGCAGAAAGGACCTGTTTTGATAAAACATGTCGCAATGCAGGGTCACAATCGTGTCCAAGACTGCTGTTTTTGGTGAGCTCGTGGCTCCTCTCCAAGCCCTTGTTCTCGGCGGCGGAATCCACGGGGTTCGTTTCGTGTAAGCACCCAGCCGTATCCTCGTAGAATCCTTCCTACGACAGCATCGCCTTTTTCGCATCTCCGAAATTTAACAGTGTTTCTATATAGGCGCGATAGGGGTAGGTATTGGAAGAGGCGGATATCAATCGGTCATTTAAGCTCACGTCCACTCGAGAAAACATGGAATGGAGGAAGAGGTTGCTCTTAGTTACGACATCGGTATCGGTCAGGTTCGAACCGTCGGTTTTCACCATCTTCACCTTGAGGTAGACCTGGCTCGAGGCCAAGTCCATATACTTCTCTCCCGATACGGAAACGTTGAACCCGATCTGGGCCGCATCCCGAATGTTGGAGAGAGCGTGAAACTCTGTCCATTTTCTATACTAACCTGGGTTGGGGGTAGGGCAAACAAGTCCAGTTCGGATTTGACACATATCAGGGAATCATGACGAATGAGGGCCATCAAGGGCTAAAAATGTTGCGTGCCTGCACTTTCCCGGCTTTGGAAGGAATGAGACGATTCGGAGCCTTCCTTCCTTCCATTTTTATTTTTATTTTTTTATATGAACAATCTGCTTCTTTCTCTTTCCCCTCTCCCACCATGTTTTGCACTTTGGCGGACGCCTTGTCCACTAGAATGTTGCCGACTTCCTTCGCCCGTCGAGTGGCGTACGTCATCAGGTTCTGAGCTTGCATGACGTCACTGGCAAGATCGACATCGCTACCTAACCCCTGTTTCCCAATCAATCACTTTGTCACCCCTCTTGAATGGGGGAATTAACCCCCTCTTCAACGAACGAACCCCCCCCCAGACCGTGTTCGTGTTGCAGGGGGCTACCCTGGTAGTAAGAGATTTCGGATCCGGCTTGGTTGGCATAGCACTCCTCCAGGGACTTCGTACAACAACTGTAAGGCTGATACATGATCATAGCTGCTTCGGACAAAAGTGTAACTTTAACACCAGTTTCCCCCTCCCGAATACCACTTTTTCGCCCGCGCTATTTTTTATAATAATCTCCACGGTTTCGAAACTCTTGCGCATCAGGGGAACGTAGTGAGGGAGGTCGTGAGAAGCGCACACCATTTCTCCGGGATGACCTTCGACTTCTCACGATGCGTAGCAACGGAGACAAGACATCGCCAACTACTTCGGGCTCGAAGATGTCTATATAAACGTAGAGAAAACGTCAATCCACCATGGGTTCCTCCTCGAAGTGGCCCTCCACGATTTTATCGACGTCGCTCTCGACCCTGTTCTGTTCCAAACCCTCCCCCACAGGGCCTGGGAAAAAGCCCAGAGTCTCCGCAGTTCCTTTACACAGGACCAACTTGGATTTTGCCTTTAGCTGAACTTTCACTCTGTTGGTGTGCTTGTTATACATCAGCTTGACGGGGGCGGCTTTTCTTTTATCGCGTTGGTCATCGCCTTGATTAAGTCTTCCGTCGTTTCGTAAAACCCACTGGGGATCCGACCCTACTCCACGACACCGTTTTCGTAACGCACGTCGAAAACGTTCCGAGTCATTCGTGATGTTGTACCACGCGTGGGGGTAGATGATCTCGCCGAGGCCGACCTTCCACTCTCCCGTTAAATCGATGGTCTTGGGCAGCCTCTTGGAGCTCCTTTTCACATAGCACGGTATAAGGCATCGATACCTCCGAAAGACCCGGGATGCTCCGGAATCCGGTACGTCGGAGCCAATACTTCCTCGGTCATTGCAACAATTTATAGCGTCGACAGACAGTCAGACAGTTACGGTGAAACTCAACTACCCGCCACGACACTATACTTCCATATGACGAAAAAACCCAAGGCGTACCATTATTTAAAAGAAAAATTAGCCATCCTAAGAGGATCATCATCTACAGAGAAATTACTGCCAGAACAAAAGTGCGCCGAAGGATAGAATTCAACAGAATTAAATACCCCTTTCGCCCCCATAAACAGAAAATCCCCACCAAGATTCAACCCTTCTCTGACCAAAGGTCAGCACCCAGTACGCCTTTCCTTTCAAACTTTCACATCCCTGCAATTGAAACGAACGTCGGCACGTCGGAAACAGAAAACTTCTCCATGTTCCTTATCACCTCCCCGGCACAAAGATCGCGGTAGAGAGAACCAGCCCATTCCCTGCCAAAAACATTATCAGCACCACCCCGCTCTTGCGGTAGCGACCCAAGGTCATGCTCCCTAGAGGTTAAAGATTTTTGAATTCACCTTAATTCGAACCGATCAAAACTATTAAATGCGCGCGCACTCAGCCAACTATCTTTTTGATAACAACGAATTAAAAAGTATTATATCATTAGCCAATTTTCTAATTAACGAATAAAACTAGTAACAAACTCTGCCTTATTCTTAACCTTATCAGTAAACATACCATCCGTATTTTAATAACGCGAATAATATGTAACCATCGCTTTCAAGAACAAGGTAATTAATATCACGTGTCCTTAAAACCCTTATCATTAATGATAACCCTTTTATAAAATATTAGTCATACACCCCATGGCGCAGACAACACAATCATCGCTTTTTATATCAGTAATCAAAACCAACAGCTTTTTAATAACAACGATTAACATCTCCCGTAAAATTTCCTTACCAGTAATCATATGTCTTATAAAATATTTTTCGTACACCGCCATTGCGTAAACATCACAAACGCCGCTTTTTGATATCCATTAATATCACGTGACCTCGAACAATCCTTATCAGTAATAAAAATCCTTATCTGTACGATGTTTATCAGTAAAAAACCCTTACCTCTCCACCCCCGTGACATCACTTCCGGCGCGCAAGAGATTCCCTAACTACTAGCGTTGGAAACATTTGGTATGAAATTCTTTATAAAAACAATTGCAACTAAAATGTTGCAGTTACCTCCAAGAAATCAGTTTGCGACCTCCCTGAAGGTCGCAACCCCCTGGTTGGAAACCACTGTGCTAAGATACAAGACACTGAATTTCTCGAACGTTCACTTTGTAATAAATAGTGAAGGGCTGTAATGTGTTTTGACTACTCACCCAGTGATAATTTTGAATAGCATCTTGAAAAAACAAAAAAAGATTTGGGAAGACCTTGAGAATCACTATTCTACCAGGCTGGAAGTATTCTTTCAATTACTTTATGTAATTACCCTGGTGGTTTTCAATATAGTGGTGACAATAAAGTATTAATTTTTTAATTTAATCGAAATTCACTAACATGTCACGATCAAGGAAACTTCCACACAAGAGCAGAGTCGAATTTCTTAGCGACAAGTCATAGCAAATCACCATATGACGGAATTGGTATGACATTTCAGTAATTAGCAACTGGAGATAGTCATCGACGTATCACCGAACACCAAATTCTGAAACCTGCTAACATATTTAATCTTCATGACCAAAGTAATTGTGAAATTAAACTTTATTTTACATTAAATGAAGAAATAGAAACAATGAGGGCAGCACAAGAAGAACGGCTCGAAGGTTATAACACAATTCCTGGAACATGAGATAATCAGCAGTTTATACCTGTTGATACAAAGTTTATCCATGCCAGCCGTGTATCAAATGACGAAACTTTTTTTATTGCCTCTATCGACCAACGTGTTGAAAGGCATATTCCTTTTACATCGATTCTGAACCTTACCCCGATCTACATGTAACTGGTATTTAAGACAATCACCGGTGCATTGGTAGCGTATATGACATCTCCAATGAAAAGGATGATGCATTTATCATCTTTGTGCATTTTTTTTTGTCGTGTGCAATCATTTCAGTTGCTGAAAAGGAGTGATATTTTCTGGATTCATGAACCTCACATCATTGTGAAGATTTCAGCTCCATTACTTCAACAGCAGGGCAATACGGCTTGACAGAAATCGTTTTGCTCAGAATTGAAGAAAAATCAAACTTGATGAAGTAATAATTATTAATAATGATATTATTGCTTATTGATAATATTGATTTTTATTAATAATATTGTTACTTAGTGCTGTTTGGAATTAAGCAACCATGTGCACGAACTCCGACAGTGATTGTTTCGCAAGAATATTTAACCCTTTTTTCGATGTCTTAGCAGAATGGTCTCTAGAATAGAATAAGCTCTTTCGAGTAATTTAAAATCTGCTCTTTCTAATGATGCTAAAAAAATTAGAATTTGAGAAGGCTCATTTTTCGATATTTGAGGCTGAACCTAAGTCACTTTTGAGGATTTTGTGTCTTACAACATATTTGTAGCGCAATATCTCCATATTTAATTAAATAATGAGGCTGTTAATTTCATAATCCACTAAGTTACATATTCGGCTTAAGTATACCAAATGGCATGTTTCTCCAATTGTCATTTCTAAAAATAATGAGCCTCGAAATTTGACGTCAATTTGAAAATGGAGCTTTTTTGACAACTTTTAGCAACTTCAACATATTACGAAGAAGGAAGCATTTTTCACGTTTTCAGAATGACGTTTTCTGATTCATGGCATGAAGCTAAAGTGGAATGCTTATTTTCTGATCAACAGCGACTTTGGCTGTCAAGTTATTGGCACCGAAACTTTAAACAGTTACTTGATGCTCGGCTCTGCTTTTGGAGGGGTTCTTCAAAAACGTGGCCATATGTCCCTTGCTATTTAATATTGCGGGCTAGAATTTGCACATGTTCATTTCTTGGACTTGTCTACAACTTTTTAAAATTTCATCAAAATCAAAGAGGGTCGATCGTGGGACTCCTGGACCACTTATCATGGATTGATTGATGTGTGATGTAAGAATTTTTACGTTTCTGCTCCTTCGTGCCCAGAAAAAAAAGTTTAGGAATTGTTTGTAAGTTTTTTTTTTTAGCTATTTAGATTTAAAATGGGCAACCATGCATTCTCTTAACTATTCTGCTTAGCCCGCCTTTTTGAAGTTTAGCTTTTGTAGCGATTTTTTCTCGATTGTGTTTCCTTGATGTACCGCTAATTACTCAGCTTAAAATGCTTCATTGGAAATTTTCTCTGTTTGCGGTCAATAACCGGCGAAAAATCCCTTTCCGTATCCCCACTTAATGTTTTAACCTGGCCACGCGTAGTGCCGAACTGTTTTAATAATTATTCATTATAAATTATTAATTATTATTGTCTTAATAATTAATTCGTCTGAATCAAGTGACTCAAGCAACTACAGAAACTGCTTAAAAAACAAAACAAATGCATTATAAAGAAATTTTTTTATCGTTCGTGAAAGTGTGAATTATTAAAACAAGAAAGTTTTGTACAGTACTCGGGTTTTGCTGCCATATAATGTATATATACATTTATAGTGATAATGAGAATTTTGTTTTGTTTTGAAGTTCAGTATTTCTATTATTATTTTCTGATCTTCGGATTACCCACGGCAGTTGATTGTATATGGAAATACTGCGCATTGTTTACTTATTCGACTTGTATTACTTGTATTCGAGACTTGAGACCTTAATTACAGCAGACTATTCAAGCTGTAAAACGAAAGGTAAGAGGGAGGGAGGAAAATGTTTTGCATGAGCATTTTCTTGGAAACTCGAAGCCTGTTTCACACCGGAAGCACTATTTTACGAAAACTTTAGGAACTATTCCGTAAATGCTCTATAGTAGTAGGGTTCCCAACCTTTTTGAAGCCGACACCCCCCTTGTCCGTCGCCGTCACATCCACACAATAAAAGCATTTTTAACAGAGTAAAGAAAACACATTAAATATAAAATTATATTAATTATATATTATGTTAATTGTAGATAATATAATGTCAACAAACATTAGTAGAATATTGCAATGCATGTAGCCATTTTGAAATATAAAGGCGTTGGAAACGTTTGGTATGAAATTAATTCATTATAAAAATAATTGCAACTAAAAATCGTTGCGGCGAGTCCCTCAGGTTGGGAACCACTGCTCTATGGAGTCAGTCCGCTGGTTGGACTATTATAAAACGATTTACAAAACAATTGAAACTTTCGTCAATTTCACTGGAAAATTGTGTTGTCTTTAAGTATGGCTCGTTTTAATTGTATTAGTTGTTAATTTTTAATTGCTTCGGTTTTAGATTGGACGTTCGTCGATAGTTTTAATTTGTACAGATAGAAAATAGTTGTGATGATACACAAAGTGCATTTTTATAGTTCTTTGTGCTTTTTTTGTACATATATATTTTTTTCTTTTTAGGTAAGATGCATTTTATTTTCATCGCGATTTCTGTTGAAAATATTTTCTCACTAAAGTTCCGTTTAAGGTGAAATAAGTTGGTAAGTTAAAATTTGATTTATTGGAATGAATTAATTCGTTATTAATTTATAAATGCGTATGAAATGTCAGTTCGTTTTTTGTTAATGAGGCCACGAACGAAGTTCTCAAACGCGCATTATAAATGCATTAGCCTCATAAAATCTCATAATACATACTGTATGATTGATGAATTAATAATGTTTTGGCGCCATTATCACTTTAACATACAAATGAAAACATAATTAGCGCCATTAATTGATTCGATTAACTATAAAGGTCTCGTCACGGTTGTTCAGTGGTCGTCTTTATTTTGATCAAAGTATGCATTTATTAATTAAAAGATACCTGAACAAATGCATGGGCATAAATGAATTATGCATAAATGCAAGTGCATTGAAATTATGTATGGCGATTGGCAACTGGTCCAGGAAGTTCGTTTGAAACCAATCAATTGTGATCCGAAAACGAAATTTACACAACGTTTTCGTATCCTAAAAAACTTAAGCGTTTTGAAAAATCAATAGATATTATATTATTTTGAAAATTGAATATTTTTTGAATAGTGTACTGTGTTATTAGGATTGGGGCCGTATGTCGTATTTCAAGTCACTTACTAGTAACGTTAGGGGGATGGACCCCCCCACTTCCCAAATCGGAACTTGCAAACTGACTTGTCCGTGAGTTTACTTATTATCGGTATAAGAAAACTTGTTAAGTGTTGGAAATAAAACCGACTCGTAACGTGATTTCAAAAATGGGCCATTTCCAAACATGTACTCCCCGCCCCCCTGAATAAAGCCACAATTCGTATGTATTTCATGGTGATGGTTATGATATACGCATGGATATGCGCTTTCTCACTCCAGGTATGGGGGTAATGTTGAACAATTGGAGGTGAATACATTCACAAAGACTTTTCACTGCGGCTATTAATTTATATCATAGAACTATGCGTGATATTCCGCCGCGTCTACTTATTAGAAACACTTAACGTTTCACTCCGTGCTATGCTAAGCATTCTCAGAAGTAATTGCCGACCAAGTTTCCCTCTGCAAAATGCAAGACTTTCGCTTGGTTGCTTGGCAGAAAATGAGTGAGTAAAAAATATGAGACGTATTTATATACCATTTGTTGGAGGTGGTCCACTTTCGGAGTCCCCACTACCTCACTGATGTGAACAGAGGTATTGTGTGAAACAAACATGTGGTTTGAGACACAATCCGATTTCGAGAATGGTTAACCCTCTATGTGACCATGTGTGTTTCAGTATACATAATTTCCAAAATCTTTTATGCACAGCACTGACAAATGTCACTCCATTTGCGAGCGTTGTGTGCTTCAGTACGCATTTAAGTTTCATAATTTCAGCAATAGACATTACATGCTGGACTTTTATTTGTAGCGCCATTTGCGTCTAGACGAATGGAAAATTTGCCTAATAGGGATGTTTAGTTCTGCTCCATAGAGGGCTAAGCGAAAATGAAAATGATCGAAATGTCTGTTTCATCCAAGTAAAAATATGGCGTAGTTCTTGCTTGTTTAAATAAACGTGCGTGTTTAAAATTCTCCATTGGTCTTCGCTTTGCGCAACGTACGTACTTCCTGCTGGTTTGTGGCCGCGTTCTCTCTCTCGTGGCGAGAACGAAGAAGCCGATTTGTGCGATAGAGCGAGGGGAGACGGCCTCCCAGACGCCACGCTTCTGACGCAACCAGCCCCCATGCTAGCCAGTTTAGAACGGCCAGACCACGTTATCGATTCTCACGTGACACCGCATGACGTCACGAGCGGGCGCCCTTTCTTACCCTTCCGCCTTCGGAAGGGAAAAAAAAAAAGATAACGATCATGATTGTCTGTTTCTCCGGAGTGACCGCTTGCCGGTGTTGAAGTTGCTGTGCAGTGGTGTTTGTATTTGCGCGACCTTGTTAACATTGACAATGCTCCACGGATGACAAACGGATCGGGTCGTTGCTTTTCTTTTTTATGCTTTTATTTTTCAGGTTACACATTGACAATTTTTCCGTATCTGAATTGTCTCATATTGGTCTAGTCCGAACGAAAGGACGTCCATTTCATCACTTGCCTCTCTGTCCAGGTCATCACTTTCCAGACGGGTGTGACGCGAAGTTCATGGCTCCGTTTGGACAACCAATTGCTTGTTGTGTCTCGAAAATAGCCATTAAAATATAATACAGTAGCGTTACTTACTAAGCCTATAATACGGCTTATAATAAGCTTATAATACGGGAGTTGCTGAGGGTTTTGTTGACGTTCAACATAGGTTTGTGTATGTTCCGTTTAAGTGCGTCATGTATGTCAAGAAGAAGGGAAATTGCAAGTTTTAATAATCACCCAGGGGCGACGCAAGCAAATTTGCCGCCCTACGCGAATGACGTTCGCCCCCCGCCCCGTAATAAAAACGATATCCCAGTACATCTTGCAACAATCGAAAAGTGAAAAATTGCGGCATATTCCGCCCTCTCACTATAGTGTAGGTTAAAACGAAGTATGATAATCACAGCTGATCTCATAACACACAAATTATCAGAAACAAAAAGTAATCTGTGATTTTGCTGTTGAAGGACAAAATTGTAATTACCGATGTCTTATGTGCAATAATGCACAAAGATATCAAAATTAAAAACGCCCCCCCAAGCCTCTAGTGCGTTACGGTATTGCTTGCAACATTGAAAGGTGTAGCAGGCATGGGAAAATTTTATGAAAAGTTACGTAAATTTGTTAGAGAAAAATTTGTTGCTATAACAAAGCAAGAAGTTGAGGGTATGGCAAAAAAATGGATTAGAGAAATATATATATAAAGAGGAGTAAATATTGGTGAAGGTATTCAATTGAAAGTAATCCATTCAGTTTCAGTTATTTATTGCCAAGCTTATTTCAATCATCTTACAGTATTAATTATTTCAAAAACCTGTCGTGGCGCCGCCTGTATGTTCGCGCCGGTCCTTTATGCATCTACAGAAGTCTTCAATGTTACATTTATGTTAGGAATTTTATTCATTAATGCTAAATGGATTAGTTTGATTTCATTGCTGAAAATGACATGGTGACATAAGCTTTTTTGAACGTTTATTATATGTTTCATACGTATTATGTCATGTCTTTGAAGTTCTGTCGAAGCGTGCGGTATTAAGAACTAACTTTATGAAAATATGTTACGTCTGTGTTGCAGATATTTAACATTATATTTTTTAAAAATACTAGATGCATCAAAACATTTAGTCTTGGTGTGTATCGGGGTGTGTTTCTGTCAGAGTACCCGAGTTTCGTTATCCATACTGCAGTCTTCCGTGACAGGAGCGACCAGTGGCGTAAGAAGTAGGGGGAGGGGGCTCTCAAACCCTTTTTAGATAAAACACATTCTCTCTAACGCCGCATCAAACGGTTGTTTTTAAAGCTACTTGACTCCCCCCATAATTTTTGAATTGTTCTTCCACTGGGATCGATATATATCGATCTTTCTATATATGTGCAGACCATTTACATACACTATTATGAGCGCTATGTTCCTCTATGGTGATATTATACCAACAAGATAATGCAACTACCCATCGAGCATGAGTGACACAGAACTGGCTTAATGAACACTCACATCGAGTTTCAATTACTTCCGTGGCTACTATGCTTGTCAGGTTTAAATCATCTAGAGCTCTTATATAACACCACGCAGAACTCATTACGTTCTTTGTTGAAGTATCGAACAAACAATGCTAGATTACGGGGAGTTAGAATGTATTTGGCTTGATGCACTATCACAGTTGCTTGAATTCCTCCAATCCATGTCGGGTAGCTGCAGCTATTCTGACGAAAGGAGGAGCTTTTATGTCATCTGTTAGGTGTGCCTATTGTTTTGTTACTTCATGTATTTTCTAGTTGAAACCAGTGGCGGCTGGTGGTCAAGTTGCAGTGTTGTGCAACAACCAGTTTTTCATCACAAAGGAAAAGAAATCGTCTTAATAATTTTATATTGTTATTATTTTATTAGAATATGTTCATTTAGCTTGAAATATGTCATAAAAATGATCGCAGTCATCCCAAACATTTCAATAAATGATTCGATCTTCGAAATAGCATATCTTCCAGCCTCCTGTATTGCAGCAACCCTGCAACAACGAGCCGCTATGGAGCTGGGTATGGGTAGAAATGCTAGATACAGTTATCTGTATTCACCAGACAGGAACGATTGGTTGTTGCGAAGCCTGTGCAACCCGCGTTTCTCTCTCTCGTTTTTTGCATGCCCAAAATCCCTACGTTATCGTTATTTGTGAGTTTCACATTCTTTTTTTCATAACGAACATAGTCTGCTATACGATTGCTTTTGAGATTACATTTTGCTAATTCGTTATTCTTATTATTATATCACTAAAAGAAATTAATGTTGTCTTTAATTAAAAATTAAAATGAATAGTGTAAAATACCTGTCCGCCCTTATATTCGTTATTATTTCTTGCTTTTTTTTTATTATTTTCTAATTCTCGGCATACGAAGCCCCAATATCTCCTCAATCTCGCCCCCTCCCACATTCATTTCCTGTCAGTTTCTTTTCTATTAATTATATTAATTTTTAAGTAATTTGGAATTTTAGACTGTGGTAACTCAAGCTACGCACAGACGATTGTTTGTTGCTACGTTGCGTTGTTTTTTATAATGTTAAATTAGGGGCCGCTCAAGTAGGCTATCACGTAAGCACCTTATGGGGAGGGGGTTTGAGATTTGCTTATTTTTTCTAACAACGGGGAGGGGGTCTGAAACATGCTTACATAAGATACAAACAATAATAAAACTAGCGCAAAGTGACAACTGCTGTCACAGAACGCTGCAATGCTTTAATGTACGACACGCTGCTTTGAATAGATATAAAATGCACATAATAACAGTTAAATATTTGATTATTTAAATCGAGTTGCTCATAACCTTTTTCGCTTGCACTCCCCCTTCAAGGCTTCCCGTGGCCTCCCTGACATTTTAAATTGTAATGAATATATTATTTTTAATAAATATATTTTTCCGAAACCACTTTTTTATTTATTATGCACTGTTTGCTTACAACGTAAGTTTTAATACACTGCTATAAGCTGATGTACTATTTTTGATGGTGGTGGCATGTGGCTAAATAGCTAATAAAAGCGTATTAAAACTTTTTAAATGCGATAATTTGTTGTGATTACTCTCTATTTATTAATAAGCATTTAATATTATAACAAACTTATAAATAAATGCTCAATATTAGAGTAAAAATGTAAATAAGTATTATAATTTGCATCACACGTTGCATTCTTATTTCGAAAACATATATGTACAAAACATAGAGAACCGAAATTTTACGTTGGATGGGGGAGAGTTCGTTTATTTTTTTTTTTTCTTAC
>QLNU02014802.1:14254172-14268271 GCA_006491805.2 Dysdera silvatica
TGCTTATTTTTACTTTCAAGAGGGAGGGGGGGAGTGTTAAATGGCCAGAAATGTGCCTACGTAATACTTGAATAATTTGTTTTTTGGTTTTACGGCTCAAAGACTACAGTGGTCATGCTGCGCCGGGACCTACTGTTTTCCGAGGAATCCGAACCTCTTAAGGCCTAGGGAACCAAACCCCGGACTACAGTGAGCAGTGCGATCTTTATGAGATCTCTGAGTAAGCGTTCTTTTTGCACTGCTGGGAGTCGAACCCGGATTAGCCGCGCAATAGGAGAACGCGTTACCACACTGCGCCACCGCAGGGCAATACTTGAATGACCTCTTAAAGTCTGGATAGCTCCCTTCAAACGCTAGAGAAAACAAAAAATAATTTCCAAGGCCAAAAATATAAATAAACACCCTATTTCTGGACACACGAGCCGCCACTGGTTGAAACCCTTCCTGTAATTCTAATTTCACCCTTAATATTACAGTGGTTTGACAGCAAAAGCAAGTACCATCCGTTGAAACATCCAACAATGATTTTAAAGTAACTCCAGAAAGCTGACAGGAGGATGTATATGCCAGTTCTATAAAGGGGAGTTGGGCTTAAAGGATTTCCGCAACTCTTGGTTGTTAAGCATGAAAATTAATTGGGTAATGCCTCGGATGGAATATTTTTTTCTGTTCGTAGTACGTCACATGTAAATGGAACACGTTTTTTTTCGCCATTTTTATTATTATTTTTTTTTTTTCTGTTGTCCTTCTTTCACATCCAAATGAGTGGCAATTGCCAGACACGTCCGCCCAGACAGGTCTCAAGCTGGCGTCGTTGGTCTGCCCTTGATGTTTCAGCGCCCTCTATCTGCAGTGTTCTTTTTTGTTTTTCAGCTGCTGCATTTCCTCATTTTTTTTTTCTTTCTCTTTTAATGGTCGACCCCAGCCTTGGATGGCTTCTTCGAAGTGCAGAGGGAGGGGGAAAGAAATTCCCTCTTTTTTGATCAAGAATATCCCTTTTTTTTCCCTTTCTGAGTAGGCTCAACGTTCACCATTTTGATTAGTCCTTTTACGTTTTGCTGCGCTTTTTCTTTCGCAGCGCGTTGTTAATTTATGCTTTGTGTGACAACATCCAGCCATGTTTATTATGCAGATTATCTAATTGATCTCGCCAGTGACCGTTTTTGATGCGTTTGCCAGTCTGCAACTTTAATTGGCGCTAAAAATAATATAATGGGAAAGGGAAATCTGGGTGTGAAATCCACGATTTTTTGCGCTTTGCAGCTGACAGTATGATTTGTGTTATTTATGAAGACGATCTTCAATCCATTCTAAATATAGTAAACTACCCCGATGACGTCAATCTAATTAACAGTGGTGTTTTACGGTTCCGGTGAATTCAATTCATAGAATTATACATAGGTGCGAAAGTTCATAAGGGAATGGGTGATAGGCTCGATGGGGGAGGTTACAGGTTACAGCTTCATGTATTCCTATGTTAGATGTAATGAAATTCATTGTAATGGGTGGGGAGGATGATTTTAACCCCATCACCCCCCTGCGTACGCCAGTGGAATTATGCCCCCTTCGTTTAACGTAACTTTATGTTTAGCAGCTGGTTGTTTTTTTTTCCGAACCTTATGAATGGGAAAGGTTACCGCATAAGTTTACCAATAGGAGTATATAGTAAAGAATATACAGGGTGCAAAGGGTAAAGTCCTTCACACAAATCATAGGCGTATGCAGAAAGTTTATAAGAGGGAGGGTGTTATAGGCTCAATGGTTGGGGGTGTTACAGAACTACAACTCACCTATTCCTGTGTTAAATATACACAATCAACCCCCGTGTGCATGTGACCCAAATAACTTTTGAACAAAAGCTTGTAGCATTAAAGTTTAGTACTGGAAAAATGTTGTCATACTAATCACACACACACACAGATTAAGAGAGAGGCGATAGGATCAACAGAAGCGCCCCTTGTGGCGAAATGTAGAAGTTATTGCACCTCACTCGGAAAATAAAAGATATAAAAATTTACATTACAAAGTTATTTCGCATTAACTAGCTGGCAGGAAACATTGACGTAGGATAGGGGGGGGGCTCAGGGGATAAAGACCCCCTATTGGATATCAAACACGTTAGGTGAATCAGTCTTAAAAACTAATCGTTTTTGAAGCCATGATCGACCCCGCCCATATGAGTTTTGATTGTTACGCCACTGGCAGAATCGCATATTATATACACCAATAGTATAAATAGAAAACTGTACACATTTGGTGGAATCAAATTTTTCATTGTATAAAACAATAATGAAATAACAATAATAAAATTTGTCACTATTGGTGAAATGTGTGCTCGTATTATAACATAAACGAACACACATCCGTTCGAATATGTGTTGTGTTTTTTGCGGTTAAGGTAACCGACCCGCATGTTCTTTTTTTTTTTTTAAAGATGATATATTTCTTAATTTATTGCATTTTCTAATGGGTTGCACTATAATTAAGATACATTCATCGATAAAATGTAAGAAATTAACGTATTTTGAAAAAAAAAATGAATTATCACGTTTGGCGTAACGCAAATCTTCAAAAATGCCATTCTTCAGAAATCACATTTAAAGTTCTCAACTTAACGTCATTTCCGGTTACTCGCATATTGCGAAAATTATCATATCTCAGTTTCTAATCAACATATCAAGAAAAAACAAGCGGCTTCTGGTAGCTCGTGATGTAAACGATGAAAAAGCAACACAAAATAAAAATTCAACTTTTGGTTCAATTCGGCGGCCATTTGAATGACGTCTGTTGCCTTAATGCTAGACGGCGAAATTTATTTGCTCGTTATCATTGTAGAATGTTCATACTTCTACGCAAGTACAGATTGATCTATGAAAGTATAAATTATTATTATTATTTATGTGACATTGGTGAGAATGTGATTTCACTAACCGTGTACAGTGTTCTCTGTCGTATCGGCGTACACAATATGTCATATTCTACTAAATAGCCACTGCTTAACAACTTCGCAATTTGAATTTTTTCTGCATTCCTTTTAGTTCCCGAGTTAGGTTCAATAACTTCGATATTTTGTGATAGAGGGCGCTGCCATCGATCCTAACTGATCGATCGGGCATGGCAACTTTGCTGTATTTCTGCCTTTGTATCATGTGATGCTGCGTTGGAGAAAATACTGTATTTTGATATCCAATGGGGGGACTTGAAGCCTCCCCTCCTCCCCTTCCTGCGCCACTGCTTATCGTATTCACTTCAAGTGCAATAAACTCGCATCTGTACACAGGGACCGACTGGGCCCTCCCGAAAGGCGCATGTCTTGGAGTATCGGAGGACGTGAGTCCTTGTCCATTCGCCCATGAGGGCGCATTGGCCCAGGGGCTTGCTGACCGGCGGCCCAATCCGTCCCTGTTTGTATATCTGGAGTAGCGATATGCTTAATCGTTTAGAGATTGCAGCACTGAACGAATCTGTTCGGTCATAATCGATGGACAAAACCATTCATTCAGTCGTTTTATGAACGGTTTGATACACCGTTCAGATTTTTCACATACGTCAAATATGTTATTAAATATATATAACGTAAACTATTTTTCTAAAATAAAAGTGTGTTAGGCTTCTTTGCGTGACGTAAGTGACACGCTTGTTTACATTGGGAAAGGTGGCCGCCGAAGGCAGCACTGTAGTCCCAGACAGGACACTCAAACAACGCAACAAACTGCCTAGGCGGGTTGGGGAAAAAATGGGGAGTGTAGTGGCACGACTATGCTGTCCAATGGCAGGGAATATAGACCTATTTTGCTTCTAGGAATTAGCTGATATTTTGATACCTGTATTTCACATGGCCTTGAATTATGCCATCCTGTAAGGATAGGTTACGAACGAACGGAACATCTCTTCCGATGAGGAGGGTAAGGGGAGGTGTGGAAAGTCGCATATTACACTCAGAATTACGTGATATTTTATATTCAATGTTCTTTTTAATGGTTCCTTAAATATCGTATTTCATAAATGTGTAAGTTAAAAGGGTGATGTAATTGTAACGGGAGTTTTCCAGCTCATTAGTCCAAAAAATGAGTAATACCAGGTCGTTTCGGGCAGCCCTTTGCCGCTGCATATAATGAGGTCGTGTTTCATCGGATATCAGATTATAAAACTCCAATAGTTTCAGCATTAACGAACAGGTTTATGAATGTGAATCTACCAGAATAAAGAAGATTTGCGTTTGCCCGTTCAATCTATAATGGCCGTTTGAAGTAGGGGGAGGGGAGGAGGACTTGAATTGTAGTAATTTCCAATGAATTTGTGTGTTTGTTTGGATTTTTTTATGGCGCAAGAGCATCTGGGCTATGCTGCGCCAACCAATGAATTAAAACCCCTTTCGCCGCGAACACTTTATTTTTAGAAACGGTGGTTTATACGATGATGGATACACGAGATGGTTACATCTTTACTTTTATTTTTACTTACATTTTTTTTTTTTTCCGATCTTATGAAATATGGAACTAACTATTATGGACATGAGAAAGTTCGAAAGCCGAAAGCATAAGCGTGGCTACAGGTTTCACAATTAGGGGTGCTATCAAGGCCATCGGCAAGAGGGATCTAAGGGGCTGCCCCCGGAAATGGAAGAGTCTGTTTTTTTGGGGTTTTTTTTTTTTCGTTGTGTAAACAAAGATTTTTTGTTTGTAGTCAATAATTCTGGCTACGGTCCTAGGTTCTATGGCTTTGCAATTCGGTGGTTTTAAGCTAATAGAATAAGGGTATGTTGTTAAATATAAAGGCATGTTTACTTAATATAATGTTCCTGTAAGTGTGCTTCAGCACGCCTGTGGCCAGAGGGAGAGGGAAAAAGCCACTTCTCTTCAAAATTTACACAATACAGACGATCAAAGACATTTACTCATCCACTTTTAAAGTGGTCCAAGTTGAAATGTGCCTGAAAGACTCTAAACGCAGCTTTCTTTGTAGAATATAGAATTTTATAATACAACTTTTAAGTTTTCCGAAAGTCTGAAAAAGGTCGTTCTAACGAATAGCGGTGTTGGTTTGGGACATTGTATAAGTAACAAATTAACGTTGTGCTCTATGGCAATGCTTCCGGGACTAAAGTCGTCGGTCGTTATATTGGAAAGGTCGCAAGATCGAGAGCCGTTATATCGAGAGTACTGAAGTTTCGGGTGTAGGAGGAATCGATCCCTCCCCCCCTTCAAACCATTATACCGTTGTCCTTCAATGCCATTATACCGTTGTCTAAGCAAAAAAAAAAAAATCTCTAGATCTAGTCACTGGTTATAAATAAGGAGTACTTAAGCTTCCCCAAAAAAGACCTGGCACAAAAATATGACAATTCGTGAATTAAAATTACAATTAGTGAACTAATATGACAAGTCATGAATTAAAATTACGATTCATGAATTAATAAATAATCAAATACATTAAATAATATAAATTTTGAATGAGTGAATGAATGACAAATGATCTTACTGAAATGATCGTATTTAGACTGATAGGATATACCATTGAAGATGGGACAAACTGCCTTTGGACCAACCGACCTTCTGAACCAATCGACCTTTTGGACCAATTGTCCAAGTCGTGTCCCAACCAATCGTCGTTTTTTTTTCCCTTCTTTTAAATAAATTTTGGCGAGTTGAAAGTTGGTGAATTGGGCTGTGCTAAGTCGGAAGTTGGCGAGTTAGAGTTTACATTCCAAATTGCAACTCGCATAATTTTTGCTATTTGAAATTTGAGCAGTCGGAAGTTGGTGAGTTGCACTTTATTTTCCAAATTCCAATTGGCCAGTTTACAACTCACTGATCTTCAAAATTCCAACTCGCATAATTTTTGCGAGTTGAAAATTGGAAGTTGGCGAGTTGAAATTTGACCAGTCAGAAATTTGCGAGATGTAGTTTATTTCCCAAGTTCCAATTCGCCAAATTTCAACTCGCAAAACTTTCAAATTTCAACTCGCATAATTTTTGCGAGTTGAAAATTGGAAGTTGGCGAGTTGAAATTTGACCAATCGGGAGGCGGCAAGTTGTAGTTCTCTTTCCAATTTCCAATTCGACAATTTCTAACTGTCAAAACTTTCAAATTCCAACTCGCATAATTTTTGCAAGTTGAAAGTTATCGAGTTATAGTTTGTTTTCCAAATTCCAATTCACCAATTTCCAACTTGCGAAACTTCTAAATTTCAACAAGCAAAACTTCCAAATTGTAACTCGCAAAAATTTTGCGAGTTGGAATTGGACAAATAGTTAGTTGACGAGTTGCAGTTTACTTTCCAAATTCCAACTCCTAATTTCCCTGCACCTCCGACTCTTTAATCTCCAACTCTCTAACTCACTGAATTTAAAATGCATAATTCGCAAATCTCTAATCTGAAAATATAATCCATAACTCTGATTCGCAATTTTCCACTTCTCAAGTAACTCGGTAGGTTTTCAACGTTAACAATAGCCATCGTTATTGCATTTACGGACGACCTTTACCTTACCCCTTTTATTGCGGACGGACAGACAGAAAAACCAACAGCTATAGCGTAGTCAATATCTATTAATACCTTCTAAAAATATAATGATGTTTAGACCTTTATTACTACTCATTTAAAATCTCGTATGTGTTTTAAATTTAAAATGATTAATAGTCGTTTGAAGTTTTAATTATCTGATTTTATTCTTATCGATCTCTTTTTATCAATCCTAATTGATAAAAATTGTTTTAAAAACATACAATTTGTTTAAATTTTTAATGAAATTTAAACGTTGATATTTGGCCGCCGGGTATTTGGTATTCAGCCTTGAAACTAGCCAAATATTTGGTTATTCAGCAAAATAAATATTCTCCGCATTCCTAATTTGAATATGTTCTCTTATACTAGATCAAGCAAGTACCTAATAAACACACATTGCTTTGATCTTTAGAAATAGTTAACCATGAACTAACTTTATGTAAATAAGTCTCTTGAAATCATCAGAAAAGTTGTTTTTACTTCTCTCTCTCTCTTGCTCTCTCTCTCTTGCTCTCTCTGCTCTTGCGCCATAAAAAAGCCAAACAATCAATCAATTTACTTCTTGCACCGTGTTTCACAAAACGATAAAAAAAAGTTGCTTTTAATTTAAATTATTTTTTCATAAGCATTGAAAAATCAACTTAAATCAGATTTAAATCATTGATATATTTAAAAATTTAAACTTATTTTAAAAAACAAATTAAAATTCAACTTAAAGTATTGATTTTAAAATATACAATAACAAATTTTGATTTAAAATTGCATGATTAACTAGTTCTAGACTATCCGACCCCCTACTCTTATGCATGCCACTGGTATGAAATATATTACAAATGTTATTCATTGTGCATTACTAATTTTTCAATCTTTCCTATCACCCCTGTGGTGAAGGACCGCATACTCAGTGGCGTAGGCAGAAAGTTCATTAAGGGGAAGCTTAATGTTACACAACTCATATATTCCTATGTTAAATATACAAAATTTCATTGCAATGGGGGGTTACAACCCTATCCCCGGCTACGCCTCTGACCAGTATAAATTATTCCGTCATGACAATCCCCTATCAATTACTAAACCAACGAGGCGATTCAGCCAAGTCACAAAAGCTTATGTAATTTTTTTTTTTTGTAACCCAGCTCTAAAAACAAAGCAATATCAGAAACAAGTTATAAAAAGGAAAATTATAGCTTACCTGGCAATGATTCCGATGCAATTCGTCTTTGAGGCAAATTACACGGATCAGATTTTTCCCTTGAAATAACGAGAAACACAACGGATAACTTCAGTTCCATAACGCTGCAGAACGAAAACATTCGAGAAATAGCTAGAGAGAAATAATGCATGTTTCCAACGCGATATCATAACACGCATTTCTAGTGACTTCTTCGGAGCCAGCGCTGCGGCCATCACCCAAAACTTCGTATTGTGTCGCAACTTAGTGTGTTTTATCATATAAACGTAATTTGTGAAAAAAATTTCTCTCGATATATGTAATAACTTCATAGTCATTGCCAATTCCAAAATGTGTTTTTAAAACACACCGTAATAAATAAGATATTAGCAAAATAAATTGTGTCGTCCTTAGTGACCAAAATAGACGACTGGCAAAACACACCCAAATCATGTAGTTCTTTAGAAATCTATCAATTTTGTATCAAAATATTATCGATTTATTTCTATAGAAACAAAGTTCTGATGAAGGAATAATGAGAGATCGATTTGGTATATACCTTTTACAAATATCGGTACGCCAAGTGGTTGCAATAAATTATTGAAAAACGGGCTTTTCTTAGGGTGACGTGTGTTTTGCCACTCTAAGGAAAGTATTACCCACAGTCAGTGGTTCCCAAGTCAATTTAAACCGCAGACCATTTTGAAAAATTCCCACGAGTTGGAAGCGAGTCTTTTTTGAAGGATATATGTTTGTAAAATAGTTCTTTCGTATAAATAAATAAATAAATAAATAAATAAATAAATAAATATACTAATGATAATGCAGTCAAACCTCGTTAAGATGAACACGCTTAAGACGAATTACTTTTAATACGAACCGTTTTCAGAAATTCCGTCAGATTGTAAAGTACTACAAATATACTATCAATTTCATTTTTATATTTAATTTTAATATTTAATAATAATTTTTATAAGTGTTTTATAATTTCTTTTTAAATAATGACCCGTCTCGCGGACCACCAGTTGGGAACCACTGCCCTAAGTGATGATAAAAGACAGACTTTATGCCAACCTAATCACCATTTGCGCGCGCGCGCACACACATTCTTAATGATTGCAAAAATAAGGAAGCATTATAATCAGAGGCATGGAGAAGGCTTTTCCCAGATTATCTGATATTTCCTTGTCTTTTTTTGTCGTTCAGAATGAAAAAATAAGCCTCGGATCATGATTCAAGACTGACGGAGTCGATGTTTTTTATTCCCCACCTCTCCCCACCGTGTGAAACTTACTGGCTGTAATTGGAAGAGCGACTGTTAACGACGTACGTAAAATAAATGATCCGCATTTATTTTTATATCTTGCGAAACTTTGACCAAAATTTTATGATTAATATTTAGCACTCGCGATGATTTATGTAGTCCAATATATATCCAGTGACTTAATGGTTATAGTTACAGTGCTACGGCCTGGATTCTGGTCGTGTGCAAGTACCCACTTGCACACGACCAGAACACGAAAAATCCTGCCAAGACGTGCTTTCAATTTTTACCCTTAAGTTTCTGAAACGTTTTCGCAAAAAATTATATTTAAGGTTCGTGTAATGGCGTAACACAACGTGGTATAAATGAAGAGAAAAAAATACAACATTTTTGGCGTAATAAATTTTAATGGAAGAATTATGAATCGAATGATTATGAAACGTTTCGAATGGACCTTGGTTGCACCTCGTCAGGAATGCAAGTGATCTTGAACTAAACAACACCGAAGTGTTACCGTGTTTACATGTCTGTGTTGCCGTTTTAGGTGACGCCAACGCCGTCTGTTGGTGACGAAAGAGCCGTTGAAGAAGTTAGGCGATATGTGATGCTTATGTGATGCTTAGAGGAAAGAAAAGCTTTTCCAGGCTCGGCTAAAAATCGGAGTCCAGTTATGACCATTCACGACATTTTTTTTATTCAATATATTTATATTCACAAAAAACTTCCAAAAAATTCAATTCGGATGACCAAACCGGTTGACGGATGATCGACGTATCTTCTTGGGAACTGAACTTTCGATGTTCATCCCAGCGGAGAATTCCAATGGAGGATTTATTTAATTCGGCCTTCGAAACATAACGTTGGTTTTCCGTTGGTCGATGAAGTAGAGCACGTTGTTTAATCTGGCAGACGTAGAATACGTTACATGGATAAAATATTTGGTACTCTCTCTCTCAGCGACGAGGGGCTTATGCTTGTATTTCGTCCCACCTCTAATGCCGGTTAATGTCCTTCCACGAATCTTTCGTCTAACGGCCGTATTTTGTGATCCGAGCAAATGCTTCATAGTGTTAATGCATTTCTGTTTAATGATCCCTTTTTTCCCCCCCCAACGTTTAGCATCGACCTTCTTTTCTCGTCAAGGTGTTTTGACCGAATTAAGAAGTTTGAATCGAGTTTATTATGAAGTAGTGAAAGGAAAACTGGTTGATGCAGGTGATGGTACATTGTAGCATGAAACAGGGGTTAAACAGGGGACGAACCTCACCCCTCCAAATTTGTAAGAAGTCAACGATACTCTAAGTGTCCTTCGCAATGTACTGTATTATTATTGTACTGTGTGTAACTTCATTAAGTTGTTAAGGTGTAATCGACATAATAACGCTTTCCAAACACGTTCAGGGGCGGACTGGGTACTCTCGAAGGGGCACTTACCTTGGATTATCGGCGATCGTGAGTCCTATAGCCCATGGGGGGCGCACCGTGGTTGGCCGGCGTCCAGTCCGCCTCTGAACACATCAGTGCATTTACCAAATGTATGGACATTCCCAAATCTGCGATCTTGAAAGGAAATCGAATAAAACATTAAAAAGTGGGTCCTTTCTTAATGCAACATTCCGATTAACGATCTTTTTCTCAGTCCTTGAGATTCTTCGATGGGAGAGTTTACTGTAGTCTCTATGAACCAGTCCTACAAGTCTATATAGGAGAGGAGATAACGGTCCGGCTTGTTTGTCTATGCGTCTGCTTGCGGTTTTTGTTCCTGAAACTGACTGATGAGATGATCAGTGTCATCCCGTTTTGTCACAAAGTCTCACCTAAATAATTTGTCCTCATTTGACCTAACGGCTGGGGGAGGGGGGAAACCTTTTAAGTTTGGCTTTTATTAATGCAGTTTCTGTTTAGCCAAAAGGCCTCTTGGTGGTTGGTTTTTATTTTTTTATGTATTTTTACTTGTTTTTGTGGACTATTTATGCCTATCATCCGAGATAAATATCAATGGCAACTGGTTAAGGCAGCCAGCCGGTTGGGGGGTGGGGGGGTGGGTGCGACGAAAGGTAAGTCGAGGCCTGGAAGTGACTTGACCGGTTTTTTTTTCTTTTAAATATTGCTTTTCCTAGATTTGCTCGTTGCCGGCCTTGAAGTTGTAAGTTGCTGTCTCTGCTAAAACCACTTTTGGTTCAAGAATTTTTTTAAGATTTACTTTCGTATAGGACCACAACTTCAACTGTCGGAGTCGATACATTCAGATGCGTTTCGAATTCTTTTTGTTGCGAGAATGGTTTTTTATTTTAGTCGCATGCTGAGTTTTCTTACATCGAAATGGAATTTAAATGAAATTTTAAGTACTAATTTAAAAATCAGTATGCAAGTTGTAGATCAGTTCGCTTATTTCGTGTATTTTTCCCCCATTTATAACTGTATATTTTTGAATTCTTTTAAGAATACCACTCTTTATTTGTTACTTGAACATATTTTTTTTTTTATTTCTTCAGCTGTTTCCGTCTACTGGTATTGTTTACCGCAATTTAATTATACAAATTGCGTGAAACGGATACCAAATAGAGGAAGCTTTGACGTAGTATTACGTATAAAATATTTTTAAGCTTCTGTATGAGTATATATTGGGTTTTCTACAAAAAATATTGAAGCTATAAGAGCAACTTGATCTTCATTTCATATCAGAACAACTTACCCTGGCAACAATGTTGCCAACCCATCCGAAGGAAATTTTCTACAAGGGAAGGCAAAATTTCCCCACACCAGCTCGAAATTTCCCTTATTATTATTTTTTTTTTATTTATTTTTTTTTTTTAAATGAGAAAATGAGTTTTCACGTGTTCTCATAGTTAGACACCCACACGCATATTTCGATTTAGAATGGTACAAAAATTGTACCGTACAATTCCTACAACTGTATATTGCGACTAATAAATGTGGAAAAAAAAAGTCTTAAAATTACAGATATTTTTTCTTTCTCAAAATATTGATTTTGTAACATATCCCCTTTTAACAACGACTGCTTCAATTATATGTGTGTATTTATTTCATTCAACAAATTAAAAAGATGTATATTCATTTAGAAAATTGTTGCTCCAGTTATGCCAAATACAAATACAGACCAATACAGATTTAACTTGTTGTGTAGCTTCAAATAATTATTTTTAATTGGAAAAATGCGTCGACAAATAATTGTTTTTAACTGAAAAAGTGAGGCGACTGACGTCTTTGGATTGGAATGACGAGCGAATTACTGCTACCACATTCAAAGCGAGCTGTTGAATGTGATAAGTTTGTATTAGTGGAAACGAAAAAATAAGATGATTTTCAAAAATACTCTCGCCTTAATCCCTGTGGGCTGTTTTGTGGAAAAAAGGTTGTTTTCACAGCTTCCAAAAACATCGCAGTAAGCAGGAATAAAGTTGGTGCCATTGGCGACCAAAGGATGAGATAATGATGCAGTGACGCCCAACTATTCAAAGAAAAGTTTAATACGATCAAACAGACCATTTTTAACACAAAATTACCTTTTTGCGCATACTACCACCTCATAAATGGTTAATTATCACTAGGTTATAGTGGTTAATTATCACCTATTAAAAAAAAGGGAAGCAAAATAAACTGCGTTCAATTTATAGTTACAGTAGGAGTTCTTTAATCTGACACGTTCGGGACCACGACCATGCCGGATTAGCAGTTTTGTCGGATTATTGAGTATGATTTTAATGGAATAGCGAAGAAAAGTTAATACAGTACAATGTCATAAGCTGCTCTACGGGGGAAAAAAAATAAAACAAAACAACAAACAAACATGAGTGTTACTGTTTAAAAGAAAAGTCTCTATGTTATCACATTGCCTCCGTGATTCTGACCTTTTCTTCAAAAAAATCATTATAGATTATTCACAAATTTATGAGTTCTGCGGAGTTATAGCTTTTGTTGGATTCGACATAGGATTATAGAACGTGCCTAACCAAAGAATGCCGGATTAAAGAGCTTTTACTGTAGTTTACTTCTTCTTTTGGAAATGTTTTAATTATATGTATGCATGCACTTATTTAAAAAAAAAAAAGAAAAAAAAAAATGTGGGAAATTTTTTCTGTCGTATCGCAGACACTGGAATTTCCCACAGTTTGGTAGTTTGTTATTTTTTCCCCACAATGTAAAAATTTTAACAATTTCCCTCAGGTTGGCAACACTACCTGGCACTCAGACTGATCGAAGTTAAATGCTTCAGAGTTAGCACTAGACTTATTCAAGAAGTTCTCATGAAGGACATCAGCGAAGAAGCCCTCAGATCATTGTCTTACGAGAGAAGCGACTCATCTTACCTTGAACCAGAGTGTCTTCGGGTCTACACACACACACGGTTCCCAAATAGATGGCTGTATCAGTGCAGGAGCAGATATTTTTTGCAACTATTTGCTATCTATGCTCTTGCGGAGAAAAACGGGACTGCTTTTGATGGAGAGACCGAGGCCATACGAATATCAGCTCTTCTTCTTCCACTGCAGTAACACCTCAATCAGTTTCCAAGAGCAGTTATTTTCTCTGACTCAAAGGCTGCTTTAATGGCTGTCGAAAATATCATTGCCTTTCAGTCCTCAAATATTTGGAAATAGCGGTCTTTCCTATCCCTTCTTCTCTCCACTAACAACAAAGAGGTTATTCTACAGTGGATCCCCGTCTATTGCGGGATAGATGGCAACTAAAAAGGTGATTCTCTGGCCAAAAGACGTTTAATGATTCTTCAAACTTCAAATAACGAAGTTCCTTTCAATACCATAAAATCAATGGTTCGAAGAAGGTTTGGTGACTATCTGTCTGTAGAAATATCTGCAGAAAATCCAAACAAACCCTGGTTCTTATTCCAACGATATTCCTGAATGGCCCAAAAACAGGGTAGTTGCTGAATTCCGCCTAACCACAGGCCATGATTGCCTTGCAAAGCACCTCCGTCGTATTGGCATTTACTCCCACCCATTTTGTATACTATGCGATCTGCCTGAAGAAATGGACTTGGGCCCACCTACTCCACTTGGCCGTACGCTCACTTCAGCTCTGTCGTGGGAACGGTATTGGAAAGGAAGGAACCGAATGGACACGTAGATTTCTTCTGTAGCCACCTCAGATGTCTTCTACCAGCCATTAAAAAA
>QLNU02014802.1:14268371-14353663 GCA_006491805.2 Dysdera silvatica
ATCAATTCTTCGATGAAAATGATTCAAGATAAAGTATGGCCTACTGATTTAAATCCCCCGACTTCACATATAGAAGAATTACAATATTTATGCAAGCATTACAAAGATTTATTGGAATCACCACAGTATTAAAGGAGATAAGTTTTGGCAGACTTTTTAAATTTTAAAACCTTTTGGCTTTCAAACTTAACATATTTGAGTGGATGTGCAATGTAGAAATGTTTTTCTAAAAATTATGGTAATGTATATCCAAATCTTCAGCACATCATTAACATTTTCAGGTTATTTCCTATTTCCAATGCGTAGGTGGAAAGAGCATTTTCTACGACGAAAAGGGTTAAATCTGATTTCAGAAACAGATTGAGGACTATTTGGCTTAATCATTTGTTTCGAATATCGGTAGAAGGGGAAGCTTTAAGCAAGTTCAAAACAAAAAGTGCTACAGTCGTTCTTCTCAAGTCACTCTCCTGAAATCAAACCATTTGACTATCAGCCATACAAAAAGCTAAAAGTTTCAAATTCCTCAAAAACTCAGTTTACTATCATCATTATCTTCTGATTCAGATTAAGGGATAATTTTTTACTTGTTTATTTCTATTCCACTTTTATATGCACAGCTCCAGGTATGCTGAACCCTTTTTTTTTTTTTTTCACTGGTAAACACGTTTTTGTTCGCAAGTACAACATTGAACTGTGTAACTGTATAAAAAATAAAATTGCTATACATTTATACAGAATTGCTACACAAATGAAAAAGGGTAGAAAAAGCACTGGTTGTCACACACTTCAAATACTAATGCTCCCTCTCTTTCATCATCAACTAGGCCTTCAACAAACATTACTTTGAAATTTTAAATATCAGCACTTTTTAAGCACATCGGATTAATTTTAATAGGTTCATGAAGTCTACTGATAAAAAGAAAAAAACGTCATACTATAATTCAGCTCGAAACAAAATACTATAGCTTAATTATAATTATTGAAATCAGAGGCAAGTTGTCAAAAATGTAATTATCTGTTTATACTACTTTTTTTAACAAATACTATTTATGCATTTTCCAGCACTGATTATTTTGTTGAATTTTCATATTTTCTACATTCTTTACTTATTTTTTTGTATTCTTATGATTTTCACTAAATTCTTATATTTCATAGTTTTTGTTGAATTTTTGTGCGTTTTATTTTATTTTTTTTTGCTCATATCTTTACTTTTTACCTTTATTTATTTATTTTTTTGCAGTTTTTATATTTTTCACTGATACTTTTTAGACTTTTGAAAGACTTATACGTTTTAATGGAAGCATGAGTGCTGTCTTCAACATCGACCAGAAAGTTAACAAGCTCTGATTTTCAAGAATATTTCAACGAACACTTTGCAGGAATCGGATCTAGTTGACCACTGATGATACTGCATAATAAATAACTGAAAATCTTTTACATCAACTGTGTTCTTGTAATAAAGAGAAATGATAAAACTAACCTGTTTTCTTTTGTACTTATGGTTATTGTAGTCATGGTCAAAATCAAATCGGCTCTTCATTTCTTTAAAAACATCAACGAGATGTGGGTCCGATTCCAGTTCTTTATCTAGAAGCACATAACAACGCCAGTTGAAAGAATCAAATCCCCAATGACAAGTTCTGTTCTCTTTCGGATGATGAGCGTGGCAAACAAACTTTTGCAAACTAAATAATCCATGGCATTCCGCACATTCAACGCAGAGTGCTGTAGGATTCATATATAGATCTGGCACATACAACCCAATACACCTTCCAAAACACTTGTGATACACTTTAACATGGAAGGGGCTTTTGGTGTCAGGAGTTCGTAACACTTTTGGAGGGTTGTTATCCAAAAGTGCCGAACAAAGTCGCTCAGCATCGCTCTTGGTGATAAGACCACAGGAAGGAGCACTCAGCGGGAGAATACCTGTGTTCTTCAACACTTCTAACTGTTCTGAGGTACAACGAGAGCAAAAGATGTGTAAATTGTCGCAAACACAATTGATCTGTTGTAACGTAAACTCTCTCAGTACTATATTCAGGATCTGTGGTAAACATAGCCGTTTTTCTCCACCTACAGTGAAACATGAAATAGTTTCTCCTTCTAAAACAGTTTCAGACTTTTCACAGCCACTCTGGTCCGGGGGTGTGAAGATTGGCGGTTGTTGGATCGGAAAAGGGGGAGGTGCAGTGAAGGGATCGTCTTCCGGAGACTTTGGTTGACTTGCACTAGATGCCGCTAAAGATGAAGAAATTGTTGATGATGAGGAGACCAATTCCACTGATCGTATTGACTCTGAGGAGGTACATGATGAGGTATTTGTGGCATTACTACTAGCACTGGACAACGATGAACCGTGGTTATTGGTACGGGATGGCTTACTAACCACAGATGAATTTCCACTATTCCATACACCCATAACACTATTAGGCCCATGCAAACTAGTATGAGCTGAAGCTTGAAAACTTCGCAACACTTTCTTCAGATGTGGGGTATAGACTTGTTTTTCGCCAGGAGCTGGAATGGCCGCGGATGTTATTGAGACCTTCATAGTTAATTAAACAACTCTTTTCATCATGAAATTTAAAGGTGTTTATTTTAAGTTTCAGACAACATAGAGCAGGGCTTGTCGTGGATCCGGAGGTCCCATCGACGGGACCACCTCTCTGACACTCGTCCGCATTCTATGAAGTAGGAGATTGGAACTCCTTGACCCAGACAAGAACACCCAATTCGCTGAAAAGCGAAACGTTGTTTGTCTGTGCTCCCAACGATGAGCGCGACCTAATCTGCTGATCAGACGGGTGCGTTGTAGTCACACACGCACATACACGCAGCCGCAGAGGCGATTTTCCCTACCACAGAGGGATTTTTAGAACGCCTTTAGGGATTTTTTGTCCGCTGTAAACATGGACGAAATGTTTACATAAATGAATTTCCAATCAGTGGAAGTTAATAGATATAATTTCATTCTTATATTCAGGCATCGAGTTCCGAAAGTGGCGCCATAGGTTTGATTTTGATGAACCATTAACCAATGATGAAAATTTTGATTAATTAAAAATTTCGGTACTTACGAGGTTTTTTTTTACTTACATGAGTTTAAAATAGCTATTCTCTACAGGGGCGCAGAAATTCAAAAATCATGGGGGGTGAGACTGAGTTTGCTACACAGTAGATCATACGATCTAGCGTTAACAGAATAAGGCGCCTTGCTTTCTAATGGGGGCTTGAACCTCCTAGCTTCCTCCTTTCCTATGCCACTGTCCTTGTACAACACAAAAAGTCATTTAGCAAAAAATGTGATGAAAAATTACAATGTGATAGCGTTGAAATTAAAAATTCATGTGGGGGCTCAAGTGGCTAAATGGCGCAGTATAGCCCAGATGCTCTTGCGCCATAAAAAATCCAAACAAACAAATCAAGTGGCTAAGGGAAGGGGGAGGACTCGAGCGCCTTTAAAGCAAATTTTATGACGCGCCCTATGAGAAAATGTGTTTTGACATCTAATATGTGGAGGTGGGGGGGGACTTGAGCTTCCTGAGCCCCTCCGTTTCCTTCGCCACTAGTGCGGTGGTCTTAATAAGTTATAAATTTTTCATTTAACGCTTTCGATAAACACAGAAAATTCTAGTCCCCCAAAGGGGAGCAATTCAAATAACTTGGCACAAATCCAAAAAAAAAAGTACGTTTGAATTTTAACATAATTTTTACATTTTATTCTCACTTTGTATTAATTTCCTTCCAGTTTCAAAACATTGACAATAAAATTAACATTTTTTGTAAGCAAGTCGTAACCAGAATCATTGTACGTTTTTTCTTCGTTGAAGTTGATGTAATTACATGTTAATTAATATCAACCAGAATTCACTCAATCCACTCTGAATCGTGTGTACATTATCCTTCATTTTTTATGCACCTGTGTATCTACAGTACTTCCAGTCTCCTGCTGCAGAATACATTTTGGAAAACAGAATAATACTATCAATAGAGTAAAATAGAGCGGGGATGGGGACAATGGGGCAAATTCCCAGAAGCCTGGGGCAGAGCTTTAATAACTCAACAAACGTAATTTGTTGTTTTATTTAATAAGTTGGAAAGGGTTTCCAATCTGTTAAACTGCCTGGGGGGAGGGGGGGCATAAATCGTGTCATCAGCCCAGAGCTGAGATACAAAAGTACTATGTGAACTCTGCACCAAAAATTCGGGCAGAAACCGGTCGTCTGATAGTTTGGTGATCAGATTAATTGTAATTCATACTCCATTCACAAATTTGGAAAACAGAGAAAAAACTTCGTTGATAAACGTACCCATTTTTTATTAAATGCTTTTATCAGAGACCTTGATTTGTTGTTGTAACAGAATTTGAATGACATCAAGGAAGCCTGTGGCAAGCAAATAAAGGGAAATCGACCAAAATAGGGAATTAAAAAATAGGGAAATATGGCAACCCTGAAGTCGCAACGTGGCTAATACGGGCTTTGCGCAAACCTCCACTTCGTGCTCGCTGTTTAATCGGTTTTCCACGGCTCGGCTGAATTTTTGTAGGATTGGGCAAAAATTACTTCAGCAAAAAAATAATAATAATAAAGAAAACATAATTAAAATATTTAAAATAAGCATTTAATTTGTTTAATTAAATAATGAGAATATTTAGAAGGTTCAAATAGAAGGAAGAGTTTGATGTTTTTCTCCCGGAGAAAAACACATTATTTTTTTTTCAAAATTCAATGGAGACCAAGGCCCAGTCTTCCTCATCCTGCCAACGCCCATGTTTCTCTCAAAAATTAACAGTATGTATGTATTAGCAGATATTTCGATAACACTCACAATATGGTCACTATTTTAGAGTTAGGGGAATTTATTATACTATAATTTTTGCCACCCACGTATTAATTAGCTCAAACTAGAGCTTATTTGTTTTGGAGAAAAAGTGATGCTTTCCAAAATCAATAAGCTCTAGTTTGAGCTGTAATTAATACGTGGGTGGCAAAAATTATAGTATAATAAATTCCCCCACGAAAACTCACAAAAATCTCGCCCCGGAGGCTTTCTTGTGTTGACCATATTTGGCAATTGTGTTATCCCTGCGGAGGGTAATAATACCTTAACATCTTTACATACGGAGAAAGAGAGCGTTGTTTCCTGTCCTCATTCGTCTAGCGGTCCAAGACACTCCGGGCTAAACGGAGGGACCCTGGTTCGAATCCAGGATGGGGAAAGCGTCTCTTTTTCTCCAAAACGAATAAAGCTCTAGTTTGAGCTAATTAATACGTGGGTGGCAAAAATTATTGCAGTGGTATGTATGTACAGATGTATGTGTAAATAATTGAATTATTTAAATACATCCATATATTTACATATATATGTATATTTCAATCGCAATAAATACAATTATTTTGCTAGAAAACGGAAATTTATTGGCCACTTATCTGGTTTCTTTTGTGAGTGGACAGGGGCTCGCCCCTTCACCCATTCTCTTGAAGTCACTAACCGTCACTGGAAATGAATCTTCTGAATGACAGCATATTGGACTATTCTTAATGAAAAGTACGATTACGATACACCTAGAAATTTTCTATTTTCTAAGAGGAAAAATAACGTATTACTAAATAGTTATTTTAGCGTTCTCTGCTGTTCTATCTACTGTTTCAGCCGGGTTGTGTAGATCAATCTAGGAGGATTGTTACATTTGGCAGCCTTTTGCTAGTTTGGTGTAATTTTAAGGGGTTTAAGAAGTAACTGGGGAGCATGTGCATCACACAGTCATTCACAGCCTTTGATAGAATAAGCTGATTGATTCAACTCAGGACCGAGGGCAAATACAAGAGGGGGTTTCACAGGGGTCATGACCCCTCAAAAAAAATTTTTTTTTTCACTGTAAAAAATTTCCACTTGCATGATAAATGAAGGGTGTTATTCTGAGAACATGGCAAATTCTGTCTGTGACCCCCTCCCCAAAGTGAAAGTCCGCGTCCGCCATTGCTGAGGACCGTAGATAGATGACACAGTGCCGTTCGCAGAATCTTCAGATTGCATCCTTTAATCAAGGACATATTTTCCGCCTACAGCAAATTTTACGCCCCTTCATCTGCGCCCCTGGCTTGGGCCTTCGTTGACACCCCCCTAGGGCGCCGATTCAACAAACCAGTATTTATTTCAATGTCACCTTAAGGAGAAACATGTGTCTATTATTAGTAATATTGAAACTGCAATTAGTTTTAAATTCAGTTTAAAAGCTGTGCTTTGGTTCAAAGAAAACAAAAACCTTCTATTTCGGTAACGCACGCTACAGAAACAAAGAAAACTCGCAAAAGCGTGTTGTACATGGACGCCCATATAAGTACTTTTAGGGGTGGGGCTGAGAAAAATTATTACTTCCTTCTCAAGACTGTTAAACATTTTAGTGATGTACAAGACACTAAAGTGCTGGGAAAATTATTGATACTGCTTGAGTAAAAAATTAGTAATGAGTTAAAAAGTACTTTATTTTAAAATGTTACTGTAAAACTATTGTAAGTAAATGCAAAGCAGAATCGGGCGGGGGAGGGTGCGCACCCCATATGCGTGCCCGTTGTGTTGTATACAACTACATAGAGTTTTCAAAATAAATGAGAGGGGCAGGCACATATTACATATATTTATACATTGCAACATACGTAAAATTGTAATTCACTTTAAATTATTGGGGATGCTCGCGAATTTATAATAATATTGTTTATATTGGGAGAGGGGGGTCAACTCCTAATTCCCGTTGCGCACCACCTTGATACTTCCTATAGTTAAATTTAATAATTTTCTGAAGGTATGCAATTCAAAAAACCGCTTGATATATATGCATTCACAAGAATTAAAAAAAAAAATTTAATATCGTGCAAAGCGGTTACGTGTTTTTTAAACAACCCCCTAATTATTCGAATGTTCCATTATGTACACTGCCTTTCACATGCACCGACGATGTAAAAATACTAGGGACAATATACCAGTAGAAGGCATTTTGTTTGAAATTGGAGGGGGACATGGAACCCTAATACCAACATTGGGGGGACCGTCCCCTTGTCCCCCCGCTAACAGCGCCCGTGCTGCCTTTGGTCCTGACGGTTAAGACAATCAAAGCCATGGACGTAGAGTTATATGGGCCCGAGACACCCGTTGTTAACCAAATAGCCATAAAGACGTCTGGTTTAAAAATCTGTATTGTAATGTTTATATGTATAATTTATAAATTGCATTATAATAATTAAATTGTATTTCGATGTGGAAATAAACGATTTGCATCATTGAACTGACATATAAAAAAATATTTTAAATTGAACACTAAATAATTAAAAGTTGCAACATGAGAAAAACGAACATCATCAAAATAATCAAAAATAAATAAATAAATAAATAAAAAGAGAGTATTCTTCTTCAGGGAATATACTTTGAAGCCTAAATAAGGAGATACGTCTGCTATGTATAAAGGTTAGTTAAGAAATGTTATATACAAAATTTCATAATGAGTAAAAAGCATTAAATACAAATAATGGTGAACATGTTTTGATAATAAATCACAAAGTATAATTATTAGAACTATGCCGGTACTCAAGTTTTCAAGATAGATGAAAGGGGTTTCTACTGAAAATCTTGACGGGGTTTATAAAATTTTTTTCTCTCATGAGGAAATACTACTTTTAAAATGGGGGCGGGATTAATCACAATCCCTCGCCCCCATGCATGCCCTTAACTGGAACAAAACAAGAAATACAGCAGAACTTCCGTTAACAGAAACACTTTTAGCCGAAATATGTGCAGTATTAAAAAGGATTTTTTTTACGATTTTTGAAAGAAATGCACTTTTCCTGATGAAAAAACGAAAGATCGTGCAGTATATTAGCAAAATGTTGGGATAAACTGTTCGACGGAATTTTGATTTCTGATGCAGTAGAGCGAAGAAGAAGGTTTGTTTGTTTGTTTGGATGTTTTATGGCGCAAGAGCATCTGGGCTATACTGCGCCAGAAGAAGAAAGAGATAATTTCCAAAACCCCTTGGAAAACGTTTCCGGATGGGAAGAAATTAATCAAAGTGGGATTAATGAATAGATAATTGGCAATGATTCTGGGCTTGAATTTAATGACCAAGACATTGTTAACATGGTGCGTGCCCAAGAGAGAAGAAGAAGAAGACAAGAAGGAGGAGGAGGAATTGTGCAAGGGTTTCATTGGGAAGGGTGGCCGCCGGAGGCGGCGCTGTAATCCCAGAAGAAGACAAGGAGGACAACGTTCGAGAGAACGGCAGCCCCATCACCGCCGACGAACACTTCAGTGCTTTAGGTAAGAATTTTCTACTGATTTAGGGCATGCAAGCTTATATGAAATACTGTACAGACTTTTCCTACAAACTACAGCATTTACTGTATTTTTTCCAGATTGCATTACGCTTTGTTGAATAATCTGATGAAGTACAACCTTCAAACCACTGGAAGATCCAGCGGGGGGCGGGGGCGGAGGGAGATTTATCAGTATTAAATAGGAAAAAATAAAGTTGATGAAGAATATTTTATGTATTGTTTGTTACGACTGTAATAAATAAAAGTCTTACACAGGCGTCCAAAGTCTCTAAGTCTTGGAGAAATGCGATCAAGACGTTTTTCCACGAATCTATAAGCTACTTGCCTTTCAAACTACGTTTTCAGTAAGTGTTGCTTCAGCAAAACGTAGTTTTTTATCCTTGAAGCGCCGTTAAACTTGGCTTCGAACGCGGATGACAGAAGAGACTTTTAATACACATCCACAGAGACATTCATATTGATGTAAATAAAGTGATTGACAAATTTTCAAAGAAACAAAGATGGCTTGATTTTGCACTATAAACTTCAAGTTTTTTAAAAAGTTGCTTGTTATAAAAAAAGTAAAATAATTACGATGTTTTTGTAGTTTAAATTTAAACTTGTTCTATTAATTACATTGTAAATTATCGTTTTGGTTATTGTATATGTCTCCTTTACTAGGTTATCCTTCTGTCATACTTGACTATAATATGCCCTAAACCATATAGTTTAATTAAAGAAAAGCCCAGCTTTAATTCATTGTCGTAAATTAAATATTTTGGTGAGTATAAAGCAGGGTTGTCCAACCTTTTTGTGTAGTGGGCCACTTAAAGAATTTTCACGGATCTCGCGGGCCTTCAGTTTCTTAAAAACTAACTTACACTTAATAGCCTCCCTTTACAGTTTCTTCTAGTTATTTATTAATAATAAGATCACCTATGCTATCCCTACGATTTTTCCTTATTTCTGAAAAAAAATATCTAAACTTTTTGTTTGGGAATTTTTTTTTATTTCAAACAGTTGTAAGTGGAGCGGTTTAACATTGTTCGCGAACAGTGTTTTATCCCTCGGGTAGTATGTTGGACAACCCTGGTATAAAGGAAGGCTAGTAATATAACATTTACCTAAACTATTTAACTGTCCAAACTAAACATTTTTGCAGGTGAGGAGCTCCGAAACGCCCCCCCCCCTCCCCATAATAACATCCTGGATCCGCCCTTGCTTCAGACGTTCTTATAATGACAAGATAGCGAGATACCGCTGCGCGAAAACGTAATGAAAGAAAAGAGCAAAGGAAAATTTGATTTTTTTTTAAAAAGCAATTAAAAACATTCCCGAGATTACATAATACAGTACATAATGTATACAATTTAAATAAATATTTAATTCTTTGAGTGCATATTGTGAGTTTCTTGTTGCATCTTTCCTCCTTTTCACCTAGGAAATCACAATTTCTTTATTATCCGAAATTTTCGTTATCCGAAACCGTACCCCTCCCCACTTTGTTTCGGTTGACAGAGGTTTTATTATATATGAAACCAGCTGAATAGAATCCAATTTATGAAAACCGAAAAAATTTCGATAATATCAAGAAAGACCTAACGTGAAAAGAAAAGACTTAATGTGCATCACCTTCTTTGATACTATATAATCTTGCCGGCGGGCATTGGCGTAAACAGGAGGTGGTTGATGGGAGTTGCAACCCCCCACTGCAATGAAATTTTGTATATTTGACATAGGAACGTGTAAGTTGGAGCTCTGTAACTCCCCCCCACCCCTTACGAACTTTCTGCTCATGCCAATGCGTAAGAGACAGATCATGTATTTATTTCAATAACGAAAAGTTATAGCAAATAGCCACTGTCAATGGAATATATTTTACAGTTGAATGTTTTCAAGTTTTACCGTGGGCGTAGGGAAAAATTAATTAGTTTTATTCAAAAGAAGTTCGAAGGACTTTCGCATTCTCTCAGGATCAAAGCGTTACTGAAATCAGTCAAGAGTTAATAATATACATACAAATATGTAAGTATACCAAAGTTCAAAATGGATTTTCAGGAATTATCCTGCATGAAAGATTTCCTGGAAATTTTCGAAAGGACTCTGTTTCATTTATGTGTCTTCCAATTCTTTGTTGGAATTTAAAGTGCCGCCTTTTTTATATAAGTGTTTAGTTACATAGACCTATGGGGCCCGAACCTTGAAATAATTGAAATAAATTGCAATTTTACATATATTGTAATGTATAAATGCAAATAATATGTGCTTGAGCCTACCCAATAATTTTGAAAACCCTACGTTGTTGCTTTTTTGAATAAAATTGTTTGTCTATGAATCACTAAATAAATCATCCTTATTTTTTATCTCGCTCCTTTTCCTTGCTTTTCATCTCGATCTGGTGCAAGGGCTTATATAGGACATTCAGTGGCGCCCATATGTGTACTTCTAGGGAGTGCTGAGAAAAATTATTACCTCCTGCTCAAGGCTGTCGAACATTTTAATGGGTGGACGTGATACTAAAATGCCACAGAACTAATTGATACTGATTGACAATTAGTAATAAACTAAAAAGTACCTTATTTTAAAATGTGACTGTACAGATTTTTAAAGTAAATGCATAGCAGAACCGGGCAAATCAAAAATTTGAATGGCTAGGGGTGGGGGGCTAATGGCTAGGGGGGGCAGGGGTCTGGATCCCTGCCCTCCGCATGGGTTCCCATGAGGACGGTGCGGGTAGAAAGCCCTCACGTGTAACATATTTAACCTTATTGTTACTCATTTAATAATATGTTTAAATTAACAGCATTAACAGCTTATGCATCATTAAGCTTAATCAGCATTATCACATCTTAATCACAGCTTAACTAAACAGCATTAGTACGACCTAAACAGTACTTATTAATACGGCGTAAACAGCATTAATACAGCTCAAATTATAAGCATTTAATACATCGTTATCTCTGCTTCGTTTTTTGAGTATAGTGTGCATTGGCTTCAAAATATGTTAGTTACTATCAGTAGCGCAGAAAAGGGGGAGCTCGGGGAAATCAAGCCCCCTTAGATATTAAAGCACGTTATTTTTTTTCATAGGCCCCCATCACAAAATCTTCTTTAAAGGCACTTGACCCCCCTCCATGATATTTGAATTGCTACGCTAGGGAGAGTTCAAGTATCACCTAAGCACCTTTGTGAGAGGGGCAATAACAAAACTAGAAAAATAAGCACTTTTGTGCTTATTTTTCTATGTCAGCCAATGTTAATTTTTGCTTACCAGGGGTGGGGGGTATAAAATGGCCAAAATATTGCTTATGTAATACTTGAACTCTCCCTTACTAGTTATCACTATCTACTCAAACTCGGCAAGAATTTCCACGTAATGGGTCTAATTTTTTTTTTTTTTTTTTTTAATTTGCGCCCTCCTGCCGTTTCTAAAAAATTTTTTGCTCCGCCCCTGGTCTGCTGGTGGGGGGGGGGGCATGGGTATAAAATGTATTAAAATATCTGATGCATCCTAATCTTCGCACTATATGAATTTTATAACAAATGAATATGCAATTATTTGTTTATATTTTATACTAGCGTGTTTGTGAGAACAGGATTTTTCCTGATATGTGCATATATTCTCATAAAATGAAAGCAGCAAGTGTAATAGTGGAAATTGGCTAAAGAAGATTTTAATTGAATGGGCATGTTTTGAGAAGAAAACCATCTACTAAAAAAAGTTACAATAAGGCAGGGGAGAAACTAATAAGAGAAGAATTGGAAGACCAAGGTTAATAATTAAAGCAAAGACTCTTCGAAGTATCGCAGCTTTTAGTTTGACATTCACCCATGGCCTAGATGGGAAATGGCAGACAATGTAAACGCCGATGTCACGTTGCCTAAGCCGAATAGGGAAATACCGATGAAGGAGAAGGTAACTGCATGGGAAGTTTTGGAAAGCCAAGCGAAGCTTGGTACTTAAGTTACTAGAGATGGGGCGTGCAGAGGGAAGATTAAATAAAAATTACTGTGGAACCTGGTAAAATGACCACCTGAATAAAATGACCACTTTTTATAAGAGAGAAAGAACTGGTAGAGACTTAGTCTTGCCTGTAATAAAGTCTGCCGCGTAAGGTGGCCACCTACCTATGGTGGCCATTGCTGTCCAGTCCCAGAGATGGTCAATTTAGACAGATTGTACTGTATATGAATTACATACAAGGATGATATTGATGATAGCTTACTAGTAAAACGATTAGATTAGACATGGAGGAGAATAGAAAGCAATTGCTTGTTACAAGTTCAAGTATTGCGTAAGCACCTTTTGAGGGGGTTGTTATTATGCTTATTTTTTAATGTTAGACAATGTTAATTTTTGCTTACGGTGGGGTTATAAAATTGCTAAAATATTGCTTACGTAATATACGCACTCGTATTACTCGCTTACGTATTATACGCATAAGTAATGCAGTAGCGTCTCAATTCAGAACTCATGGGGGTGGGCTGAAGTGGCTTTAAAGAAGGTTATGTGATGAGGCTTTAGAGAAAATAATGTGTTTTGAAATCCACAATAGTGGGGCTCGAGCCACCCGAGCCCCCCATTTCCTGCGCCACTGAAATAATGTATAACATTTATCAAAGGAAATTGAATCCCTTCTTTAAAACAATAATAATGCAGGTCCAACGAGTTAAATGTTTGGCATTGGTACAAAAAGAAAGTCATTTTTTATTTATATTTTTTTTTCCGAATAAAATTGCATTTTGGCGTTAGTTCTATTTCTGAACGAAAGTCTTGGCGAGTTGGCGATAATTGGCGAAAACCACTCCAGACGATTTGATTTTAGTCACGTGATTTTCGACGCCGCCAGCCACGGTACAGACAGCTCATGTGGGAGCGAACGAATAAATGCATGCCTAGTCTGGGGACCGGACGGTGCTGATGGACGTCGGGAACGACAGAAGGAAGGACATGGCAATGCTTCTAACGACCTTGCTCTTTCCTCCCCGCCCGTCTGTTTCCTTGCAACTGCGCATGCGTCGGTTTCGCCGGCGACGTAGCCTCTAGGAATAAAAGGAAAACAATAGACCTACGGCCATCGTAAATAAAGATTTAGTGGTGATCGGATAAAGGAATTTTTTTCCCCCTTTGTGAGCAAGGAAATTGGTCCGTTTAGGGGTGGGGGAAGGATCCCATAAAATTGAGATCGGAGAAACCGAATTGCTAAGGCTTGAACGATGTTACTTTTCAAAGTCCCTTTCGTTCAATAATGGTTAGATAGAAAAGAAAAATCGACGTTTCCCCCCCACCACTCTACTGACCCTTATAAATTTTAGCAGTAAACAAATATAATACAAATTTATTTAGACGGAATCGTGTTACATTATGGTATTTTTACACATAGTTTATAACATGAGTACAGTGAAACCTGGCTGAGGTGGAAACTCACGGGACCGGAAAAAAATTCCATAGTATGCATGTTTCCGCCTTATGGAGGTCACATGTAAAATATATGCATAGTTAAATTCAGTGGTAAGAGATGACTGCATATGCTTTTTTTTTTCTTTGTCTTATCTTGCGAACTTTAAGACTATATTTTCCTTTTGATAAAAATATTTATTTTATCACTGCATTTTATTTTTATTAATTTTAATTTTTGCACTATTTTGTGATTTTAGTAGTTGCGATCAATATGATGCAAAATTTCATGCAAACTATACATGCTTATTCCATACAAAGAGTCTATTACGTAAATCTTTTTAAAGATGATGATTCCCTTGTATAAAGATAATCTCTCTCTCCCTTGCGGTGGGTTTATCCATGAATTGATAAAGTCGATATGAGTGACTTTTCGTTCTGGTTAATAATGAACGTTTTTATTTAAGAAGTGGGTGGTGGCACTGGCATACGTAAGAGGGGTCGATTATGATTGTAACCCCATTGCGATGAAATTGTATATAGTATACATGTAAATACAATGGAGTTGTAGCTCTGTAACCCCCCATTGTAAGCCTGTAACCCTCCCCTTATGAACTTTCTGGGTATGCTATGGTGGGTGGGTGGTGTGCAAAATGGTGGTCGGACAAGCATAGGCGTATGCAGAAAGTTCATAAGGGTTGTTATAGGCTTAATGGGAGGGGTTACAGAGCTACAACTCATATATTCCTATGTTAAATATACAAAATTTCATTACGATGGGGGTTACAACCTCCAAAACCGCCCCCTGGCTCCGCCTATGCGGACAAGGGCATTCTATATCTGTAAAATGCCTTTTATTCGTCATCCCCCACTTTGCTATTTGCATTGTATTACAACCCTCTTTGCTCTTCCTGCCGAGAAAATTTTCTTCCTGCCAGCGATTTTCAGTTTTATGCAGGTTTTTCTCTTTGACGGGATTAAATAGTGCTTTCCGCTTCCGCGTTAGACAGTTTCCGTAGCTAATGTTAACTACCATTGACTTTTGAAGGAACCGCAAGTTTCCGCCTTAGACAGTTTTCACTGTATAAACATTTTGCAAATTGCAGCGTGATATACGCCTGGGCAGCATTAGATAAAAACTATCGAATCTGCTGGAGTCCATTTTGCCCGTTAAGAAAGATTGTTATAATATTTATACGAAAAAATGGATTAACACAAGAGTAGAATAACACCCTTAATATTATCGCAATGAATAGGCCGATATACAATGTATGAAAATAAAGGCCGTTACAATTCTAATAGAGCAGTGGTTCCCAACCTAGGGGTCGTGACCATCAAGGTGGATCGCGAACAGGTTTCTGTGGGTCGCCGCAACTATTTTTAGTTGCAATTATTTTTATAAGAAATTCCATACCAAATGGTCCCAACGCTTTTATATTTCAACATGGCTACACACATTGCAATATTCTACTAATGGTTGTTAATTTTATATCTATAATATATATAATTAATATAATATATATAATTAATATAATATATCATCATCATCATATTCAACCATTATCTATCCACTGCTGGATGAAGGTCTCTCCAAATGCTTTCCACACAAGTCTATCCTGGGCCATTCGTTTCCACGTCACCCCAACCTGTTTTCTTATTTCATCCACCCATCTAGTTTGAGGACGTTTTCTAGGTCTTCGGTGGTCTCTTGGAATCCAGTTCAGAATTTCTGTTGTCCATCGTTGATCAGTTCTTCTTGCAATATGCCCAGCCCATCGCCATTTCAGCCCTTTTACTTTAACAATGATGTCCTCTACTCTAGTTTGCTCTCTCACCCAAGTGTTTCTTTTTCGATCTCTCCTAGTTATTCCAAGCATGCACCTCTCCATGCTCCTTTGCGTTGTCTGTAACTTTCGTATTGCTCCAACTGTTAGACTCCATGTCTCTGATCCATAAGAGAGGACTGGCAATACACACTGGTTGAAGACCTTTCTTTTTAGACACAAAGGCAATTTCCCCTTCAGGATAAAACTGTTTCTTCCAAATGCACTCCAGCCAAGTTTAATACGTCTGTTGAGTTCTTTCATAATGTTGCCATCCATTGAAATCAGCTGGCCAAGGTAAATATATGAATCAGCAATTTCTAGCTCAATGTTGTCAACTTGTATTTTTGTTTCCTCTACAAAATTATTGAACATGATCTTAGTTTTTTGTAGGTTCATCTTGAGTCCAACTTCTTTACTTCTAGTTGAGAGCTCCTGTACCATGTCTTGGAGTTCTAATGGGTTCGTTGAAAAAATAACAATGTCATCAGCAAACCGCAGATGATTTAAATATTCACCATTTATTTTTATTCCCTTGTTATTCCAATTTATCAGCTGAAAAATCATCTGTAAAGCTGAAGTAAAAAGTTTTGGAGAAATGGTATCTCCCTGCCTCACCCCTTTGCCAAGTTTGATAGTTTTGGTATCTTTATGTAACCGAAATTTTGCACTTGCATTTTTATACACACGTTTCACCATGTCAATGTACACATCCTCAATGTCTGTTGATCTTAAAGAGTTGATGACTGCTGATGTTTTAATAGAGTCAAAGGCCTTCTCATAGTCAATAAATGCAACACACAATGGAAGTTCATATTCATGTGTTCTTTCAATTAATTCTCTTAATACTTGAATATGGTCCACTGTACTGAATCCACTTCGAAATCCAGCTTGTTCTCTTGGTTGAGCTGCATCTAATTTTTTCTGCAGGCGATGTGTTAGCACTTTTGTGAAGATTTTATAAATAGCAGGTAACAAGCTAATTGGTCGGTAATTTTTCAAATCCTCTTTATCACCTTTTTTATGCAAAAGAATTACTGTTGCAGAATCCCATTGGTTTGGTATGTTACCGCTGTTAAGACATTTGGTAAAGAATTTTGCAAGTATGTCTTCTACATATTCTCCAGCTTCTTTTAGGATATCTAATGTAATACCATCATCACCAGGGGCTCTTCCTTTCTTCATATTTTTTATTGCAAATGAAACTTCTTCTTTTAAGATTTTAGGAGCTGTTCCTTCGACTATTTCAGTGTCTTCGTTTAATCCACTGTTACTTTCATATAGTTTTTTGTAGAATTCTTCAACTCTTCTAAGTATTTCTTCCCTATTTCTTGTTACGGTGCCATCCTCTCCTTTTAATGCAATGATGTGTTTCTTCCCAACAGATAAACTTCCTTTAACAACCCTAAGGCTCTTGTTATTTTCAATGGCTTTCCTTACTAGCTCACAGTTGAATTTTCTTATGTCTTCTTTCATGCTTTTGCGCAGAGTTTTACAAAGTTCTATGTACTCAATCCTGGAACTGGTATTTCGATTGTCCACCTTCATATCTCTTCGCCTTTTCATGAGCTGTTTCGTCTTCTCAGATAATTTGCTATTGTGCTTTTTACAGGTTACACCACCAATTTCCCCAGCAGTTTCAACTATTGTCTTAACAATGTTTTCATTTGCTTCTGAGATATCACTTTCATCAATAAGTCCTTCCAGTGCAGAAAAGCGATTTTTTAATTCCAACTTGAATGCCTCGGTATTTACTTTCAGTTTCATTAGATCCACCCTCTTACTTACTTGTTTCCTAATGAGCTTCTGTCGTTCTAATTTAGTATTTAAGTGCACTTTACATCTCACCATTCGATGATCACTTCCAGTATTAAATCTGTTCAGTACACTGCAATCTTCAATAATTGATTTCTTGTTTGCCAGGATATAGTCAATTTCACTAGTTCCCCCATTTGGGTGTTTCCATGTCCATTTTCTTTGCGGTTTCTTCTTAAAAAATGAATTCATGATGCTAAGGTTTTCAGCTTCTGCAAATTCGATGAGTTGATCGCCACGTTCATTCCTTTCCCCATATCCGTATTTACCAACCGATGTCTCTCCTTGTTCCTGTTGTCCAATTCTTGCATTGAAATCCCCCATGATGAGCTTGATATGTTGTTTCCCTTTGGTGTGTAACTCTTTGATTTCTTCATAAAATTCTTCAACCTCTTCGTCGGTATGGCTTGATGTTGGTGCATATACCTGTACTATTTGAAGTTGGTATCGCTGGGTTAGTTGAACAACGAGCCTCGCTGCTCGATCTGATGTACTTTCAACTTCCAGAAGACAGTCTTTAATTCTTTTGTTGATTAAGAAGCCAACACCACTTGTTCTTCCAGTTTCCGTTCCTCTATAATAAAACAAATGTCCACTTTTAAGTTCCACCAACTCTTCACCTTTTCTTCTAACTTCACTGAGTCCTACAATGTCCCATTTGATCTTGTCTAGTTCCTCTTCCAATTCCTGAAGTTTTGCTTCAGAAGCAAGGGATCGTCCATTATACGTTGCCAAGGTCAATAACAAACGGCAGCCTGGGCCATTCCAGTGATTCTTAGCACCCCCTGCTTTCATGCCACACTGACCGCTGCCTTGATCAGGAGCACTCCAGCACCTGGAGACTAGGGGCCATGGTTTCTGGTGTGTCAACATAATGGAGGAATTAGCCATAATTTCACCACGCTGGCTAGACGGGTTGGTGAATTAGCCCTCCCCTTCCGCCTTTCTATCCGTGCAGCAAATATTAATTTGCCACATAAATAGAAAGCTCAGCCTGCACCACTTGAAGGCGGGGTAGGACACTAGGTTACTGGCCTGGCCGGTTCCACACATCGTCACATACGTTCAGCGTGTGGGTCTCCTTCCAGTTAGATACCAGCAACCCTTTTGCAGGCACACACACACACACATATGTATATAATATAATTTTGTATTTAATGTGTTTTCTTTACTCTGTTAAAAAAAAATTTATTATGCAAATGTGGCGGCGGCGGATCTTTTGGTTACTATAAAAGGGGGTCGCGGATTACTTGGTTACTATAAAAATGGGTCGCGGATTACTTGGCTACTGTAAAAGTGGGTCGCAGCTTGAAAAGGGTTGGGAACAACCCGCAAGTTCCGGAATTCAATGCTAAAATAGAAATTATCATAACATAGTAAAACATTTATTTATTTATTTATTGTCTAAATCAGCGGTTCTTCAACTGTGGTCCACGGGACAGCATCAGAGGCTCCGAGAGATTCTCCCAGTTTTCCTCAAATGTTAGAAAAAATACTAAGTAAGAAAAGAGCATTTGCTCTTTAATGCTAAGAATAAATTATGAGGGGACGAAAAATTCCTTCCTTAAATGGTGAAAATTAGTGATGAAACACTAGAAATAAATATGTATGATGCAAATTCCGGGCTTTAAACTTTGAGTTAATTCTTGGGGGTCCGCGAGGGTGAGTGAACTCTGAAGAGGGTCCGCTGTCTAGGAAAGTTAAAGAACCGTTGGTCTAAATGAATTGGGACCGAGCGCACAATTTTAAGAGGAATATAAAGAGGAGGAAAATGTAAAGAGCTGCAATAAAACCCCTCATTAGCCAGACAGAAAATTTTGGCCGTGGTACGGGGTGACCGTTAAGAAGGGTTTGTTGTACCTTATTGTAAGAGAAAGTTAAAACATTCTTTTTAAATCTTTTGACATAGGAGAAACCTTTGAAATAATTTTCAGGTTTGAGAAAACCTTATTTAAAACTCACCATGTGTTATCTTAATCAGTAACATTTTTGAATAGTTATCTCTACGTTCTTTCTTTTCCTCTTTTCTTTTTTTACTTTCCTTCTTTCTTTCTCACATCATGACCATCCATAATCCCCTTAGTGATGATCCCCCATTAAAAATGCAGGAGTTTGAAAGTTTTAAGATTTGTTACACCTTTAATTCATATTTTTTTTTATCACATTGCGCCGTAAATAAATATCTAACCGTGTTATACCACAAATAAGTATCTAATCATGTTACACCACAAATAAATATCCAATTATGTTACACCATGAGCAAATATATAATCATATCACATCATAAATAATTATCTAATCATATTACACCATATAAAGGTCGTCTCATCATGTTACGCCATAAATAAATAAATATCCAATCACGTTACACCATAAATTAATATCTAAGCATGTTACACTATAAGTAAGTACCTAATCATATTACATCGTAAATAAATATTTGATCATGTTGCACCATAAATAAATAACTAATCACGTTACATCGTAAAGAAATATCTAATTACGTTGCACCACAAATAAATATCTAATCATATTACACCATAAATAAATATCTAATCATGTTACACCATATAAAGATATCTCATCATATTACGCCATAAATAAATATCCAATCACGTTGCACCATAAATAAAAAGCTAACCATGTTACACTCCAAGTAAATATCTAATCATATTACACCGTATATAAATATCTGATCATGTTGCATCATAAATAAATAACTAATAATACTTTCTATTCGCTATCTTATAATCCTATCTCTTTCAAACCTGAACAAATATATACTTTTCAAGATGTCTCTAGATTCCAATTTGATAAATATTTTTCTTGCACAAAACAATTTGCCTATAATTTCATTAAAAAAAATTATGTATTTCGTTTATTTTTTTAATTCTTAGTGATTTGAGGAGATGTTGTGAGATATTGTTTGTAAAGAAAAGATCGTCTCCTTTCTTTCATTGTATCTATTTTTCCCCTCCAGGCTGTGGAAGGACGAGTCTGTGTGGTCAGTCTCTCGAATACAATGGTTCTGTGAAGTGTGGACACAGTATAGAGTTTCTCTGTGCAGTATTCTGTACAGTTCTGAGAACCATATTCGTTGTATCTCGGTTATTTCCCTTTTCAGGTAAATACCCTCCCCCACTTGAATAAAGGTAACAAAGCAACACCTGTGTATGAATGAAGGCAGGAGAGTGTAATACAAGGGCTTCAGAGGAACATCAAGCATCGATCAAGACTTTGGGGTTGGTGCGATATTATTCGCCGGCGTTTACGTGTTTGTCAGCAGCGTTGCAATTCAGAACTCATTGAGGAGGGAGGCTCAAGTGGCTTTAGTGAAGATCATGTGATGCGGCCTTAGAGAAAATAATGTGTTTTGATATTCAATGGGCAAGGATTATTGGGCCTCCTTTTATGCGCCGTTGGTGCTTGTTGAAAGAAATCATTTAATGAGGAGGGAGGGGGCTTCAACAGCCTTGCAATATTTTTATGCATAACGAACATTAAAATAGGCAAAACACCCCCCCTATTTAGAGTATTTCTTAATGCGCGATTTCTTTTATTTTACAAAATTTGATATTTTAACTGTTGGCTACGATATTCAGCATCACGTTTCATTCTTTGCAGAGATAATATTGTCAGGAACAGGACAGTGGCGTAGGGAGGGAGGGCTTAAAGGATAAAGCGCCCCCATTGGATAACAAAGTGCGTCATTCTCTTTAACTTGTGTGCAGGGCCCGACTAAGCTTTCCTGGGGGGCCCTAAGTACAGACTTGTTTCGGGGCCCTCCTCTCTTACCAGTCTAATAAGAAGAACATTTTTTCACTAATTTTCCAGATTTTGGGGCCTCTAAAGTTGAGGGACCTGGCCCCCAGGCCCCGTCGGCCCTTACCTTAATATAGCACTGCTTGTGTGTATCAAAAATTACACGTATATGTGTGTGTGTGTGGGGAGGTCGTTTTAAAGCTGCTGGGGTCCCCATAATGATTTAATTTCACGCCCATGGAACCGTGTCGACAATCTACCTTTCTTTGGCCATGATCTACCCCTAGGCGCGGGTTTAGGGGATGGGGGGGGGGGACGATCGCCCCTCCTTTGAATGAAAATTTAACATTGAAAAGATACAAGGTAAAGGTCCAATGAGGTATCATTTTCAAAAATCAAGTCATTAATCGCCCCTCCTTGATTGATCTGTAAATTCGCTCCTGCACCCTACCCCCCCCCAAAAAAAAATATTGTACTGGTTTCAATATTTTGTATGTGCTGCCAAATTTCAATATATAACACATTTTCCCCCTCCAACAATTCTACAGTATTGAACTGAACAATTTTTAACTGGAGTACCAAGACTGCTGTCTAGAGATAAAGTCTATCTTCCAAGTTCTTGAAAGGTTCACTTTTTGTCTCTTATGGTTTAATTTATTCATGCTTCAGTCTCTTTAGTTTAGCGCCTTTTCGGTAAAAAGTTCAGAAATTGCATCACTCATTTCTGGCTTTATGTCATGCACTTGTCCTGTGGGTGTTGATAAATCCAAAGGACACAAGATTCTTAAAATATTTTTCAGTTCTACCCATATGCAGTCATTTTTACAAATTTTGAAACTGGTACACTTGGTCCTGAAGGATGAAAGATACTTATTTTAAAATCTTGTTTAGAAATAGAAATGTCTTTTATAATTCCAAGCCGCCAATTTCCTTGATATATGCAAGCAACATTACTGTTATTCTTTACACACCCAAAGGAAACAAAGTCTTGGATATTTTCTTTGAAGATTTTGCAATTGATGAAATGTTCTGAAAGGGAAGCTTCACAGACTCCTATAGTACATATATATTTAAAGGAATGTGGCTGTGGTAAGCTTGAGAGCTCAAAGTCTTAACATAAGCCCCAAATCTGTCTGCAAGAAATTCTGCTTGCTCTTCAACCTTTAATTCTGGCACAAAAACATGTTTAATTCCAGGTATGTTTTGTTTACAAAACTCAAACATATCCTTTGGTGTTGTGATATGATCCTGGGTAATTCTTTGAACGTCCGCTTCTGATACAAGTCTTTTAGTGGCCTCTCTAATACCATCACAACGTCCCTTATCATGTGACGTTTCAAAAAAATGCTGGCGGATTCAGTCCAAATCTTTAGCGGGCCTGGGAACTGTGCACTTCCCCAGATTTAGCAAGCTTCAACTTCCATTTGGAATTTGTAAACTTCTTCCACTGTGTGATTAAGGTAATCACTGATAACGCAGATACTCTTTCTAATCGCTTCTACAGTTTCATTGTCTTGTATTTTAAAGTACAAAAGGCAACAGGTAAAAATGATTCTTTGTGATGGCAGTTAATTTGATAAATACTAAAGAATAAAATAATTCAAAGTCTGAAACTGAATCCAAGTCTGAAATTTGAAATACAAATGTTTATGTATACACTGGAATTCTAATTATTTAAATATATACCGATATTTAGAATATTTAACACTTTGTGGAATCTTAATTTGGCAGCACATACGAAATATTGAAACAAATTCAATCCCCCCCCCCCTTCCATCTCCCCCTATCCTTTTCAAGGCAATCTTCCGATTCTCCAGTTTGGAGGTGGCTGTTTCTTATAGACTAGTTGGAATAACAGAATGAAATTTTCAGGTTATAAACAACATGCAGAGAGGTACTTTGTCGCCAAATTTCATATAGATAACTGCCCCCCTCCCGCTTTTAGGTTGCGAGTCGCCAAAATGTCCGTTTTTGAAAATTTTCAAAAACTGAAACTCTTGTATGTTAAAAAGAAATGGAAATAACAACTCCATTTTTGCGTAACACTCTGAGACAGAGTACTAAAAAAATATAAATAAACAATCATTTGCACATTACATAGACCTTTTTAAAAAATCACCTAAAGCTGCGCAACTTATATGATGTAAGTAAACAAACTACGTAGATTTTAAATCTTTTTGAATATTTGATTTATCTTTGCTGGTTAATAAAATACATGCGATTTTGTAAGTATTTGTTTTTCGCAAAACCGCACGAAATCTTGTTTTTCCGATGCCTGTTGCCAAAAAATTAAAAATAAAAACAATTTGCATTTGGTTTTTGATTTTCTTTGCATATATGTTTCAGCATACAAAGTATGAAAGAAATCAAAAATGTTCGAGCGACCAACAAAAAAAAAAAATCGAAATTCTGTAGAATGACCCATAACTAAATCCCAAGCATTGTAAATACAGCAGTTCCTAACACAAACAACATATAGGCCACGTATATGACAAAACTCACCAAATATACGAAGATAGAAACGAAATCAGACATGTCATATGGAAAAAGTCAACACCGCACTTGTAATTCTGTCAGTTACAGTCTAAATACAAGCCACACTGTACAGAAGTTTTGAAATGCTTTAGTCAGATCCCTCCATCATTGAGCAACAGAAGGCCACAATTTTAAACATGTGGCGAACGATCAAGTAGGAAGTCCTTTAGACGCAACTGATTACTTTGCAAAAAGGCATCTTTAAAGCTTGACACTGTTCACCTCAAATCTATGCGACCAAGTGCGGAAACACGCACAAAATAATAACAATAGCATGTCGAATGTGTGTATAATAGCATATCGGGATGTCTATTATTTGCTGCATTAGCTTTTGTTTACTATTATAGAAAAGAAACAAAATTAATTATTATTGTTAATTAAAACATATTATTTTTTGATATATTTCGCGGAACGGCGGTCGTGTTCAACTCCATTTCAAATAAAATTGGCAATTATGTTTCACGGTTGAAAAAAACACGTGGAAAACCTGGAGTATAAATGATCGTTTCTGTATCTTAGTGTAGTGGTTCCCAACTTTCTAGCCGCGACCCATTTTTATAGTAGCCAAGTAATTCATGACCCCGTTTCATAGTGACCAAAAGATCTTCCACCCCCTTCTGTCTGCCGTTACCACATTTGCATAATAAAGGCATTTTTAACAGAGTAAAGAAACACATTAAACATATATATATATATATTTCTCTGCTCTAGGTCTTAAAAGATTCAGGTTCCTCGAGAAACAATGGAATGGCCTTTATTGTCCTAACCCAAATAACTATGTACAGTTTACTTGGAATACGGAACTGCTTATTGCATCCAACTTTGCCATCAACCTTCCACCCAAAAACAATCATACCATTTAGGTTATTTCTATTATGCTTTGATATAAAGGTTATTTATTTTATTGGGCTATTTAAAAAAGTTTGAACTGTTTTCAGTGCCGTATTTCCCAATAGGCTATAGACTAGGGAGGCAAAATCTTGTGTGTGTGAACCTAATATAACAAAATCAATAGCATACGATAATATAACAAAATCAATAGCATACGATGATATAACAAAATCCATATACGATGATATAATCAGATGTTTTGCCGAGAAGAAAGCTAGACGTCATGCTTTCCATTTAAATACCAGTGTTCGATAGGCCCTTGTATTTTTTGCTAAAATTAAAATTTATTTCAATAAAATTGAATTTGATTTATTATATACCAAAAAGAAATAGTACTTCAACATATGTTAACATTGCTTAATGTTTACGTTTCAGTTTATGACTTCGTTTTTTGACATATTTATTGTCAATACAAAAGTTTTTGGCGTATATTGAATGTAACGATTTTTATGTTCCTACTACTGATTGGAGGGAGGTGGACAGGTAGGAAGGGGTGGCAAAATGGTAAATCTACCCATGGCTGTCCTGTGACTTTTTTTTTAACCTAAACCGAGACGAAAAACCTTTTTTTTTTTTAAATACGTATCGGTGTGTATCCACACAAATTGTAAAGATAACGAGACGACGGAAACATTCGAAAACAGATAGCCTTTCCTATGATTTCTGTATGGTTTTCCCGCCTCTGGACACAAATCGTCGCGTCTCCCCCCACACCATTCCTAGTTTTACGACGTCCGTCACATTTGCGAAATGTGTTCTTGAATGATATAGTGTTTGCAGGTGCGATTTAAGTGCTAAATGTGCTTTCACTTGTGAAAAGAAATAAGAGAAAAGACTGTTCCCACATCCATTCACCTTGCCATTTAAATTCCAGAAAACCCGAAGTCCTGTCAATGGGTGAAAATAAGAAAGCCTGTGGAAGAGACAAAACTCCCCAGATGGGAGTGTTTGGAAAAAAGAGGGAGGAAGGGGATTTGTTTTGAGGAGGACTGATGGGCCAAAAGACTTCCTGATCGTTTGACATTTACAGGAAGTGACTATTACTAGGTGTTGGACAGGGGGTGGTGATCCCCTATGAGGTTGCACGTAGCTGTTGGCAGTGGTTCATTCATAAAATTGTGGGTCTTATTGAGAGGAAACGTGTACTGGCGAAATTCCTCCATTTGGCGTCAAATTGGAACAAAAAGTGACGCCAGTTTATCCCCGCCCATCCTTTCCTCTTAATTTTTAACATCCCCCCAAGTTAAATTTAAGCATAACTGTTAGAAAAAAGTTTGCAGAAATTTTTAAGAAAGCACACTACTTCTTATTCTTGTCATCTCGGCAAATAGTTAAAATCTACCACCACAACAATACTAACATAGCAGTGGCAGCACTAGGTATAATTTCAACCTATATTGAGTATAACCCTAATACAATTGTAGTAGCCTTGATAACAATACAACGACGGATCTCACTTGGTACTGACCACACGTCCTTAGAAAATGTGCAGGTTATCTTGAGAAGGACCCAATATCAGAGGCACTGGCGTACGTAGGGGTGTTGATGAGGGTCACAACCATTGGCGCCAATGCATAAAAATATGGGGGTGGGGACCAATATACCAGTAAAAGGCATTTTGTTTGAAATTGGAAGGGGATATGGAACCCTAATACCAACATTGGGGGAACGGGTCCCTATCCCTCCCGCTAACTGCGCCCGTGGTCACAATCTCCAATACGATGCAATTCTATAGATGCACATATGAATATATGTACAGTGTAACCTGGTTAAGTGACCACCATGGTAAGTTGACAACCTGGATAAGGTGGCCACTTTTTATAAGAGAGAACTGGTAGGGACTTAGTCATGCCTGTACTAAAGTCTGTCGTGTATAGTGACTATTTGCCTACGGTAACCATTGTAGTCCAGTCCCAAAGATGGTCAATTTAGAGAGGTTTGACTGTATATGGATATGTAGCTTTGTAACCCCCCCACACTTACGAGCTTTCTGTGGACGCTAATGATCAGAGGATAAGCCCTTTCAGCAAAATTATGATGATTTGTACATATTTTTTTCCTACGCCCACCACTGGCAGTTACCACACTGGTGTCTGACATTATTTACTGCCAGCTATGAATGCCCATATGAGTACCTTTAGGGTGTGAGGCTGAGAAAAATTATTACCTCCTTCTCAAAGCTGTAAATAATGTAATAAAATAGATTTTGACAATTTCTACATTTCTTGTTACAGTTCATTTTCAATGCCAATGCATTGGCTATATCGAAAATTTCAAATTGAATAGATTTGAAAAGTTATCAGTATCAGTGAGGACGGGGTCCTCTCAAAGGGCGCACCGGCCGGAGGCCCAGTCCGCACCTGATAAGTAAGTATCCCTGTTCTCTGGCCACCCCACGAAACGGCCAGCTTTCTAAAAGAACCGATGGTGGCCGCCTTAGAGAAGTTTCACTGTACGTATTATTTATATTTTCTTTGTCACATAAAAGCCTTCGTGATAAATAAATTTCAGGCAGAACACTTAATTTTGTCGAAGGAACGGAACTCCCACGTGACTTCACATATGCCATCGTTTAGAACGGAAGAGCAAATTACTCTGGGAGAAGGAATCGTGGGAGCCCCGCCTGATTTTCACGCCTGTTCATAGACAACACCTAATTAGAAGCATAAATCTCTGGAATTGTTAAAGAAAATCGATGTCTTCGTTGCTTCAATTCGAAGCCCACTTGTCCATACCACATCTAATTAGAAGGCAATACCACAGAAGGAAAGACAAGTCAACTGTGGCCTACCGGAACGAATGATATAAAACTGATTTTGTGCATTATTTTTATGTCGGGTTTAAACGCCGTTTACTTTGTGTTTCGTAATTTATTTACAGATATTGTCTGGGGTTGCAGACTTTTTGTTGTTTTTGCAATATCAGATTTAATGTAATACGACGTTCAATGTGCAATTCGCAGGTTAAATTAAAAGTCATTGGTGCCTCGATGTTTAGCGTGGGCTGGGGCGCCAAGAGCCATCGCGGCCCCCTTCGGCTCATTTCGACTGGCCCCTATAAACCCTTTCCCGGGCAGTGGCATAGCATAGCCAAGGGGGTGGTTTTGGGGGTTGTAACCCCCCATTGGAATGAAATTTTGTATATTTAACATAGGAATATATGAGTTGTAGCTCTGTAACCCTTCTCATTGAGCCTATAATCCCCTTATAAACTTCCTGCCCACGTCTATGATTAGTGGCATAGATACAGTGAAATTTCCTTTAACGGACGCTTCCGAATAGCGGACGTCTCTTAATAACGGACACTTTTCAATTCACCTGCAAATTTACATTGAATCATATGGACGTTTTACTTCTAAATAGCGGACATTCTAAATAACGTACGCAGACACTAAAAAATTAAAGTTAACGGGCAATGCAAAAAATGTATTTTTGTATTCTAAATTGTATACAGATATTGTAGGTAGTTAAAACACGACGAATGAGCTAGCTGCCGCCGCGGGTGGGGGACCCAGAACATTTTGAAGCACCCTGTCCATTTTTCCAATTTACAAAAGGAGGCGGGTGGGTTCCGTTTTAAAAGAAGTGCTTTCCATGAAGTCGAACAACTGCAGCAAGAAATTTCTGATTCACAGATAACTATTCTCCCGAGCAGCAGGCACCTTTAATAATGCTGTCTTTCAATAGATAAGAGCACTCCCCTCCCCCTCTCATTTAAAACATCAAGATTAACGAAGCAAAAATGTAGTTTAACAGTCTAGTCTAAGTGACGCCGATGTCCATATGCAGCTTTCTGCAGAAGTCCTTTAGAATTTGCATATGCCGATTGCAGTAGGGTTCGCTGTTTTCATTTGAAAAAAAAATGTCTCAAAAACGTAAACGCTTATCCTTAAGAGAGAAAGTCGATGTTATAAATTTAAAAGAAGCTGAAAAATTAAGTGCGCGTGATTTAGCGGAAATGTTGGGCATTGGGAAAACTCAAGTATGTGGAATTTTAAAACGGAATGATGAACTTTTAAAATGTTGGGCCGAAAATGGTAACTAAGAGACCAAAAGAGCTTTCCCTAAAACAGAAGGATTAGCTGTGGATACCTTAACATTTGAATGGTTTAGCCGTGCTAGGTTGAAGAGCATTCCTTTGTCTGGAACTTTAATTCGAGAGAAAGCCTTAGCAATTGCGCCTCGGATGGCTGGCTGGATAAATTTCGAGCCCGACACAACATTTCATATAAAAATGTATGCGGTGAAAACTCGTCTGTTGACAACGAAATTGTTTTTGATTGGAAAATGAAAGTTAAGGATCTTTTCAAAGGTTATGATGATAAGAACATTTTCAACTGTGATGAATCTGGCCTCTGCTTTCGAGCTCTTCCGGATAAAAGCATGAGTCTCAAAGGCGAAAAATGCAGTGGAGGAAAGATTTCTAAAGAAAGGCTAACTGTTATGTTATGTATGAATATGATAGGCGAATTTGAAAGACCTCTGATCATAGGTAAAGCTATGAAACCACGATGTTTTAAAGGGTTAATGTTAATGCATTGGACGTACAATGTCGGGCAAATAAAAAATCGCGGATGAACAAAGATTTAATGATTGAGTGGTTGTTAGGCTTTGATAGAAAAATGCAGCGAGAAAAAAGAAAAGTGATTTTAATTTTAGATAATGCTTCTTCTCATCCTGACATTGCTTTGGAAAATGTCAAATTAATTTTTCTTCCTCCAAACACGACTTCTGTTGGCCAGCTCTTGGACCAAGGCATAATTAAATGCTCCGAAACTTGCTACCGTCAGTGCATTGTAAGACACCTTTTAGCAAAAATGTAAGACACTAAATCACCAAGTTCTCTTTTAAGCAGCGTAAGTATCTTAGACGCAATACTGTGGATTTGCTCTTCAGTAAAAACGTTATTATAAAAGCCCTTTTTCCCAAGATTTAAGGATAGTTGTCCTTCTGTTTAAAATTCGAGTTAAATATTCACAAGGTTTGAGAAAATTGCTTCATATTTTAACGTTGACTGATGAGACAGTTTTTTCTCTAAATTAATAGGAAAGAATAAGTAATTAAATACAGAATTTTAGGCACAATTAGAAATGAATTTCAAAATGAAATATAATTTTAAAAATGTGAAAAAATTTTTCATCGCATTCAGAAAAATACGATCTATTTAATGTAATTTAGGGCTTGGAAAACGGATAAATTTTGAAAAAAAATTGGCGTGCGTACATATAGAAATAGAGCGAGAATAGAACCTGGGACCCGGTTGTCCGAATGAGGTAAAAGGTCGCTTCAATGCTAAAGATTTCTTAAAAAGGTGAATGAAGAATGACATGTTGTTTCAAAGGAGATTTGGGTGCCTAAGTTGTATATCATTGCGCTTTGATATATGAAAGTGACATAAAAATCACAAGTTTGAAGTGGAATTTCTTAGGAGGGGAAAAATATATTTGGAAGGTTACTAAGAAAGACCTTCTTTTTTCCATATTTTAGGATAGTTGTCTTTCTGCTTAAAACTCGAATTAAATTTTCTCAAGGTTTGTAAAAAAAATGTTTTATTTATTATCGTTGACAGATGGGAGATATCTTTCTGCTTGAAATTATTAGAGAAGAATAAGTACTTACATCAGTAGTAAATTTTTTAGCTACTTTTAAAAACCGATTTAAAAATGAAATACTCTTCTTAGAATTGTGAAAAATATACATCGCGTTCAGAAAAATACGATCTACTTAAAGGAATTTACGCCTTGGAAAACCAATGAAATTTGGCTTGTGAAAAGTGCTTTATGCGTACGCGGGGAATAGAACCAGCGACCTGGTGGTCCGAATGGTGTGAAAGCGCGTTCAGTGCTAGAGACTTCTTAAAAAGATAAAAGACAAAGGAACTTTTGGTTTAATAGAGATTGTTTCTGGTGCATAAGTTGCATAAAAATGATTTAATTTAGACAAGTGAAAAAAAAAAAAAGACAGAGGTTTGAAGTAGAATTTCTTAGAAGCGAAAAGTAGATTTGAAAGGTTATTAAGAAAGCCCTTTTTCAAGGTGTTAGTATAGTTGTCCTTCTGTTAAAAACTCTATTTAAATATTCACAAGGTTTATAAAAAAATGCTTTAGTTCTTAAAGTTAATCAATGAGAGAGAGAATTTTTCTTGGAATTATTAGGGGAGAATAAGTACTTAAGTCGTGAATTTCAGTTGCTCTTAAAAATGTGAACAAATATGCATCGCGTTCAGAAAAATACGACCTATTTAATGCGATTTATGGCTTGGAAAACCGATGAAATTAAAAAAAAGTGTGGGCATTATACTGAGAGCAGCACGGCTGAAACTGTAGACTTGTTTTGTTTTGGAATTCCCATCTGTGAAGCCACTACAGAAACTGTTGATGATGACATTATGAAAATCTTCCTTGAATCTTATGAAGATTACACGTTAATAGGTGAACAATTAGCAGCGAAATCGATAATTTGTGACTGGAAATTGATGATGTCCAGAGATATAGGGCTAAAAACGGGATAAGGAGCTGGCAGAAACTGCTGAAAGTGAGCGAAGATGTTACGCCAATAATGTCTAATAAAAAGCCATTGATGCATTAGTAAAATTAAAAACTTTTTTTTACCAAAAAGTGATCCAGATAGTCTAAAAAACGCATCTGAATTAGTAATTCATGTAGAAGGTAAAATTGTAAAGATGTATAAAAAGCAAACCAAAATTTCCGACTTTTTTCCAAAATAAATTTGTAATGCTGTACAATTAAATGAAATGGATAATTAAACAGAGATTGCTATTAAGGTGAGAGTGTTATTTATAAATGTGTATGTACTGCTATATATATTTACTACAGTTAGTAAATCAGAAAGCACAAATGTTAGTTTCAGCTGAGAAAATTTTTTACGTATTTTGTTTTTTTTCCCAATAATGGACACTTCTTAAAAACGTACACTTTTCCGTTCTCCGTCAGTGTCCACTATTGAGAAGTTTCACTGTATTTGTTTCTTTTTGGAGAGGGGGGGGTTGAAGCTCCAAATTAACAAAAAGTGTGAAATAAGAGCACTTTTTCTTACTTACTTATTGCTTAATTATTTTACAAGATTACTACTGAAAAAAAAAAAAAAACCACCACACTATCGTAAACTTTTTTTTTTTTTTTTAAATGGTTGGGGTGAGACAGTGAAGAATAATTAAAGACTTTTAAATCTCGGGAGAATTCTCGGAAGGCACATTATTATTTTTCATTTTTTTAAATAAAAAAAGGCAAGAATATGGCATCAAAAATTGCAGGGGCAACACCCCGCGTGTGGTCCTTGGGGACCCTACCAGACCTCCGGCCCCCGAGGTTGTATCCGTCGTCGACCCCTGAATGGGGCGAGAAGCTGATCCCACCAATTCTCTGGACATGGCGGATTTAAGCGAACGTGTCATTTTGGAGGGTCACTACAGAACAAGGCCCCATCCTCCTAGTTATTTCCTCCTCCTAGTTATTTCTGTGATAAAATCATAATTTATGAGTAAATTAAAAATATTTTATGCACACATTAGTGTTTGCATTTGCATCCCGTGTTTATGCGGATAATATTCAATTCTTAAAAATATCATCATAACGTTCTTTTCCTAACTATTTATTTAAAATAAATTATAGTAAAAGAAAGAAAGAAAGAATTAATATCCTCTTCCGAGATGAACAGTACTCTGAAGTAAGGTCGTAGCCAGGATTTAATAAAAATTTTACAGCACGTGTCGATATAATCACAGCATGCGAGATCGTAGCAGTCCCATTAAAAGCTAAGTTTTGAGGGGGGGACCGGCCCCTAAGATCCCCTCTGGATACGTGCACGTCTGGAAGGATTGTGTCTGTCAGTAACTAGGGCCGGATTATCGCATGGACAAACAAAACAAATATGTAAAACCCACTTTTTTTTTTTGAGGGGCCCGGCGCGGCGAGGACTCAAAGCTGCTTCAAAGTCATTGCAAATCAGACCTTATTACTAGGGAAGTAATTTTACCGCGGCGCGAATTTCTGCAAATTTTAGATTCCTTTTCTTTTGTACGGTACATGCAAAATGTTACTTGTACCGACTTTATTTTCAAAGTTTAAAATTTAAATTCCAGAACGGATTTAGCGAGCGGTTTAGTTGATCCCATGATCCTCGTTATATAGAGATAATTATACAGGCTTAATTTAAAAAAATATTCTCCAAAGCTCCAAGGAACTTTAATCCGGCCCTGGTTTAATCACACGCTGAAGTTAGTAACAATGCGGCGAAAAAGCAGTTTTGGGCGTTGAACACGGGCGCCGTTAGCGGGGGGAATATGGGGAGCCGTCCTCCCAATGTTGGTGTTAGGGTTCCATATCCCTCCTCCTTTAATTTCAAACAAAATGCCTTCTACTACTGGTCCCCCCCCCCCACAATATTTTTATGCCGTCGGCGCTAATGGCGGTAAATAAGATCGTATCGGAGCGTTTCAAACAGACGTGGCCGTCCTTCGTCAGCTCTTAAATGAACTGAATTTCAAGTGACGCATTTCATGCTACTGATGATCATCTATCAGTGGCACAACATATTCGTGGGACATATTTTAATGAACCAGAAATGGGGCGAAAATGGTAGTTGGGGAGACTTCGACATTTATTTAATTGTACGTTCGAAAAATGTTGGAAATATATGCGAAAAAAATTGAATCCTGAAGGCAGGAAGTCCTTGAAAAACTTTTCAAACCATAGATATTAAAGGGGACAAAATACAAATACAATAAAACCTCTCTAAGGCGACCACCGTCGGTTCCGTGAAAAAGCGGTAGCTCGGAGAAGTGGTCTCTGAATGGAGGTGAATTTAGCATTGTGTCTTTGGGGGGGAAGTGAGAAATCCGTTTCCAGAAAAATGGTTGTTATGGGAGGTGGTTGTTAAGGGAGGTTTTTCTGTACATTAAAATAAAGAGCGGGGGGAGTGCGGTTGCATCCGGGTTCCTTTCTATCAGTCATCAAAGTTATATATTTCATCCTGACCACGAAGATGTAATTTTGCATTGCATATATTTTATTTAAAAAAATAAACCCGTTTAAACGTTGAAAACGTTCCTTCCGAACTTGAGCCCATAAAAATCATAACGCTTTTTTTGTAATTTTTTTTGTAATTATTTTTGTCATCTTTTTTTGGCAAAGTTCTCGCCAAACCTCGCCAATTTTAAAATCACCTTTTCAATATTTTAATTTGACTTTAATTTAATTAAACACTTAACTTTTTATTTTTATGTCTTTCATGAAGTCCTTTGTTTTACGTAAATTGTAATGACCCTTTATTGGGTGGAACTCATCAACGTACAAAGTTTAAAATTATTGGGGGCACATTTTATGTACGTTTATACATTACAGTATGTGTAAAATCGCAATTTATTTCAGATTAGACCGGCCTCACGGGCCCAGAATCTTCGCCTATGGCGAACCAAATATTGTTAAGCACTGTTTCATTAGAAGTTAATATAGTTTTAACTTCTATAAGTTTTACTTCTCATATTAGAAAGTTTCTACATATTACAGAAGTCTTTGATTTTACCATGTTTGGCGCAGTGCAAGTTGGCCAGCCATAAAAGCCAAACAAACAAACAAAATATAAAGTTTTAAAGCGTTTATGGTGACAAAGTATATCTCATTCTTTGTTATAGAAAGTGTTTTCGTGATTGGCGTCAGTCAATGTTTACTTCCCTCCTCCTCGAAATTGACGGTAAATACACGTTGTTTTTTTAATGAAGTTGTTAAGAATTTTACGACTTTGTCTAAAGTAATATAGTCTAATTACTATTTAAAAAACACGGTTTAAATAAAACAATTTGGATAATCAAGGCCGTAACTAGGATTTAATTTCGGGGGCTTCAAACACTTTTACAGCATGTATCGATACAATCACAGCATAGAAGGCCGTAGCTGCGTTTTTTTTTCGGGAAGACAGATAAGACCCTAGTCGGGGTGGAGGGGGCAGGGACGTTCCAACGCTTTGGAGAGTGGGTGGGGCGAGAGCTCTTCTACGGCCATAAACTAATGGCGCTATCTATTGCCACAAACCTCCAACAGCTATTATAAAATGTTAATTAGATAAATTAATTGTTAATTAGATGTTAATTAGTTAATTAAATAGTTAAAATAAACTGAATTACAAAACAACAACCATTTGAACGATTTCAATTTTACTGATTTCGCAGAGCACCAAGCTTTAAGATCGATAGTTTCACAAAGACTGAAAGAAAATGTACAGGTAAAGAGACGCTAATTTTTTTAACAATAGATATGCCAGGGGCACTGCTAAAGCCCTATTATTGACGGTATAATGTCGATATCTATTGACAGGAAATAAAATAAGAATCCAAAGTTGTTTCAATTTCGTTCACTTGTATAGAGGAAACATCTTGAATTTTGGTAAATTTTTAAAACTGAACAACGTGCAAGGTGTTTGGGAAATCCTAATTTCAAAATGTCTATTTTCCACAAGTTGTTGTTTGAAAGCCAGTTTTGCATTTTCTGGCTGATATGAATTTTTAACGATTAGGAAGAAACGACAGCGTTTGGAATAAATGAGCTTGATTTGTGTGTTAAGCTCTTTCCTGCGACGTTTTTCGTGAGCTTGGAAACATTGAATAATTGAACGTTCGTGCTCGCACAGAATTTTTGTTGCATTTTTCTTCGCTGTTGACTTTCATTTCAAATGGTTTCGTGTTCAGAAGCAGGCGGCATTCACAGTTGTTTGTGTTTAATTTAGCAATAATGAATGCCTAATTCTTTTAAAAATGACGAAAATAAGTCTCTAGAGATTTGTTCGATATTTAACGACAGCAAATATATTAAGTGAAAAAAGTGGAGCATGGCTGATAAATAATTATTATAGGGACTATTTCGTCTATCCCCTATCTCAGTGTTCAAACACTTGAAAAGTTCACAATAGGAAAACAAAAATAATTAATTATAATTAATTTAAAAATAGGTTATTTTTTTCATCGGTGATTCAAATTAAGAACAAGATCGTAATAAGATATAACGGAAAATATAGAAACGAAAATAACGGAAAATATAAGAAACGAAAATAACGGAAAATATAAGAAACGAAAGATAGAAGATATATCGGAAAAGTACGTTACAAGCAGCATTTTAACGAACTTGTTTTAAGTACACAAACTGCTGAATTTCAAGGAATTTTGTTGCACCATCGATGTGCATTTATTCGGTTTCGACCGTATACAGATATATTTATTAAAATCTGTTCACTATCTATTATAAATTTGGATTAAAAACACCTCAGCGCTACTTCCTATCCGTTAAAATCCAGTATTTTGATTGGGAGAAAGTTTTGCTTCCAATTTAAATTCAATTATATTTCAATTTTGAAGTTCTTCATTGCGATTTTTTCCTTTACACAAAATGGAAGCAAACTGGTGATTCAAACAGTTATCTCTCATTTTATAAATTAAATTGGACGGGAGGATTCAGTTAATCAGCTTTTGGAAAGCCATGTCCGAAAAAATTGTGATTCTTCCAAACGAAGAATGACAGCAACAACCCTGTTTTCTCACACTTTATTCTGGCTAATATTTAGAGAACTGAATGAGATAAAAACAGCAACAAAATCTTTGTCACAAGCGAAAAACAACTCTATCAACGTAATTTCACATCAGTTAACACATTTGCATGGAGTTTAGATTTAATTTGCTTTCTTCTATTCGTTTCGCCTTATTTATTTTAGAACATGTTACGTAATAGTCACCTTAATTTTTTTAACTGAATTTTGAATTTGGATATTTATTTCTCTTAACAGTATAATGAAGAAAATTGACTCTGTATTGTTTGATATACTCAGAGAAATTCCTCACTATATTTTCGAAGCGAAGAAGCTGACAACTCAGTTAAGGTGAATTTTCTGACTTTAGTGTTATTGTTTCAGATGATTTCGTGTTTGTGTTTTTGCAACGTAAGAAGAGAATAGGGGATGTTCGGCAGGGGCTTTCAATCTTCCGAGGAATTTGACACTCTTACGGTTAAGGGAACCAAACTCCGGACAACAGTCAACAATTAGTTGATAATTTGTTTTTCGACAGTTGGGGTCGAACGCTAAATAGGTACACCCTAGAAGAACCCCTTACAATTGCAGCAACAGAGTGCCAAAGCCTTAAATTTTAAAATTTTGGAATTTGGATAATTCAAGTATTCAATAGCACTAGTGATCAACATGTTGAAGAAAACATTCTACTGCTGTAGATAGTCTGGATACAAAAAAAAAATATTTACGTATAAATTCAAACCCTGGTGAAAAAAAAAACCAGCAGAGGGGAAATCAAGTTTTCGTGCACGTCAAGATCTCTCTTATCAGCAATGTTGAATGTGTGAGATGAGATAATAATGAACGTATGAGATGAGATAATAATGAATGTATGATATGAGATAGTAATGAATGTATGAGATGAGATAATGATGATGAATGCAGGAAATGGGATAATGACGAATGTACGAGATGAGATAATGATGAATGTACGAGATGAGATGATGAATATACGAGATGAAATAATGATGGATGTACGAGATGAAGTAATGATGGATGTACGAGATGAAATAATGATGGATGTACGAGATGAAATAATGATGGATGTACGAGATGAAATAATGATGGATGTATGAGATGAGATAATGACGAACGTAGGAGATAAGATAATGACGAATGTACGAGATGAGATAATGATGAATGTATGAGATGAGATAATGACGAAGATATGATATGAAATAATGATGGATGTACGAGATGAGATAATGATGACTGTGTGAGATGAGATCATGATGAATGTATGAGAATGAATATCAGATGTTCCGGTGGTTCGTGAATGAGTAAATTAGGGAAATTCACATTCTGTGTAGACTCCTGGAACGGAAGATTTAGTTCACTTTGCTCAGAGGGAAGCGATGATATCACAGCCGTTCTTCATGCGAAAAGTTCTCCCACACTTGGGCCGACAAATTCAAGGGTGACCGAAGATAGTTTATTATATTGTCTTTGGCCTTTAGATAAAAAATAATATTAATTATTTTTATTTTTTGAAAATAGAAATTAAAAAAATTGCTCTTTTGCATGAAAATCGTTTAAAACTACGTGTCCACAACGATGTAAAAGTAACGCATAAAACATTCTTAATTAAATTAAATTAAATAATTAAAGCCTGCAAAACTGCTTTCTTTTGCATCTGGACGGCCAGCAACCTAAAAACGACCCTGGGTGTAGACGAATTAACCCTCCATGGGGCGGAACATTATTATTTGGTAAATTTTTTATTGGTCTAGGAGCAAATGGCGCTACAAATAAAAGTCCAGCATGTAATGTCTATTGCTGAAATTATGAAACTTAAATGCGTACTGAAGCACACAACGCTCGAAAATGGAGTGACATTTATCAGCGTTGTGCATAAAACATTTTGGAAATTATGTATGCTGAATCACACATGGTCCCATAGAGGGTTAAATTTATAGAAAGGGATGTAATACAGTAAAACCTCCCGTAAAGGACACCTCTATTTAAAGGACGATTTCTTAGGTCTTAGTCCCTTTGAATAGAGACCTTAATGTGTTTACCTCTGATTAAGGGACGTTCTAATAAAGGGGCACTAGGGAAAGCATCTAAAATAGGAAAAAAGAGAGATAAAAAATCTTTTGTTAGTAACCTTTTGATAAGTGAAGGACAAGTTCGTGAAAATTATGAATTAGAATTTTAAACGAAAATTCCAAGACTGGAAAATTTAGAAAAACTCAAGCATATGAAATCGATACAGTAGTATTTAATCGGTTTTGTGCTGAAGTGGGAAAGACATTCCTGTAAGTGGAGTATTATTCCAAGAAAAGGCAAAAGAAGTCAAAAGTTTGGGATTACAGAACTTCAGTATATCAAATGGTTGGTTGCAAAAGTTTAAGCTAAGACATAACGTTACTTTTAAAAACATTTGTATTGAAGGAAAATCAGACTTGCAATGTATAAAAGACTGGACAGAAAGACTGAATGAAATTCTTCATGGATGTGAACATAAGAGTACGCAGAAAGTTCGTAAGGGGGTTATAGGCTCAATGGGGGTTACAGAGCTACAACTCACATATTCCTATGTTAAATATACAAAATTTCATTGCAATGGGGGTTACAACCCCCATCAACACCCCTCTGCGTACGCCAATGGATATGAAGTTTAAACCATCTACAATGCAGACGAAATTGGATTGGTATAGCATTTTGCCAAATAAAACTCTACATTTAAAAAAGGAAAGCCCTTTGGCGGCATAGAACGACTCACCGTCGGTGTGTTACTTTACTGTAACCCAGAACAAGAGTTTGAAGTACCACTTGTAATTGGGAAGGCATAAAAACATAGATGTTTAAAAACCGTATGTGGAGAAAAATGCTTGTGAAATAAATTCTTCCGAACGAACCCACGTAACAGATTATGCCAAAAAAATTTTTGTAAGTATCGAACTTTATTGTCTATTTTATATACTTTTCTAAAATTTTAATTTTTTTCATTAATTAATAATTTTCTTTTTTTTCTTCAATACTTTTAAATTTAAATACATTGCATTTAAAATACTGTTATGCCAACTTATGTATACAGCATTTATAATATTTAAAATTTAATGTTAATTGCATTTTCTATTAAATTAATTTTTTTATAATGTATATGTATGTATCAACAAACGTACTTCTGAAAAAGGGACACCTCTGTTTAAGGGACGAGATTTCCGGTTCTGTGGGTGTCCCTTATTGGGAGGTACCACTGTATTTGTAAAATTAACGAACGAAGTTTGTTACCTATATGAGTTTTCTATTTACTTCCGCCGGCTTTGGTTTACATTTTATACATACAAGCATACATATTTTGCAATTTTTACATACACATTTTGCGATTTTTACATATATATATATATTTTGCAATTTTTACATACGTAGTTTGCAATTTTCACATACATATATTGCTTTTTTTTATCTTTACACAATTTTTCTTACATATATATACACGGGTACAGTTAATTCACCATGGATTACCGTTTGACAATTAAATACTGTAAATATATAACCAACTCACGACCTTTTAAAGATTATCTGTGGATAATAAGTTGAAGTTGCATACTTCGAACGATTTGAAATCATCCTTCTGTGCGGCTATAATTTTTGCCGGCGATTTTCTATATTTCGTTTCTTATAATTAACCTTACGTACACTGCTTATCAAGGCCTTGCACAAGGAGGGGTTCATGGGGGCGTTAATCCCCCATTTAAACATTACTACTAACCGTACAATAAAATTCCTCATGAGAGATAGTTTTGTTTTTGTTTCACCAACCCCCCCCCTTCTTTTCATCAAAAACACCCCCCTTTTTTTTTAAATCCTGTGCAGGGGGGGCTTGTTGTTATTATAATGTATAATGGAATAAACATGCGTAATTTAGACATATGGAAGAAAGATTGTGTAGAAAGCAAAGGTTTTTTTCAAACTGTATATCGAGTTTCATGTTATTAGTGAATTATAGACATTGTAGAGTAACTAAACGGGGCATGGTTGGTTTGGCCCCATAGGCTTACGCAGAAAGTTGATAAGGGGAGTACAGTCCTATAATGGGGTGGGTGTTATAGGGCTGTAACTCCATATATTCATATGTATGTATGTATGTATGCATGCATGCATGCATATGTACGTACGTACAAATTTCATTGCACTGGGGGGGGGGCAGGGCCAGATTATGGCAAGGGCTCGCGGGCCCCGCGAAATAAGAGGCCCCTCAAATATTTATTTGACAATTTTATTTAATGTAAAATACAGTAAATTGATAAAAAAAAAAAGTTATTTTTTTCTTTCTTCGGATTTGCAATCCAAAATGAATTCAGAGAAATTACAGCTGGTATCCAGTTACAACTATATGCAACGTTGGCGTGACAATGGAATCGAAAAGCATATTCTTACGTATATTTTTAAATGGGACTAAAGGTGCGCAAATTTTTAAGTTTATATCCAATCTTTATATATGCGCGTTAGGGTGCCCGGGCTCCCAATAGTTTTAGTTGGACCCTGACTGGGAGTTACAACCCCCATCAAAGTCTCTGCGTACGCCAGTGTGTTTGGCCCTCTCCACTCCCCCTGAAAAAACGAAAATTAGAAATGAATGCAATATGTAGACATTGGAGTGGGGCTGTAGCTTCCCCTGGAACTGGAGACTAGCTACGCCAAGACCGTAGCCAGGATTTAATTTCGGGGGAGGGGTTTCAAAAATTTGACATATATTGATATAATCACAGCATGTAAGGCCGTAGCCAACTCCCATTAAAAAATTAGTTGAAAATTCGCCTTGTCCATCCCCCGCTAACGGCGCCCGTGGTTGTAGCTCTGTAACACTCACTGAGTCTATAATCCTCCCCTTTTGAACTTTCTGCGTACCCCTATGAAACACATTGAAATATAGATAGCAATACTGACTAGCCGTACGTAATACAATGAAATCTCTTTATAGCGATACTATCTGTAACGATAAATCGCTCTATATCGATATTTTGCGCCGTCATCACAAAGATAGAGTGTATGAGGCCAAGGCCGTAGCCAAGATTTAATTTCGGGGGTTCAAAAATTTTTACAGCATGTATCGATACAATTACAGCATGCAAGTCCGTAGCCAAGTCCCATTAAAAATTTAATTTCGGGGGGGACTGGTCCCTAAGATCCCCCTCTGTACGCGTGAACTACACCAATGATTACATAAAAGAAATACAGTGAAATCTGTTTATAACGATGTTTTAGGGACAGGGAAAGATATCGTTAAAGACAAGGTCGGGTCTGATACATGCCCGTAACTAGGGGATCTGGGACCAGTCCCTCCCCGAAACTAAATTTTTAATGGGACTTGGCTACGGCCTTGCATGCTATGATTGTATCAATATATGCTGTACAAATTTTTGAAACCCCCTTCACCTGAAATTAAATCCTGGCTACGGCATTGTCCTGATACACTATCTTTGTGATGACGGCGCAAAATATCGATATAGAGGGATTTATCGTTACAAGTAGTATCGCTATAAAGAGATTTCATTGTATTACGTACGGCTAGTCAGTATTGCTATCTATATTTCCAACGTGTTCTCATAGGCGTACGCAGAAAGATCATAAGTGTATGTGTGTGTGTGTGTGTGGGTTATAGACTTAATGGGTGTTACAGAGCTACAACCACGGGCGCCGTTAGCGGGGGGGACAGGGGGGACCCGCCCTCCAATATTTGTATTAAGGTTCCATATCCCCCTTCAATTTCAAACAAAATGCCTTTTAATGGTATATTGTCCCCAATATTTTTATGCCAATGGCTAGAACTCACATATTCCTATGTTAAATGTGGAAAATTTCATTGCAATAGGGGGTTACAACCCCCATAAATACCCCCCTGAGTACGCCAGTGCGTGTTCTGATTGGTGTCATATGTGAAAAGAGCCCAGAAAGTCCTTCAGTTTTATTAGGCGATGAGCGGAAACTTACATTACAGGGCATTTTGGACTCAGCAACGTCTCTTACCTCCGGTGCTGACCTTTAACTTTATTCTAATGATGCCCTCAAAGGCTTTCGTCATCAACTCATACCATTCGGATGGTTCGTTGGCTCATCAAACCAGCGGTTTATCACTTCGTTCTCCGTATTTATTATCGTAATGTAAAGGGGTCATGGCAAAACCGGTTCTCAACGGTTCTATTTTAATACTAAATTCTATTCTTTTTGTTCGTCGTTTTTTGTTCTGTTTTTGTTTTCTTCACCGAATCTACCACGTCCTTTTTTTTTTCTTGCTTTTTTTTTGCTAAGTTTAACTCTTTTTTTTTTTTTTCTCTCTAACCGAGACTGCTTTCTCCCCAAAGATGAAATGGACTCGTTGGAAAGCACATGCTTTAAAAACACAGCAGTGAGGTATTTAAGTATAGGCCGGGGCCTGAGCCGGCGCGACATGGATATGATACCGGGTGAAACTATATTTTGGCGCCCCCTTGTGTTTTGGCGCCCCGTGTGTGTATATAACGTTATTACAACACTTTACATTTTCATTAATAATACAGCCCGGATTATATACACTAAAATACCTCAAAATATCCATGTGTATGCACTTAGAATGAACAAACGTGCACATAAAATGAATAAATATGTACTTATAATATTTTTGACGCTTTGTAATATTATGTGCTGTATTTTAAAACAAACAGATTTATTATTAACTGCCTAGTAGAAAAATTCTATATAAATTAAATCATATGTTTATACAGCACAATTTCTATGAAGGTATATATATCATAGTTGGTCTCTCGATGTTTTAACCTCTTCATTCCAGAGGTACACACATATGTGTACCTTGAGTTGTAATGCTTTTTCTATTAAACTAATATAAACTGCGAACTCAGACCGAAGGGTGTCATTTGTGGTCACTTTTTAAGCTTTCTTTTAGTGTCACTAGATGTCGCTGGAAAGCTTAGAAAATTGCAGGATAAGAATTTGCTTCTGCGGAAGTTGCATCACGTCGACCAAAGCTTGGGTTTTAATGGGTTAAACAAAGGTTGGCGAACCTTTTTAGATTGAAAGGCTGCATTAAATTAGTTGTTAATGTTAGAAGGCCGCGTTATATTAGCTGTAATGTACGAATGCTGTATGTGTTTTGATTGTGCCAATCAATCAAGGAAGAGTATTTTGTTAAATTTCCTCCACTCTATTATACTTTACTTAAGTTCATTTTAAGATTATACAGTAATACAAATAAAAAAGACGAACACAATCATATTAATAAAATTAAAATGATTTTACTGCAAAAAATTAATTCGGTCGAAAGGCCACATTCAAGGGATGCAAAGATCGCATGTGGCCGTATGGGCTCTCATGGGGGGGAGGGGGGCCATTCAAAAATTTTATTTGCCTAATTCTGCTATGCATTTAGTTTCAAAGGTTTTACAAGCACATTTTAAAGTAAGATACTTTTTAGCTCATTACTAATTGCCAAGCAGTATAAATTATTTTTGTAGCATTTTAGTATCTTGTACATTCACTAAAATTTTTGACAGTCTTGAGAAGAAAGTAATAAAATTTTTCTCAGCCCCCCCCCCACCCCAGAAGTACTCATATGGGCGACCATGTGTGGCCATAATGGCCAAAAGGGTCCTTTCCAGACAGGGTTGGCAAGTTTCTGCCAAAGCGGTTAAAACCGGCATGGCAGAAACTAGTTTCTGCCACAAAAGTGGCAATAACCGGCAGAAACCCAGAAAATAATCATTTCATACTTTAAAACTTACTAAAATACCCCAAATTGCAAAGAGGAATGTATTTCAAAGTAAAATAGGTGTAGTTACAATGTGTATAGTATTTATTCAAAGGTTACATCATAGCAAATTCTATATATTTATTCTATAATTTTTCATAGCAGTCTATAATAAAATATCAGTTTTGGTGCGATTTCCTAATTCAAATAATTTCTTAATTTTTCATGAATAGACGAAAAGCGTTACAGAAGCATTTTTCCAAGCCCAACAATACTGCAGGCAATATTATCACTGTGTGAACAAAAGTTACAAAATCATCATTTATAGTTGTTTCCTTTAAACTAGACTACCACATAGAAGCAGGGACATTTTCCAAGATTTTACTGGAGTAGTATGTTTCAGGAAAACGAGATGGTTTTGCTCAAAAAGCTATAATGTAAAGCATAAAATTTGGGTTAATGACATTAAGGAATTTCCTAGTATTGTCTTCCTGCTCATGCGACAATTTAGATCAGATGTACTTTGGATGAAAACTAAAAACTGGCATATATGATGTTGAGTTATTGTCCGATTAAGTCTATTGTTTGCCCTTTTTTTTCATTCATTTCTATGATATTATCTCTATTTTGGGTCAACCAAATTTCATAAGCATCTGGAATAGAAAAGTCATCTTTCCGAATCTTATACAGGGCAATAGATTTTAAAAGCTGCACCAAGTCTTTTACATCTTTATTAATCATCCGATTATTTATAACTTGAACAGCACCTTTATATATCATCCATATAATTTTCATGATCTGCGAGTAATACGGATGATTCTCTATGAATGATTACAAGCAATTTACTTGATTTTTCCATCATATATTGCCAGGTATTTGTAGTCTCACAGTGTTTATGTATTCCTTAAGCCAAGCACCCTGTCTGTAATGATTTCTAAAATATTTCTAAACAGATACCACATGTTTTATAACAAAAAATGTGGAAAATTTTTTTGAAAAATATGTGGTTCATTGCCAGTAAGTAACATAGCTTAACCGATTGGTTATAAACCACTAAGGCTTTTTCTTACAGACCATCCGTCAGTTTCTTTGTTTTTTATTTTATAACCAAAGGTTTAAAAAGGTAAATAAGATGAAATAGGCGTAGTATAGGTTAGTAAGTTAAACAACATGGCCTTCAAAAGATGGTGTTTGTAAGAATTTTCCCGGAGTATTTTTTTTAATTATTGAAGTAATCAATATAAAGCTTTATAATCAGTATATGATATATGCTAAATTATTGCAATAAAAATATATGTTTGTAATTTTTCATTTATTAAATGATACAATACTGTTTCAAATACTTTTATAAGTTTCTGCCAGTTTCTCCCAGTTTCTACCGGTTAAAACTAGTTTCTGCCAGTTTCTCCCACTTTCTGCCGGTTAAAACCAGTTTCTGCCATTGACGGCAAAAACTAGTTTCTGCCGGCAGAAAGCCGATCCTGTTTCCAGAGCTACAAAGATATTGGACAGCACTTATAAATATTTGAGGTTGTCTATTACGAATAGTTTATCGATGATAGAACGATGTCTATCACTGAAGGAAAATGGTGTGGAAATTTAGAATAAGTGTTTGTTTTAATTTGACTTTCAATCAATTGCCAGCCAAGCACAGTAAAACTAATCTTTGATTTTCTTAACAAACATGATTTGATTTTCTTTACAAGGATGTATGCTATAATTCAGGCGCTATAATTCGCTATAATTGGCGACCAAAGGCATAATTAAACGTGTACATTTACAAATTCCATTGCCTTTCCGCTCAGATAAGAAGTAAGAGGAAAGTTCAAATTTAGCATTGTATTGAAATATTGCCAATGGGGGAATAATAAATTTCATAAAATTATTAAAACCCTTAAAATATGCCTTTAGTCTGGAAATTCATCGTTTTTATGCACGCATAAGCACAAACGCTAAAATGGGATAAAATATGCAATTGCATATGTATGTAATCCGGGCTCTTTTTAATAACTAAATTTAAATTGTGACTTGCACAATGTAATCTGCATTTCGTTGGATCCTTTTAATGCGTCACTGTACATCATCGTAAACCCCATTCATGATATTAGACCCATCATATCCTTAACCATAGCATTTTTCGAGGGAAATATTTAGCTTTTAGTAATATTTTGATCTTATTATCCGACGTCATGGGCGTCGGCAGCGTAGGGTAGGGGTAGGAACTTGCCCTCCCCTGGATTAAAAAAACAAAAAAAAAAAACCATTTTATTTTTCCAAGGGCAAAATTATGCAACCTCTCTATTTTATTTGAACTAAATTGTCTTATTATTTAGTTAAACAAATTAAATACTTATTTAAATAATTTAATTATGGTATTTTTGAATGAAGGTTTTTTATTTCTGCTGAAGTAATCTTTGCCCACCCCTACAAAAAATTCTGCCGATGCTCATGTCCGACGTTATTAATACACAAAAAAGTAAGAGGAAGTCTTGCCTTAGTTTCAGGTAATGCATGCTGTAGTTTCAGGTAATGCATGCTGTAGTTTCAGGTAATGCATGCTGTAGTTTCAGGTAATGCATGCTGTAGTTTCAGGTAATCCATGCTGTAGTTTCAGGTAATCCATGCTGTAGTTTCAGGTAATCCATGCTGTAGTTTCAGGTAATCCATGCTGTAGTTTCAGGTAATCCATGCTGTAGTTTCAGGTAATTCATGCTGTAGTTTCAGGTAATTCATGCTGTAGTTTCAGGTAATTCATGCTGTAGTTTCAGGTAATCCATGCTGTGACGGCATGGAGAATTTCGGTAAAATGCGCCCAAATTACTTGCGGTAGAAAATGGCGTACTGCCACTTTCCTTGGGCCCCAAAACACCACATGTGGGTCCGATCTTATCACTTCATAATCCAAGACCACACTATCTGTTACATCTAAATTTTACATGAAGGGAAAAAGCAATAAAAACAAAATGTCTAAGGGAATTTGATGTCGACGACTGTTCTATTTCCCAAGTAGGGACGAAATTGACCTTTGGTGATCGTGGTATGGGTGCCTATATTGAGGCAGAATGGGGGGAGGGGCTCGAGGTCCGCTAGATGTTTAAAAATTTTATTTGCCGTAACCTGCTATGCATTTACTTTCAAAAGTTTTACAGTCACATTTTAAAATAAGGTACTTTTTAGCTCATTACTAATTGTCAAGCAGTATCAATTATTTTTGTAGCGTTTTGCTATCTTGTACATTCACTAAAATTCTTGACAGCTTTGAGAAGGAGGTAATAATTTTCTCACCCTTCCCCCTAGAAGTACACGTATGGGCGCCCATACCCCGTTGTGTGAAAAATTTCAATTTTCCGTGGCCCTTAATGATGTATTCCATAATTTTTTCAGCCGTGAGCGTGGTTGACCGCTGGGAGACTGTCTTACCCTCAAAACTATTTCGCGGTATTAACAATTGTACGATCTTTTAACTGTTGCATTTAGAAATTGAGAAGGGTTTCAGAGGGGCCAGCCTTCTGTTTCTGGAAGGTCAGGGAGAAGGAGTGGTGTGAAACTCTTTGTGCAACTGTATTGTATAAAAATGGACTCTTATTTAACATTCGGAAATGGCGCTTCTCATGATCAGGCGCCTTCAAGCGGAGTGGACCTAGTTGCTTTGGTATTTAATCAATTTTTATTGAATAATAACAAATATTAAAAAAAGAATAAATACAATGAAAATAATAATGAAAAAACACGATTTTTTTTATAACGGCGCTCCACGCGAAATGGCGCCCCGGACTGTCGTCCGCTTCCCCCGTACTTTCCGTCAGCCCTGTTTTGGGGCCCCCTCGATTTTGGTGCCCCCCACTAAGGGCTTTAAAGAGACATGGCCCTCTTTAAATTTAGGCGTCATTTTAATCTTGTTTATATTTACATGTCTGAGAAATATTCATTATTCATGTATTTGGATACTGAACTTCAAAGAAAAAAAATCATGATTTATAGACCAAATATTGTCAGGGCCACATTCTTTGGGGGCCCATTCTCTCCTCCCTCCTCCCGGCCTAGGGCCCCCATGAAAACCTTAAACCGGCTCTGAAACACAGGACAATTTCATTTCTCACGGTACCGATATACACCGGTTTTAGATATATTACGATTAATTCAGATATCATCAGCCTCACGACAACACGGCTTGAATATCAATTATCACCGTGTATTAACTGCAAGTACAGTAGAACTCGGATTACTCAACGCAATACGGAACAAGAGCCTACTTCAGATCAGTGGTGCAGAAAAGAGCGGGGCCCAAGCTCCCTCCCCCACAGGATATAAAAACACATTATTTTCGCTGAGATCGCATCACATGATCTTCCTTAAAGCCACTTGTGCCTCCTCACCCCATGAGCCTTGAATTGCTATGTTACTGCCTGGGATGGTATCCTCTGCCACGGATGTTACATCCTAGCTACTTTTGATGCAATTAAAAGCAAATTTATTTGAAGTACTATAACAATTTACAAATTTTGGCAAAATATTTGCAATATCTGCAGCGTTTTTTACATTTGTTAATGCTCAATTTAATATGTTGTCTCAGATTACAGTTCAAGATAAAAATTATTCAAAAAACATTACATTTTTAAAAATACCTTCTATATTAAAGGTCGTGCATACGGGGAGGATTAGAGTTAAACACCCTTTTTTATTTTGCTAGTCATTTACAAACTTGAATGGAAACAAATGAGGAAAACTCCTGTGAATCCCCCAAGCCTCAAAATAATATCCTGCGTACGACCAGGAGAGGAATGAAAAACTGATGAAAGTGGCAAGTGACACCTTGGGCTTGGATAGACAATAGACGACCAGTCAAATGCCAGTCAGCGCGGCGCGATGACGTCACCAAGTCCAGTTACCCCGCAATTTCAATACTCCTTAATTAAGACAACACTGCATACTCTCAACAATTTTCTTCAGGACAGCTCTGGAGGCAATTGCCTCTGGATAAAAGTGAAAGAGGTACTGAATAAGGTAGCCTAAAATAGGGGGTGTATTGTGGTGCTAGGAGGGCTTCTATGTGTTACAATTAATAAAAATAATTAATAATTTAAAATAGCAAGCGACACAAATTAATATTCTTTTAGAGGAGGGCCGTCACTTCGGAGCTTTTCCTCAGGTACGGAAATTTTCTGGTATCACTGCTTCTTCTGTGTTTTATGGCTCAAGATCAACTAAGATTATACTATACTATACAACAGTGGCGTAGGAAAGAGTCTCTCAGGGGCTCAAGACCCCTCATTGGATATCAAACCACATCATTTTCTCAAAGGCCACATCAAAAGATTTTCTTTAAATGCGCTTGAACCTATCCCCATAGTCACTTGACCCCACCCCCCATATGAGTTTTGAATTGCTACTCCACTGCTACACCATAACCTCTGTCCTCTAGGGAATCACACCTTCAAATGGGAATGTGTGAAACATGCTGCAAGCTCTTGACTCAGGGGATTCAAACTCAACACCACTGCGTCTTAAAGTTTGGTCCTCAACGGCCTACTAAGTGATTTAGAGGATCGTCTTTAAATTTGAGAAGAAGACATGATGAAATAACGTATTCAACATTACGTTTAAAAAAGTAGTATCAGTTCGCGATGAGTAATGACTCTCAAGTCAGGGGGGTGGCAATTAAAATGTTTTGGGGGTTGGGGGGGCGCTGAAATAGCTTAAAAAGGTCATGATATTCGGTGTTATAGAGAACGATGTCTTGATATTCAATGGGAGGGGATTGAGCATCCCCCCTCTTTCCTATATCGCTGCTTCCGATTGTCCATGGTAAGCAAAGGGATGATAAAGGTGGTCAGTGAGCAAACGAAGTTTGAGATATACTGCTGTACATGGTATATTACCAGATTAATGATACTCAGGGCCGATAAGAGGTGGGCAGCATGGGCTGTGTATCCCTGGGCCCAGATGGAGTCTAGGGGCTTCCGCTGGCAAGGTCCTATGTTGTGAGGGGGGGGGGGCTGCCCCCAAAATACTTTTGATACGATATTCTTTCCTTTTTATTTAAAAATGAAAAATAAATAATATGCCCCTCTGATGACTTTTCCGGCTACGGTCTTACGTGCTGGTACATATATGCCGGAATATATTCTAAAGAATACTCCTTCGAATATATTTATGCTAAACTGTAGCCTCTAGAAAACTTGAGGCATTGTTCAGTGATTAGGTGCGTGTATAAAAATTCATGCGTCAAGCCGACTATTCCATTCAAATAATAGAAATGTTCGTAAATATGACTGCGGTGCTAATCGGAAGGCCAGAAAAATTGTTCTCTAAATCCAGATTAATAAGATTTTGTGCATTTTTAATGTACAGTTTTTTAATTATACTTCATTATCCTGACTCGATTATTAAAAAAATAATAATAACAACCAGTAGCTTACGTTAGTTTCTTTTTTCAGCAGTGATCTTGTAAAATAATTAAACAATTAAGCAAATAAAAAAAAAACCGCGTTCGTATTTCATACTTTTTGATGACCCCCAATTGATACTCCCAATTGAGGAGCCTATAACCCTCATTTACGAACTTTCTGCGGACGCCTATGCCTAGGGCCACGTCTACATTTGCATTTCACAGACTGGTTACTTTCGTTTTGCAGAGTTCTGGGGTAGCCGATGGTGCAGTCTCTAAAAGTACTCATTGTCATCAATTCATGAAAAATTGCCATGCCTGTTCGTCACTATGGGAGAGTTCAAGTATTATGTAAGCATCTTTGTGGTGTGATTGCCGATTATGGTATTTTCCTATGTTGGCCAATGTTAATTTTTACCTACTGGGGGAGGGGAGGAGGGGGGGGGCGGGTTGAAATAGCACAAATATTGCTTACGTAATACTTGAACTCTTCCTAGCGTGCACTCATATATATATATATCATCATCATCATATTCAACCATTATCTATCCACTGCTGGATGAAGGTCTCTCCAAATGCTTTCCACACAAGTCTATCCTGGGCCATTCGTTTCCACGTCACCCCAACCTGTTTTCTTATTTCATCCACCCATCTAGTTTGAGGACGTTTTCTAGGTCTTCGGTGGTCTCTTGGAATCCAGTTCAGAATTTCTGTTGTCCATCGTTGATCAGTTCTTCTTGCAATATGCCCAGCCCATCGCCATTTCAGCCCTTTTACTTTAACAATGATGTCCTCTACTCTAGTTTGCTCTCTCACCCAAGTGTTTCTTTTTCGATCTCTCCTAGTTATTCCAAGCATGCACCTCTCCATGCTCCTTTGCGTTGTCTGTAACTTTCGTATTGCTCCAACTGTTAGACTCCATGTCTCTGATCCATAAGAGAGGACTGGCAATACACACTGGTTGAAGACCTTTCTTTTTAGACACAAAGGCAATTTCCCCTTCAGGATAAAACTGTTTCTTCCAAATGCACTCCAGCCAAGTTTAATACGTCTGTTGAGTTCTTTCATAATGTTGCCATCCATTGAAATCAGCTGGCCAAGGTAAATATATGAATCAGCAATTTCTAGCTCAATGTTGTCAACTTGTATTTTTGTTTCCTCTACAAAATTATTGAACATGATCTTAGTTTTTTGTAGGTTCATCTTGAGTCCAACTTCTTTACTTCTAGTTGAGAGCTCCTGTACCATGTCTTGGAGTTCTGATGGGTTCGTTGAAAAAATAACAATGTCATCAGCAAACCGCAAATGATTTAAATATTCACCATTTATTTTTATTCCCTTGTTATTCCAATTTATCAGCTGAAAAATCATCTGTAAAGCTGAAGTAAAAAGTTTTGGAGAAATGGTATCTCCCTGCCTCACACCTTTACCAATTTTGATAGTTTTGGTATCTTTATGTAACCGAAATTTTGCACTTGCATTTTTATACACACGTTTCACCATGTCAATGTACACATCCTCAATGTCTGTTGATCTTAAAGAGTTGATGACTGCTGATGTTTTAATAGAGTCAAAGGCCTTCTCATAGTCAATAAATGCAACACACAATGGAAGTTCATATTCATGTGTTCTTTCAATTAATTCTCTTAATACTTGAATATGGTCCACTGTACTGAATCCACTTCGAAATCCAGCTTGTTCTCTTGGTTGAGCTGCATCTAATTTTTTCTGCAGGCGATGTGTTAGCACTTTTGTGAAGATTTTATAAATAGCAGGTAACAAGCTAATTGGTCGGTAATTTTTCAAATCCTCTTTATCACCTTTTTTATGCAAAAGAATTACTGTTGCAGAATCCCATTGGTTTGGTAAAGAATTTTGCAAGTATGTCTTCTACATATTCTCCAGCTTCTTTTAGGATATCTAATGTAATACCATCATCACCAGGGGCTCTTCCTTTCTTCATACTTTTTATTGCAAATGAAACTTCTTCTTTTAAGATTTTAGGAGCTGTTCCTTCGACTATTTCAGTGTCTTCGTTTAATCCACTGTTACTTTCATATAGTTTTTTGTAGAATTCTTCAACTCTTCTAAGTATTTCTTCCCTATTTCTTGTTACGGTGCCATCCTCTCCTTTTAATGCAATGATGTGTTTCTTCCCAACAGATAAACTTCCTTTAACAACCCTAAGGCTCTTGTTATTTTCAATGGCCTTCCTTACTAACTCACAATTGAATTTTCTTATGTCTTCTTTCATGCTTTTGCGCAGAGTTTTACAAAGTTCTATGTACTCAATCCTGGAACTGGTATTTCGATTGTCCACCTTCATATCTCTTCGCCTTTTCATGAGCTGTTTCGTCTTCTCAGATAATTTGCTATTGTGCTTTTTACAGGTTACACCACCAATTTCCCCAGCAGTTTCAACTATTGTCTTAACAATGTTTTCATTTGCTTCTGAGATATCACTTTCATCAATAAGTCCTTCCAGTGCAGAAAAGCGATTTTTTAATTCCAACTTGAATGCCTCGGTATTTTCTTTTAATTTCTTTAAATCCACCCTCTTACTTACTTGTTTCCTAATGAGCTTCTGTCGTTCTAATTTAGTATTTAAGTGCACTTTACATCTCACCATTCGATGATCACTTCCAGTATTAAATCTGTTCAGTACACTGCAATCTTCAATAATTGATTTCTTGTTTGCCAGGATATAGTCAATTTCACTAGTTCCCCCATTTGGGTGTTTCCATGTCCATTTTCTTTGCGGTTTCTTCTTAAAAAATGAATTCATGATGCTAAGGTTTTCAGCTTCTGCAAATTCGATGAGTTGATCGCCACGTTCATTCCTTTCCCCATATCCGTATTTACCAACCGATGTCTCTCCTTGTTCCTGTTGTCCAATTCTTGCATTGAAATCCCCCATGATGAGCTTGATATGTTGTTTCCCTTTGGTGTGTAACTCTTTGATTTCTTCATAAAATTCTTCAACCTCTTCGTCGGTATGGCTTGATGTTGGTGCATATACCTGTACTATTTGAAGTTGGTATCGCTGGGTTAGTTGAACAACGAGCCTCGCTGCTCGATCTGATGTACTTTCAACTTCCAGAAGACAGTCTTTAATTCTTTTGTTGATTAAGAAGCCAACACCACTTGTTCTTCCAGTTTCCGTTCCTCTATAATAAAACAAATGTCCACTTTTAAGTTCCACCAACTCTTCACCTTTTCTTCTAACTTCACTGAGTCCTACAATGTCCCATTTGATCTTGTCAAGTTCTTCTTCCAATTCCTGAAGTTTTGCTTCAGAAGCAAGGGATCGTCCATTAAACGTAGCCAAGGTCAATAACAAACGGCAGCCTGGGCCATTCCAGTGATTCTTAGCACCCCCTGCTTTCATGCCACACTGACCGCTGCCTTGATCAGGAGCACTCCAGCACCTGGAGACTAGGGGCCATGGTTTCTGGTGTGTCAACATAATGGAGGAATTAGCCATAATTTCACCACGCTGGCTAGACGGGTTGGTGAATTAGCCCTCCCCTTCCGCCTTTCTATCCGTGCAGCAAATATTAATTTGCCACATAAATAGAAAGCTCAGCCTGCACCACTTGAAGGCGGGGTAGGACACTAGGTTACTGGCCTGGCCGGTTCCACACATCGTCACATACGTTCAGCGTGTGGGTCTCCTTCCAGTTAGATACCAGCAACCCTTTTGCAGGCCATATATATATATATATATATATATATATATATATATATATATATATATATATATATATATATATACAGGGTGTTTGGAAAATATCTGGCAAAACTTTAAGGGGTGATAGGGGACACCAAATAAGGCATGTTTGTCCATATCCCCGTGTCCGCAAAGGGGCCGGTTTGGCTGTAGAGCGTAACTACTGTTTACGTCTATCACGTTGCTACGTAGCCAATTGCATGAATTAAATGCAATTTTTGATACATAATTTAAGTGAATGAGCTAATAATACAGCAGAGACAAAAAAATCCGGAATTCCGTTTTCTGATTTTGATCTGTGTTACTGTTTAGTGAAAATAAGCCTAAAAATGCCTTTTTTAACACACTGGAAAAGAATTGGGAACTGCCAAGTATGTGTAACAGGTGAAGAACATCAAAAGAAACATTTTTTGTTCAGTGAATTTTTTTCCAAAAATTAGCCGTTCGGGCACTACAGTGAATTTAGTATTTGCATCCACCACATTCAAGGTTTTCACAAATGGCTACAATGCACCATTTCAAGAATTTTTCAAATTATTTAATGTCAACAGACATCGGGCTCTCTCCGGCAATTTTTTAAAATCAGTTAAATTCACCGGAATTGCATGTGTAGAATTCATACAATCGCACCTGAAGCGGCGAATTCTACACATACAATTCCGGTGAATTTAATTGATTATAAAAAAATCGCCGGAGAGAGCCTCACGTCTGTTGAAATTAAATAATTTGAAAAATTCTTGGGGGGAGGGGGTTATAGAGCTACAACTCCACATATTCATATGTTTGTACGTATACAAAATTACATCTTATGGAGTTATGACCCCTATGAACTCTCCCCTTGCGTACGTGAGTGGAATGCATTTATTTTTGAGAAAGTGAAATTAAGCTTCATCTGCTAATTGGTTAAAAAATTTTCTGTCGTACGTAGTAGGGGCTCGCTACGCTATATACATCGCGTTTGAATAGAAGTAAGTACATTTGAATTTAAAACTTTGCAAATTTGGGACCTAATCCTGGTTTTGTAATAAACGACGTTATGAAAACGGACGCTACTATGTCAAGTGAGGGGCTTTTAAAAATTTTTTTTAAAGAGAATTTGATTATGAACAAAAAAAAAATAAATATTAATTTGGATCAACTTAACCTAATTATAAATAACAATATTATCTCTTTTTCTCTAGAAGCAAATTTCCTTGGAGTAACTCATCAGGCAATTTTAAAATGCTATACATATTCAGAGAATATGTACCAAATTAAACAGAAACATTCGTGTAATTAGAAACATTAGCTTTTATTTACCTATTTCAATCCTTTTCAGTCTTTATTATTCTCTGATTTTCTCTAACTTATATCACTGCCTAATAATTTGGAGTCATACTTCAAAATCAAATCTACAGTGCTTAACCTCACTCAATTTGGCCCAGTATAGCCCAGATGCTCTTGCGCCATAAAAAATTCAAACAAACAAACAATTAACCTCACTCAAAAAAAAAACAACCTCCGTCTTATCTCCAACCATATTTCTTCCTCCCAATATTTAGAAATTGCTAGACGTTTGCGAATTCTGCTGATCGATAAACTTCTCATTTTTAAAATCTTAACGCTTGTGTTCAATGTTATAAAATCTTCAGCATATCCATATCTTAGCTCTCTTCATCTGCCCAGCCATACATATCTAATGAGAAACTCTACTAACTTTGTCCCAGATTTTTCAATAACTAATCTTGGTCTGGAGTGAATTAGCTGCTTTGGCCCTTAAGTAGCTGTCGGCAAGCTGTGGTCCGCGAGAAAATTTTGGACATCATTTGCATTTTTAATGCCTTATTAATAATAAAACAAAAACAATATTTTAAGAAATTCTAATATTCTGAATGACAATTGTCGCGATTATATTGCACTAGATTCATGAAATGTACTTGATAGGTTCCTAAATTTTTAAGTACTAATTTCTAACTTTCTATTAAAATAATTAATTGTGAATTTTTATATCTATAATGAATTTGAGATAATTATAGGTAATTAGTGAAAAAACCATCACTTGCCCCAATGTGGTTACCAGGAGAAGCGCTGTATTTGTCTTTTTAAAAAAAATTTACATTAATGTTCCGCGGGATTTAAAATTATGAATTTAGTGGTCCGTGATTTCCAAAAGGTTGGCAACCTCAGCCCTAGAGTGTGGAACTTTCTTCCCTCAAACTTGCAATCATTAAACTCGCTCTCACTATTTAAAAAGTGTATTTCTTAATTCTCACTAAATTAAACTGACATCTGTTCATTTCAAAAATAATAAAATGTTCCAACTCGGGCAGCATGGGCTTTGTCAACCCTACAGTCTTTACCCATTGCTGTCCAAGCGAATCAATTTACTACTTATATAATACAAGATGCCCACAAAAGAGATCCTTGATTTCAAATAGTTACAAAATAAAAAGTTATTTTAATGTGATAAAAATTTTAATGGCAACAGGTACACAAAAATTAAACATTTTCTTTTATTTTGTAAAACATTTCTTACATTCCTGTAAAATCTACAAAGCGGTGTTTTTCAAGATGGCGTTCACCCCATAACAATACAGCTGGTGTGTTCTGGAATTTGCTACAACAGAAAGTCTTGTGCCTATTCAGCGTGCTTTTAAACGCAAATGTAATGTGCATCCATCTATTACTAAGTCAATTTTGAAGTGCTACACAAACTTTAAAGACAAGGGATGCATCTGTGAGCAGAGATAGAGAGACATTCAGGCTGACCATCCGTCTCTGAGGAAGTTGTTGATCTCGTAAAGGAAACCTTTTTGCATAGCCCAAAGAAAGTCTACGCGCACAGCTAGCGGGTAAGTAGAAGTCAGAGTGTACTTACCTCCATTACCCACAACCCTGGATAATCAGCAGGAACACATCTGTAAACTGCTGTAAACTCTGTAACGCCAGATTTGCTGCAGATAGTCTTGAACGAGCTGGATTATCGCATTGATATTTGACGAGCTACGGTAGGGACACACATTGAGTGTTTGTAACATAGACAAAAATGTAAAGATGTTTTATTTTTGTGAATCTGTTGCCACTAAAATTTTTAAAATATTCCAAGAACATTTTATTTTATAGCTATTTGAAATCAATGACCCTTTTTGTGGGCACTCTGTATATAAATATGTAATACATTTGAAACTCTGATTCTCCTGAAGGAAGTTTGTATTACATTGTATTGTGATAACGTCGCCCATGTTGGAACACGCGCCTTAAAACTGTCGACATACTACGTGAATCACAGTCCATATTAGTTACCATGTGAAGAAACAAGAAAGCCTGTTATTAAAGCCGGGAAATTTTCCTCATTGTAGTCGATGATGCGGTAGTATTAGACGATAATTATTACTTATATAAGAGATATTATTGTGTAGAATATACCTATGAAGCGCAATAATATGTCATATATTAAAAGAACTATTATATTTTTTATATATTTGTGAAATAAGACTATGAAAAATAACATAGTGTCGATATTCCTCAAATAACAAACTTATAATTTCGAAAGCAACGGATGAGAAACAAAGAAATGCCTTGTCCAACCCACTGTTTTTTTGCATAGCAGTGCCCCCCCGTGGGGGGGCGAGGGGGAGAATGCAGCGCCTAAGTTAAAAATTAGTTATTGTGAAGATAGAAAAAATACATTTCTGATGATGATCGGAATATCGTGCGGATTCAATAAACTAATTCGTATCGGTTTTCTGCTCCATGAAAAGCAGAAAAAAGGTCTTTCTTCATCGTGTGCCAGGTTTACCAAGTTTTTACACTGCGTGGGATCTGTTCGCTTAACTTCCATTTTGATCTATCGTTTCAAATATCAGCACAGCTTCATATAAAGTAACCAAATATTCAGTAAAATTTTCTCCCCTAATTTTTGCTAATTATTTTTCTTTTCCTAAAAAATTAATTTATATTTTAAGGGAAACAGAGCTCGTCTTTCCTATTAGATTTAATTACAATATGGGTCTTGAAAAACACGTCAACCGATTTGCAACCATGCTTTAATTAAAAGATATGTTACAAAAGGTTGAAAAGCAAGCGTTTTTAGAAAAAATAGCTTTGCTTTCAAAGATAAAATGCAGGAAATTTTAGCAAATAGAAAAAAATTACAAATTGGGTAAATGACGAAAGGATGTAATTTAATTTGGAAACTACAAAAAGAAACTCGTTAAAAAAAAAAGATACGTGTTCATGCTTTAATTAAAAAACATACGTAAAAAAATAACGAGTTGGTTAATACAGAAAGGTAGGAAAAAACCAATTATTTTCCACATTCATTAATATTTCGTATCTTCGAAATTAATCAAAATTTAATTTACTAATAAAATGTGTATAAAATTTATTTAAGGCAAAATTTATTTACGACTTTAAAGATCTTTAGAAGCACAGTTATGCTGCTGAGTGTCAAGTTATTCATTCTGGTTTGTTTTTACTCTAGAAAGTAAACATGGGTATTAAAATTAAATAAAATTTTTTTTAATTAGTTTAAGTATTGACATTACAAGTAAATATACTCATGGAGGAAAATTGCAAATTTTCAACGAAACTGGTCATAGTATTAAAGTACTTTAAAAATTATGCACAAATTTGAATATAAATCGAAATCACGGCAAAAAGAACGGACGTTTCAGGGTAACATACATTAATGCATACTGGAAATATCACATATTTGTATATCAGGATTATCTACTTATTGGGAGAGACTTGATCGAGTGTCACATGACCAATCATAAATGCCAACAGCCGGTAGAAATATTTTGTTCTTCCTATTGGAAAGAGCCCCATTATTAAATTCGCCACCTCTCTCCTTTTGCATTTTCCTACCAAGAACTTTTAAAGTTTCTTTATAAAGATTCTTCCCTAAAACAGTGCGGAATGAATTATTATTATTTTCGTTATATATTGCATTCCACATTGTTGTATTTTCACGTTGTCCTATTTCACAAAAATTTGCAATAGCCTTTTTGCCTTCCAACATTTTTCAAATATCTGAAAAACAGCTAGCGTCATTCTAATCCATTCGTCAGAATTTATGCCTCTGATCCATAAGAGAGAGAGAAAGAGAGGGAGCTGGCAATAAATACATACTGATTAAAGACTTTTCTTCATATAGCCTGTTGTTAATAAATACCAATATTTTAATATTAAAATTTACATTTAAAACATCCAACTGAACCAACACGGTGCATCGAAATTCCCATTGCATAATAGACAAAACCTGAATTTATAATTGTTTCATATGTAAGACCATCAAATTATATCATATCAAGATAATAGGCTAAATTATTAACCAAACAAATTTAAATATTTAAGGCGCAAGGACAGTAATGGTCATTATGCATCCTACAATGGAGGACTTCTCGCAAAATTTACAATATAACTGGACACAATATATGTAAGAGAAAGGATAGTCGTTATTTGTCAGGCAGATACTAGTGTCCCAAAAGGCGTTAAATGAAATGTGTGTGCACAAATTATAAACACAAGCACACACACACACACATGTGCACATACACAAACATACACACCAACATACATATCCATATATACATATACATATACACACACACACATATATATATACATACACATACACATATATATACATACACATACACATATATATATACACATACATATACATAAACACACATACGTATATAAAAATTTTAATAGATAAGTCATATTAAATTACGATTAACAGTTGAATGGGCCAAATATGGTTAGCAAGTGCTTCTTGAAAAGCATTTTTGTTTCATATTATCAAGACATGACATTGATTGAAATCAAGTTATCTATTAAAGATTTGTCCGCTGATCCTTCCCCCTCCCCTCCCTTATGGCGCAAGGACAAAGGAAAAAATTTGGAGCTGTTTAGAAAAAAGTAGATCGAAATTGAGTCTCCTGGTGTGATTCATCATCTATATCAGTTTACAGAATGTTTAATTAGATGAAAAAAATTTAAGCGATTTTTATATAATTTTATACAAACTGAACGTCATTCACTTGAAGGATAAAATAAAAATTGTAGTCAGTATATCTTTGTAGTATCATGTGAAATATACAGAAGCATCTGATATGATATATAAACACTGTATTGATAGACAAAGTTATCAACAGCAAATGCAATATGAGAAAACTGACTGAAATCTATAGATTCATTTGTTTAGTTTAGACGTAAAAATTTTTAAAAAAATTATAAGTTACGTAATACGTTTTGTGATTAGTAGGCTAGTTGGAAAACAAGGGAATGTTTAAAACAGATGAAATCATGATCATTTATGGCGCAAGGACAAAAGGAAAAAGGTTAGAACAGCTTAGAAATTTAGATCTAAATTGAGTCCTAGTGTTATTCGTCTATATCAGTTTTACAGATTATTTAATTAGATAAACAATTTTCATGTAATATACAAGCTGAACGCTGTTCACTTGAAGGATAAAATAATACTTGTATTCAGTGTGGTGTCTTACGAAATATATAGAAGCATCTGATATGAAATATAGACATTGCATTGATAAATATAAAGTAAGTTAACATCGAATATAATATGAAAAAATTGACTGAAAACACTAGATTCATTCGATTGACCAGTTTAGGCGTAGAAATGATAAATTACAAGTTATGAAACATGCTTTATAATGAGTAGGTTAGTTTGACAAGAACACGTTTACAGCTCAGATGCAATCATGATCCATTATGGCGCAAGGACAAAAGAAAAAAGGGTCAGAACAGCCTAGAAATTGAGATCTGAATTGAGTCCTAGTGTTATTCATCATCTATATCAGTTTTACAGACTGTTTAATGGAATAGATAAACAATTTGCATGTAATTTTAAACGAACTGAGCGTCATTCATTTGAAAGATAAACCAGTAGTCAATGTATCTCTGCAGTGTCTTGTGAAATATACAGAAGCATCTGCTATGAAATATGAACATTGGAATTATAAATATAAAGTTAACATCGAATGCGTTGATCGAATTTGACCGAAATCTTTAGATTCGTTATATCGTCAAGTTAAGGCGTAGAAATGAAAAGTTATAAGTTATTTAATGCGCTTTATGATAAATAGGCTATTATGACATGAAGAACATACTCAAAACACGCCAGGATCATGATCATATAAAAGGTTAGCCTGTTAATTTCATTTACCTTTTTATGTCGCAAGAGCAATATCGGTGAAGCAACAGCAACAAGAGAAATAGTAAACTACGTACATCCAATTTAGTAATCCTAAGTTCTTTCTCTGTAATTGCGTATGTCCATCAGCGATCCGAGCATGACCCTATCATCACGCTCAGTAATAAGTTAATTTGTCTTTATGGTGCAAGGACAGTATTGGAATTGCAACAGCAACAAAGGAAATAGTAAATCATGCATATCCAAATCAATAATGCTAATTTCCTTCTCTGTAATTGCGGATGTCCGTCAGTGATTTGAGAATAACCCTCTCACCACGCTCAGTTAGCAAAAAAAATTTTCCCTGCTGTGTCCAGCATTGTATGCCCTTGGCACGAATTTTGTTGTAGGCCTGTTTTCTAATGTGGGCTTTCGGCTATGACCAGGCCAGTATCCTTCAGAAGTCTTTTGTTCTTGAAGACATAGTCTCTTTGAGCCATTCTTATAAATTTAATGACCATTGGTCTCGGTGATTGTCCGTGAGTGGTATTGCGACTTACGCTTCCTAGACGATGCGCGTTTTCCAAATCCTTTGATAACATGGTAGTTTTTATCTTTTCATTTAAAGTATCCACTGCAACGGTAATTGGGTTTTCGTTCTCAGTTTTCGATAAACCATATATCATGATACATGGCTGGCGAATGTATTGCTGGTGTTGTTCTAGGGCGCATTCAAGATCAGCAGTAGTTCTTTCTAGATGTTGAACTCTATTCTCCAATGCGACAAATCGCGATACCCATTCATTATTTAATTCAGTGATTTTAATATCAAAAACTATTGGTATTTCATTTTTGACAGAGGCCAATTTGACAGCACGATCGGAATCTCCGTCAGTCTCAGAACACAAATTCAAATCAATTTTTTCATTAATGGAGTTTTTCAACTTTTCTAAGTCCTGGGACCACAGTTTACGAAATTTTGATAATTCATCAGAGACATTACGCACCTGTTGGTCTAGCTCCCTGTTCGATAGGTGGCCAGGTGAAGAACTGGTGGACGTTTGATGTTTTCCTCTGGTATTCATAGTCACAGCAAGGCGAAGAAGTCAGTGTCTCGCACTCCCACGATTATTCGTTATAGCACAGGTTTACATATAAATCAAGTAAAATCAAAAGAAAAACATTATTCATTAAAAACGAATCACGGCGCGCCCATAGTACCTTTTAGAGTAGGAGACAAGAGTGCAAATTCATACGACCGATGGGTTTGGCCACCTGGCGGAAACACCCAGTTGGCCAAGGTAAACATATGATCATAGCTCAATGTCGTCAACACACAAAATTATTGAGCATTATATCCATGTATATGCTAACTCCTTTTATACACCTGCACGTACCACATATGAAATCGATTCGATTCGGCAAAGTATGAAATACATCCCCGATTCATTTCAAATATTACGTGGCATGGCACGTGACTTTTAATCCTTCACTTAGGCTCAGAATTTGTCATTTGCATTTTACGCTTTGTTCGGGAGTGTCAAAATACGCGATTTTACTTAAATTTGTGCAACAATCAATTAGTTTTATACTATGCTTCATGAAAATGGAAGAGCAAGATATAGTGTTGGAGAAGGAGTCGCAGTCAATAGACATGCAACGACGATTCGAAGATGAACTGCCTAAGCTTCGAGTTAATGCTGCAAAAAATAGTTTGTTCCTAACCGAAACTACTTACCAGAAGTTAATAAATGATGTAAAAAAAAAGCCAAACAAATTGACTACTAAGAAGGAATCATGGGACTATTGGTTGCTGAATCGTCATGATGTGATGATTGTGGAAAACAAAAGTAAACTCATTTATCCTGTTAAAGAAGACGTCAGTACAATACAGTATTACGTCACGGACACTGAGTTATTTCACGTACTTCATGAAACTCATTTGGCTATTGGACACGGAGGATGGGATAGAATGTTGAAAGAACTTTCAACCAAATACAAAAATGTTACGCGTCATGGTACTGAACTGCACATCAATCTTTGTGAAGAAAAAACAAAAAGGTATTAAAAAGGGCACCACTGCTGTTAAACCTATGATTTTTTTTTTGAATTTAATTCCCGTTGAAAGGTAGATTTTATTGATTTTCAGTCTCAGCCAGATAGAGAATACAAATTTATTATGGTGTACCAAGATCACCTCACGAAATTTGTGATTCTGACGTCAAAAAGAGTTGAAAAAGTAGCCTACATATTCTCGTTGCTTGGGATGCCATCTATATTACAGTCTGATAATGGTAGGAAATTTGTCAATAATGTGGTGAGCAGTTTGGGCCAGCACTGAAGATCGTCCATGGGAAGCCCCGCCATTCACAAAGCCAGAATAGTGTCGAAAGAGCTAATCAAGATATTGAAAATCTGCTCAGTACTTGGATGCAGGACAACAAATCTGACCAGTGAAGTGAAGGACTGCGGTTCGTTCAATTTATGAGAAATAGAGCTTATCATTTTGGAATCGAAAAAACACCATACGAAGCCCTTTTTGGCTACAAACCTAAAGTGGGCCTTACAACGTCTTTTCTACTCCAAAATGTTTTAAAAGACATAAATACAGAGGAGCAGCTAGAAAAAATAATAGAAAGCGTCCAAATGATGCAAAAAGATGAAACAAATCAGCTTATGCAAGAAAAAGAGCCAGTTTAAAAAAATATGGATGAGATTATAGTCGATGGTGAATTAAACCAACATGATGATGACATGCTTACCGAAGAGATTTCCGTTCCTCCTACCTATTGTGTGTGTTTAAAGGTAACCAGTGATGCATACACAAAGTGTCATCAAAAAATTTATAACTTCTGCGGCCATGCTAGTAAAGATGATGAAATGGATATTTTGTGCACCCTTTGTTTCAAAACTGAAAATGCTATTGAAGGTAAAATAAATTCTAAAATCAATCGGAAAATACAAGCCAAAAAAATGAAAATGAATTCGGAAAAAAATTTCCCACTGCTTCTTTGGGAACTACGGTGCGAGTTCCTATTCCTGACATCGACAAGGGTCAAGGTGATTTGCAAAATATTTTGACAGTTGTAATGAGTGTGACAGTGGACAGTTTCTACAGACTTGGAATTGCTGCGGGAATTTTAAAACAACTATATGCGAGATCAGAATTCACTTTATGCCCTAAGAACTTGCTTAGAATTGAAGATATTTCTGACCGCGAAATTCCTCTCCGGTCAGTTGTAATTGCTCAGTCCAGTGGAAGCGGCCAAAGATTCGTCAAATGTATGTGTAAAACAAAGTGCCAAAATATGAAATGTCTTTGCATGAAAAATGTAATGAAAATGTAATTCAAGCCTACCATGTTGCAACAAGTAAGTTAAATTTTATTTTTTATTTTTTATTACAAAAATTACATTTATTATATTTTCTTCTTTAATGCGTGTATTTTTAGTAAAGTTCATTTAATGACCCTGCTTTACTTTTTATAAGAAATAAAAATTTCCTTTTAATAAAATTCACTTTCTTGGTGAAACAAGTAGATTCATATTTTATTTTGTTTTCTTTAATAAGACAGGCATACATTTTGTTTGGTACAACTTTAATTTTCTTTAACGTATTTTGAATAAAAGTTTTTTAATGGCACTCTTTTATTATTTTTTCAAAATAACCTTTCCGTTTTTGAGGAATGGACGTCTTTTAAATAGTAGCCTTATCATCACACTTTTTTCATACTTTGCCTAAATAGCATTTATCATTCTATAGAATGCCTAGGTATTATATACAATGCCTAGGGAAAGTATGTAATAATTCTCATATTTCATACTTTGCCTAAAAACGCCAGGCATTCTATAGAATGCCGGCGTTTCATTGTCAATTTCACATTGTCGGTAACATATATGAAGGAAAATAAATGAGAACAAACAGATTAATCGAGATAAGTTAAAGACCTTGACTTCTCAAGACTCAGAAATTTGCGGCGGCTTCTTTTGTATACAGAATGATGGTTTGAAAAAGTTGCCCGCATTACCGTCTCTGTATTTCCATGCGAAATATGGCAAAGTCATGGACGAGATTTGCTGTGAATTCAAGAATAGGAAATTTGCAGTAAAGTCATTGGTTTAACTTAAACTGCAAATTACAATATACAAACATATAATCACTTCTGTTTATACTTGGATAGGTTTCTTATAAACTAATAAATCTTACTTCAGTTAAAAAAAATTAGATATAGTGAGTATTATACAAATAAAAATTAAGTGAGGATGTGTGTGCGTGTATGTGTGTGAGAAAGTATTTATTAATACTTATTCCTATATAATAAGTAGAGCCCGGATTATATGAAATTGCATATTTTAGCCTTTTTTAGGGTTGTGCACATAATTGCATAAAAACGATGAATTTCCAGAATAAATGCATATTTTAAGGGTTTTAGTAATTTTAAGAATTTTATTATTCCCTCATCCGAAAAATTTCGCCACAACGCTAAAGTTAAACTTTCTTCTTACTTCTTATCTGAGTGGAAAGGGAATGAAATTTGTGAGCGTAAACACGTTTAATTATGTCCTAGGGGACTAAAGATGTTGTCATAGCTGAATAAGGGCCACCATCTTTGTTAGCAAAACCAAAGATTAGTTTTACTGTGCTAGGTTGGGAATTGATTGAAGTTCAGTTTAAAATAAGCATATTAAAATTCCACATAATTTTCTCTCAGCGATAGACATGAGTCTGTTATTGATAAACTATCCGTAATAGATAACTCGCAAAAATTTATAAGTGCTGTCCAACATCTTTTGTAACCATGGAAAGGACCCTTTTGGCCATAAAAATGTTATTACATGATAGAAGATAAAGCTTAACTGTTTAGATATTGAGAAACACATTGTGATATTAAATGGTAAATATGATGTTTTTTTATATATGAGATATTATTACCATTCACAGGGTTAACACAATTGCCAAATGGCCGGAATTGTGATATACCGCCATAGAAATTGTGCTAAATAAAACATATGATTAAATGTATATAAAATTTTTCTTCTCCGCAGTTAATAATAAATCCATTTATTTTAAGATGTAGGAGATTTTCAAGCATTAAAATTTTTTTAAGTACATATTTATTTATGTTAGGGGCATTTTTATTTATTTTAAGTGCATATACATGGATATGCACTTAAAATAAATAAGTGCATATACATGGATATTTTGAGGTTCTTTAGTGCATGTTTTGCTGGTTTTTTGGTGCATGTAATTCGGGCTATGATAAGAAGGCTTTAATGATGTAAAGAAATGCACACAATATTGTTGTTTAATCGTATATTAAATTTTGCGCGAATTTCTAATAGAATTGGAGAACTCGTTTCGCCATTGGCCAAACTCGTGCATTCTGGTTCCGGATTAAAGGGACTGGGATTATAGTGCCACCTACGGCGGCCACCCTTCCCAATCCCCCCTCCCAACCGGTCCCTCTACTACTACGGATTAAAGAGAACCAGACGTATGTGGGAAAAAACCAAAAAAAAAACCAAACAGGAATTTTCTAAACCATACATTACAGTTCACTCTTTATCTTCTGACCACAAATTTAATTTCGATCAAGCCAATTTAATGTTCAAGCCATCTTCTCCGGACGATTTAAGTTTTTTGGGAGGCTAATACTGAACACTTGGTCAATGACAATGGATATTACATGGATTACCACCATGGATATTATGGCCAACGTGTATTCAACATGGTCATATTTTCTCTACATCAATTTTATTCATCCATTTCCTTTCTTAATTTATTTTTTTCTAATTTTTATTCTCAATTTTCTACCATCTTCCTGTACGCTGTTCACCTTCCTCAAATTACTTCTGTCATCGGCCACTAGAGGGCATCAACTCCACGGATAACGTCCCACGCTCATTATCAATAAAGCTTCCTCGAAGATGGCTGAAAACCACCGAGAAAAGTTTTAAAGTTAAATTAGATGAGTTTATTAAAACTGTGCCCACTGTATTAATGTTTCCTTATCATGCAATTTCTAACGGTTTGAAGGACAAATCACAGTGAATAAATTAAATTCACTGTGATTCGGAATTCATGCTTACAAAGTAATCGTTTTTCGTTATCTCTGACGAAGTATCTGTTTGGACGAAGCCTTAATATTAAGAAATTTAAATTTTCATACACTGTTAAAATTATGGTAAGGCAAATATCCAATCGCTGCAGAAGTTTGGCTTTTATTTAGAGTGTGGTAAACCTTCTTGAATTATTATTTTAATTTATAAAAATAAAACGAGTTATAAACTTCATATGTGTATATATGTCGAAAGTGCTATTATACAGATGAAATAATTTACTCAGCAACAAATCTTAAATCAGCAATTAATATTTGTTTGGTGTTAAAATGTTTAAGTTGGAAATTTTGAAACTGGCCTATTGGAAAGACCTTTTGTAATTATTATTCATGGCAAAGACATGCAAATTTTAAAAGGCCAATAAGCTTATTCACCACGTCTTAAAAAGTGTATTTTTGTAACCAGCCGTGGCTTCTGTATTTTTTCTCTATGCAAGGTGGTTGAATTTATTTATGTTAAAGATGTTTGTTTGGCTTTTTTATGGCGCAAGAGCATCTGGGCTATACTGCGCCAAACATGGTAAAATCAAAGACTGTAGTAAATATTAAAGATGTAATGATGCTATAAGGGAATAAAAGTTAAATAAACATGTTTTATACATAAGTATTTTTTTCTATACAGTCCACTTAGAATTTGCTTCTATAAGTTCGAGTACAACCTCTTACAATATTCATTTAAAATATGAAACAAATATTAAATAACAAAATATTCTCATTAAATTTAAATATTTTATCTAATTTATATAAATATCCAGATTAAATATTTGCATCATTCATTTGGCATTTGGCACAAAGCATTAAATAACATAAATATCAAATATAATTTCTAATTTTCAGTACAAGTAGAGAGAGAGAGAGAGAGAGAGAAAGAGAGAGAGAGGGAGGGAGAGAGAAAGAAAGGACTTCTCAAACTTTTTTTATTGATATCAAAGAAGTGTTGCACTGAAAGAAATAGGATTCATTCATGTGGAGCACCTTTCTCATCTTCTTTTCATCACTAAAGAAAGCTTTGGTAAACATCTAGCAAAAAAAAAATAAGATACAGCGACTCGAGGATAAAAAAAATATGTTTATGCCAATGAAAACATCTTTCGCATTTCACTACGCTCTTGTTATTTGTTTTGCAAAAAAATTTCTTATATGCATTATGCATATCATGTTTCATCCTTTTTCAAGGAGCATATTCGGCTCCCTTCTTCTCCTTAGGGAGAATGGATCGAGATTCTTTAAATATTTTCTCAAGCCTTAACATATCAAATTACGAAGACACTGCGTCATGGCAAGAACTTAGATCTTAGGCCTCGCCTTTTAAAATGGGAGTGGGCTGATGAAGAAAAATTACTGATGTTTATTACGCTGAACAGAAAAGCGATGATATGAGTTACGATAACAAGAAACTCAGGAAGAAGGATTATAAGAAATTCAATAAGAAGGATAACAAGAAACCCAACAAGGATAATAAGAAACTCAACAAGAAGGATAACAAGAAACTCAACAAGAAGGATAATAAGGATAACAAGAAGGGTGACAAGAAATTCAACAAGAAGCTCAATAAGAAAGATAACAAGGGACTCAAGAAGAAGCTCAATAAGAAAGATAAAAAGAAACTCAACGAGAAGGATAACGAGAAAGATAACAAGAAGGAAAACAAGAATAATAATAAGAAGGATAACAAGAAGGATGACAAGAAACAATAAACTCAATAAGAAAGATAACAAGAAACAATAAACTCAATAAGAAAGATAACAAGAAACTCAACAAGAAGGATAACAAGAAACTCAACAAGAAAGATAACAAGAAACGAAGATCAGGGCGGTTCTACCGGCGCGGAACTTAATTTGGGTCACTTCTTAAGGCCCCTTTATATCAGCTTCATATATAGATTAGACAGATTCCTAATTAGTACCGGATTTACGTATAGGCCAAGTAGTACCGGGCCTAGGACCCTGCAGTGGCCTGGTGTTTAAGTTTAAGCTTTATTATAACACTGCTTATTTATAATTCTTCCTACACTTCTATTATTAATAAACCCAAATGTTAAAATAATGAACAAAAAATTCATAATTTATTGACTGAATATTGTGAGGGCTACATTTTTTAGGGACCCATTCTATTCTTCTGGCCTAGGGTCAATAAAAATTTTAGTCCGGCACATGGGCCAATGTAGAAAGGTTACTAATATTTGCTACGGTGAACAGAAAAGCTATGACAGTAGTTATAATAATATGAAACTTGACGAGAAGCTTAATGCAGAATTTTTTTATCAACACCATAGTGAACGATCATAGATCCACACCCTTCTTCAGATCCACTTGGAAAAACCTTCTCAAATACCCCTCACAAGCCGCTTTTACTTCCCCGGAGCCTCCCGTTTTACCATAAACTTTTTTCTTATGGTTTTCCAACGTTTTCTCGCCGTTTCAGATCCTGAGAAATTTGGCCGTATGTCGACCAACATTGTATTCCATAAATAATCGATTTTTACAAAAAACCATCCCGGTTTTGATTATTGTTATTAAATCATTGTAGATACCGTTTTAACGTTGTTTTAAACATTTTCAGCATATTTCACGTATCGATTCGTCATTTCTTACCACTTAAAGGAGATGAGAAGATCAGGGCCGATCATAGCCAGCGGGGGCTTAATTTGGGTCACCTCTGAAGGGCCCTTTTATATGAGCCTCGTATATAGATTAGATAGGTTCCCAACCTTCTGGTATAGGTTCGGCTCCCAATCTTTTCTATTTCCTACATTCCTGCTTTCATTATTGTTGGCATCCCCTATAAAAGCGTTATCATGTTCGAAGATGAAGAAGTTTAGTGTCTAATTTTTAACCACATAACAATCTTGTGAGGGAACAAAAGGCACTTAAAAAAAACAAAGCTTTCAACTCGGTGAGCAAGTTGTGACTGGTTTTCTTTTTGGTTTTACGGCTCAAAGACTACAGTGGTCATGCTGCGCCGGGACCTACTGTTTTCCGAGGAATCCGAACCTCTTAAGGCCTAGGGAACCAAACCCCGGACTACAGTGAGCAGTGCGATCTTTATGAGATCTCTGAGTAAGCGTTCTTTTTGCACTGCTGGGAGTCGAACCCGGATTAGCCGCGCAATAGGAGAACGCGTTACCACACTGCGCCACCGCAAGGCTACAAGTTGTGATTATGAATCGAGCAATTGGATTCTAATTTATTTTATTGTCATTTCTTAAGGCACGGTGGCAGATGGCGGAATGATATAACTCATTATCCAAGGGCACTAGCCGCTGTTTGGCGAATTCCCAAATTTTCCTCTCGCATTACAAGCTGGAAACCTCTGATATGTAGGGTTCGGAATTAGGTCTAGGAAGTGTGTGCTCCTTTTTTTAAACCTTAAAAAACTAATTTGGCCAAATGAAGCAACCGAAGGAACAAATCGCATCCTTGCGACCTAGGTGTTACCGCTCAAAAAATCCCAATTTTCAGGAAACGCAAAAAACTGTTTCTGGCTGAATTGAGGGATGTTGTGTTCATCTAATGACATGTGCCAACTAGTGGAAACCCGAATAACTTATGGCTTAACATTTTGCACGGCAGGATGCAGCACCGGTTTCTATTATTGCTTATCTGGTTATAGTAACATTAAGTCATTTTCACCGAATTTTGAGTTGTAACACTTTCGTTGCAAGTGTGGGAAATGTTCGATGGTATTTTATTCCAAACAAGCAACGTAGATGAACGGTCTCTGACCGTTTTTAATTGAAAAAAAAAAAAAAAATGACGTGTTTGAATTTAACGTCACAAAGTTATCCAGTAGTATGTATGTTGATAGATTTTGTATAACGTATGAATGCAAGTAGAGCATTTAGAATTATAGGCTGAAGCATCAGCCGCCATTTTGTGCTACACTTCCGGTTTTATTAATCAACGTTTACCATTCGATAATTGATAGTCCATTTTCTTCTTACGGGGATCTGTTGCAAGTTTAACATTCTATGTTTATTCCTCGAATAATTAAAATAATTCCCAACGGCCAACCCACCCATTTTACCATATTTTATTGCAAATAACATACTTGTAAAATCACTCAACCGCATAAAGAGGTGAATGCGATCACATGGTACGATGGCATCAAAATGGCGAATGCACCGACTTTTCTTTTTAGGAGACATACCTGCAAGTATTGGGCATTAAAAGTAAGGAGGGATACTTTCATTAGCGTCTGAGAAAGAAAGTTCATAAGTGGAAGGTTATGGGTTCATAAGGGGGTACAGAGTCATAACCATATGTTCATATGTGCATATATAAAACTATATCGCAATGTGGGAGGGGGCTTATGACCTCCATCAACACCCTTGTGCATGCATTAGTGGAGAAAGTACTCCATACGACATAAATGTGCATACTGTGAATCTTCATGACGGCAGTGGTGTACGCAGCGGGGGTTGATAGGGGTTGCAGCCCCCCCCCCACTGTGATGAAATTTTGTATACATACATATTAATATATAGAGTTGTGCCATTGCAACCCCCATTGTAAGTCTGTAATCTCCCTTATGAACTTCTTGCCTACGCCTATGACTGAAGGCAGCCCTACGAGACAGAAAGCCCAATACAGATATAAGAAAAGATAATAAAATGAAAACAGAAAGTATAATAGAAAAGACAGGAAAGAAGATTGGAATGGTGGAGCATATTCTGGGAAGAGAAGCATCCACTATAAAAAGTAAGAAAGTTACTGTTGACTAGTAAGAGAGGAATGGAAAGGCCAAGAATAGCGATAGCAGCGAAAAGGCCCTCAAGCACATGGAAGGTTTTGGTTTGACACCTAGCCTGGGTCGCTATATAGAATATAATGAAAGGGCCCATGCCATATCGCAGATCCCAGATAGGGAAACAGTGAGGATGAAGAAAGTGGCCTGGCATTAAAAATGTGATCGACAGAGTATAGAACCTCGGTAATCCGACAATTGATGGTCCGACCATGCCGCTAACTTGGCGAGCGTTTTATGCCGTAGTCCGCACGGCGCCGGCACCGGGCTTTATTCTTTGTCAAACAAGTCGTGTGAACCTGTCGTGTAAAGTCGTGTTTGCTGCAACTGCTGTATTGGAAATTAGTTTTTAGCGTTTTAGGCTCAGTTTATGTTAGGCATAGTGTCTATCATGCCCGTATTCAGAGGGGGAATCTTATCGACCGCCCTCCCCCCAAAAAAACTAAATTTTAAATACGAGTTGGATACGGCCTCCCATGTTGTGATTGTATCGCTACATGCTGTAGAAATTTTTGAGCCCCCCCGAAATTAAATCTTGGCTACGGTCTTGGTGTGTATGAGTTTGTTATGGCAACAAAACGCAAACACGTGACGCTGTGTTTGTCGGAGAAATTAAAAAGTGCTTGAAAGGTTAGATAGAGACGAGTCCCTTCAAAATATTGCACGTGAAGTAGGAGTAGGCGTAACTACAGTTAAAGACGGGAGAAAAAATAGGAAAGATCTAGAAATTCATACAATGACGATTGAAGATGAAAAAGGACTGAAAAATTGCAAAACTTTGAAAAAGCCAAAATGTGAGCTTTTAGACAATGCTTTATAGTTGTGGTTTGAGCGGGAAAGAAGAAAAGGAACTTCATTGTTTGGACTAATCATTAAAGAAAAGGAACTTCATTGTTTGGACTAATCATTAAAGAAAAGGCTTTTATTTTCCACAAAAAATTTGAAGGAAATGAAGGCATCGAAAAGTTTACAGCAAATGAAAGCTGACTACATCGATGGAAAAAACGACATGGAATTTAAAATGTAATAATTTTGGGTAAGAATCTCTCTGCTGATGAAGAAGCTGCAAGCGAATTTATTTCAGAATTTGAAAATCTGATTAAAAAAAATAGATTAACTTCTGACCATTTGTATAACATCGACGAAACAAGTTTAAACTATAAGATGCTCCCAACAAGATCATTGGCTACACAAAACGAAACCATAAAAAGTATAAACTTAATAAAGATAGGTTGACTATTGCCACCTGTAGTAATGCTAATGGCAGTCACAAATTGCCATTGTTTGTAATACGGAAATCCAAGAATCCAAAAGCATTTAAAAACATTAATGCATCATCACTACCTGTGTATTAACGAAAGCAAAAACCAGCATGGATGGATTGCAAACATTTTAAAGAATGGTTTTTTGACCTGTTTATTCCTGCAGTTTAAAAAATCTAAAGTAAAAAAAAACTGCCTCTACGTGCCATACTGTTATTGGATAATGCATCATCTCATCCATCTGAAGAGGAACTAGTAAAGGGAGAAATAAAAGATGTATTTCTTCCTACTAACGTAACTTCTCTTATCCAGCCCATGGGTGATGGGTTCCTGTAATTCAGGCAAGTGTGCTAATAGCGTGAAAAATACCAATTGCAATATAATATTGATTCAGCCTCTTACTGACTCAGGCAGCGCACATCGAATGTGATCGTATGAATATGATGTGATCGTATGAATATGATGTGATCGTATGAATATGACGTGATCGTATGAATATGTGATCGAATGTGAAACAAGTCACTACGTTCTAATTGTACAAATTGCGTGAAGAATACTTAATCAGTTATTACACAACATACTCACATAGAACTTGACGATATAATAGATGTATATTGGCGATCTTGGCTTGTTTGGCACAATCCTAAAGTCACCAAATGATCTCGGGGGAGCCGCTATAATAGGGAAGTATTGTGCGTTCGCGCAGACCTGACGCCTGATACCGTTAGCAGACGGGTTAGTCCATTGCAGTTTAGGGAAGGGCGTCTTGCCGAAACTGGTTTTTCATGTGGGAAAAACCAGTTCCTCCAAGACGGCCTTCCCTAAACTGCAATGGACTAACCCGTCTGCTAACGGTATCACGCGCCAACTGAGCGCGAATGCACAGTACCTTTTTTAATTGTATCGCATTTTAAATTAAATAAAGTGTTCCTCTGATAATCTGACTTTTTCTGCCTTCCGACCATGCTCCTGGTCCCGTAGGTGACGGATTAGCGAGGTTATACTGTACTGGGCTGTTTCAAGGAGAATACATTTGTACTCATTTAAGCTTATTGGTCCTCAAATCTAATCTAGTGAGTTTTAATGAAGTCGATGCTAAAACTGAATTTCGAATACCTCTAAACCAGTGATCGCCAACCGGTGGTCCGCAGAAAAATCTGGACATTATTTGCATTTTTAATGTTTTATTAATAATAAAACAAAAATAATATTCTAAGAAATTCTCATATTCTGAATGACAATTTTTGCTTTTGTATTGTACTAAATTCACGAAATGTTCTTGACAGAATCTTAAAAGTTTAAGCACTAATTTCTAACTTTCTGTTAAAATAATTAATTGTAAATTTCCACATTTAGAATGCACTTGAGATAATTATCGGGAGTTAGTGAAAAAAAACTCGCTTGCCGCAATGCGGTTACCAGGAGAAGACCTGTATTTATCTGTTTAAAAAAATTCATATTAATGGACCGCGGGATTTAAAATTATGAATTCAGTAGTCCGTGTGGTCCGACCCCTGCTCTAAATGACTTAATTACACTTACTTAAGTACACTAGAAAAATGGATGGAAGTATTCATAGAGTAAAGTTAGTTCGGTACTTTGTTTTTTTAACACTAATGCCAAGTCTTCAAATAATCTTCAATGTAGAAGAAGAATACTACATTTGTATTCCATCATGCATTCGGTCAAACCTATAAACAATCGTACCCATCGTATATGTGTGCAGTGTCATATTTACACTGATGCAAATACAGTTGTATTATACGCAAGCATATTTTTGTAGACATATTGAAAATTCTATCATCTGTTGCTGCGACCCATAGGACATAGACTGCATTGTCTATGTTGCTTTTTTGTCCCGTAGGAAAAGAGAAATGTAAAATGAAAAAGAGTTTTCATAAGGTAAAATTATGAAATTGAAATGCATTTTAAAACGGAGAAATCTTTCTTTTTTTATGCATTTGCAGTATTATTGTGGATTTTATAATGAAGAAACTTCAGGAAAGTAAAAATGTAGAATTATAGAAAGGGGCGTGTCTAAATAGCCTTAAAAATGTCAAGAAATGCTTAGGGTATGGTAGTTGTAAATTAAGCAATGTCGGGACGCTCTGTCCTGTGTGGTACTGTTAGAAAGGAGGCCGAGGAGTAGAATGTATCGGACAGACCTTAAAAAGTAGTTCCGGAACCTCGTTCCGCTGTGTTCCGGCTCCATTATACCCCTGGTAATGCGGTGCTGAAGGAAAAGCGCCACTCAATATACTACGGAGCAGCATTGAGTTCTTTGTGCTAAACGTTTCCCATGCCACTGAGATATTGTTAATATATCAAAATTCATCAGATTTTTATTTCGTAGGATTAAGAAATTTGGGTACTAGTGATTTTTTGCTAATTGTGTTTTTAATTATAATCATATTTTTTAGGAAACTAATGAACAAAAGGATTCTCAATTTTTTTTTTATTTTTCGTTGTAAAAAAAAGCCCTCCCGACAGAATAGTTGAATTATGATTAATCGCTTTAATTAAATAGCTAAGAAAGTGAATTAAACATCAAATTTTTTTGTTTATACGCAACGAATCGTTTATTTAATCAATATTAATCTGGCTTAAACGCTCGTTCGCTCGCTCATAAATCGAATATATAAATCAAAAGCGTGCTCATTAATGCTTAATTAATTAAGATAAATGTTTTAATTTGGATAATTTCCGAATGAATCGCAGTTAATAAAGGAAAAATGGGGGCTTATGGGCCCAAGGGAAAAGTAATTTGCATTAGGCAACAAAGAGCGATTTATTTAATTTCCAAATTTAAATCATTTAAGGCAAATGCCCTCCCACTTTCCATTCTCCACGCGCTTACACATTATATCAAACAAAATCAATATTTCCCTCGTTGTATCCGGAAACTCGCTAAATGTGGGCTGGTTATATATAAATGGGTCTTACTATATTTTATATTTCTTCCCCAAAATGCGTCTCTGGATCCGTGCCTGATTCGATTTAGACACACACAGATAACAAATGTTTAACGGCCAAAATAATCTAGAAGGTCTGGGGAAAATACACATGTATAATTTGCTCCAGATTTGGAAAAATAAATAAATACAGTAAAACCTGCCTAAAGCGACCACCTTTTGGACTGAACGACAATGGTCACCATAGAAATGCGGCCACTATGCACGACAGACTTTGGTATAGGTATAACTGGGTCTCTACCAGTTCTCTCTTATAAAAAGTGGTCACTGTAATCAGGTGGTCAATTTATCAAGGTGGTCTCTTTACCAAGTTCCACTGTAAATATATGCATGCATAGAAAATCCCCGTTGCAGTCCCACTCTTTCTCTTTATTTCTGACCAATAAATATTTCTTCAGTTTTGCTTTGAATGAATTCAGATTATATATTTATTTACGAACACACTCTACACACACAATCTTCCATTTTTTACAATAATTCATAAGCTATATAATACACTATACATAGCTATATAATCATTATATATATATGCAGACATGTGTGCGGGTTCCGAATAAATGTAACGCAATATGTAAACGGTTCGTTCATCATTTTGTATTCCTTTGGTAGTAAATTCCAAAGTTCCGCTCCCTTGTAACTGACATCGTCTTGGTTTAATTACAATTTTTGATCAATTTAATTTTCTCTCGTCTTTTGATCACACATACACTTGCCTTCGTTGTATATCTAAAATTTCTGCATGTTTTTGTTCTACAGAACCCTTTTTTTACTTGGAATTAAAGTAACGCCATACGCAGAAAAAATTATTATATGAAATTGCAGCATATATAAAATGCATTTATACTTAATGATCCTTATCTATTTTCCCTATTAAATAAAAGCGTAAACCCATTTATTAAAGTGAGGCATCCATACCTTCTAACTATTGTAAGTGAAACCATTCATAACTACGGTTATTTCATCTCTGCTTTCTTCTTTCTTTCCCTCTTTCGTTGGCTGTCTGTTACGCCGGCGATTGATCATTTTTGATGTATTAGTTGCAGCTTGGGAGTAACAAGCGGAAACATAACTGATATCGTATCAAAATATTCCTGGGTGGCGTGTTCCTTTTTTAATGAATGAGCCACGTTTCTACTACGTTCAGTGGTGACACCCACTACTGGTGGTACTACCACGCTCCTAAAAAAACAAAATGGACACGCATGAGCAGAAAGAGTTAAATTTATTTTGCTGATTTTGACAGGGTATAAAAAATAAAAATTTCATAAAACGAAGAAGATGCAATTTTATTCATTGATTTTATGAATATAAAATAAATTCTAACCTTTTTTGTGGTATTTGTATTCGTAGATTTGTTTTCAGTGAAAATCGGTAAACGGAGAATTACAGAAATTAGTCTTCGTGAAGTACAGAAGAGGAATAAGTCGTGTATAAATGAACGATCTAACGGATCAGAGGCGTCAACTTGAAAAATATATTGGGGGAGTCCTGAATGAAAGAATCCGCATAGCAGCCAAATGGGCCAACCGAACAAAAAAGACATAAATAGAAACAATTAATATATTTATATGTTTTTTACCTTCACCAATATTCCGAATCTTATTATTTGTTTTTCCATGAATTCTAGGGAACCTGTCCCCAACTTTTTAAATGGGGCGAAGTGAGCTAGGCCCCTCCCTGTGTGTGCCCCACTGCTGATTGAAATATAATTTCTAGTAAATTTTTGTTTAATATTTGAGAGAACCATTTAACTAAATGAGTTATACTTTCAGTTTGAAAAAAATGGTTTTATTATAGCTGTTATTGCCACAATCGTAATTTCCTTTTCTTTCTTCCGATTCGGGGTTTGAGCGCCAACGTGTACCGCCAATCCCCACCTCTACGTTAATCGATGTTTTGTACTTACGATCATATATATCGATTTTTTGTACTTACAAGGAAGCTATTCCAAGTGTATCCCTCCATTTTTAATGAAGTTTAGTGTATTTATAGAGGAGGCCAAATTATTGAATATGTATTTTTTTATCGGCTAAAAAATATTTTTAGTGGGTGAACCCAGCCCTCGGAAATCGGCCATATTTTTGTTTTTTGGCTATAATTTCTGAACAAATCATGATAGCGTAATTTCGTAGATGTACAAAATTTCGCAGCCTATTCACCAGTGTAAAAAGATTTTATAAAAAATATAATGAGTTATAAAATTAAAATTTCTTTTTTTTTTGTTGTTTGCTGTCCGCAGGAAAGTAATAATAGTAGCCATTTATTGAACCCGATATACATATTTCGTGATATATAGCAGTATGAAATGATAGAAATGTAAGAAGATCATAAATTATTTAAGTTTTAAGGTTAAAGTAGGAGAGAATATAAAGCCGAAGCTTGTTCCGAGATTCTCCTCCAGAATGCGGTGATGTTGACAAGAGAGAGGGTAAATTTTCATATTTCTGAATTATGCTTATTTTAAAGAGTTCAGTTGTTGTATATCTTTAGCAGAGGGACGTGAAAACCATTGTAATAACTTAAGAACAGACTGAGCGTCGTTTTTACGAATTAATGAATATAAAGTATTATTATTTTTTGGGATTTTTCATGGGCCTCATTTGAGAAAATTGCGGCACACGTCTGGATAAAGCTTACGAAATTATGTTTATCAAGATTCAAGACAGAAGTGTATCTGAGAGTCAACATATCTTATCTGAAATTTTGATTCAAAAAATGTTAAAATGTTAGTACAACAAATATTAATTAATAAGTTAGTTGTACTATTAAGAGTTACATATATGAAATTATACTATTGTATAAGAGATTATAGTTTAAAAACTGCATAAATCTTGGGTCCAAAATACAGAATAGCTTAAGGAGGAAAAAGAGAGTTTCTATCCAGCAGGTGTCACAATTTTTCTTTAGGGAAAAAACGCAAATATCGTTGATTCTTCATAATGCACATTTCGGAATATGTTTAATTGATAAGTGTTTCAGAAAAAACAAAAGCATTTATTTTGCGGCTAAAAAAAATTTAAAGAGCTCAAATTGCTATTTTTGTGAGTTCAGATTATGTTGGAAAGTTTTGTGTTTCTGCTTTCGTATCCGCAAAGATATTGAAGAATATGCCTTTTACATATTGGAGTGATATTTACTTGATAGAGGGAAAAGATGTTCAACATTAGTAGGAGTTTCCAAGTAGGAGTTCCCAGGTTGAAAAAAAAGGTTATATAATCAGTTTATCTTTGTAATGAGATGTATTCGTAGAAAGTGTCCGTAGGAAGATCCGGGGAAATGCTTGGAGGCCCTGCTGGAACAATCGACTTTGGTTTCTTTTTGTACAGCGATTGCTTCCTAGGTTGCAAATTCAGTTCTTCCCTGTGTCCTCTCCCGACACTGCTAAATGTTATTGTAGCAACTCACTTCAGCCCTAGCAGCCACTCTCCCTTTGTGAAACTTCTCTAAAAAGACAAAATCATAAACTATGGATAAACTAATAGTTAAAAAAAAAACAACCACTGAACAGTGTCTTTTAGGGGCTTTTCTAGCTAGAAATAGTTGACACAAGGGCAGAGATGTTTAGATTTTGCCGCGACTTTTGTGAAAGGCCATGATTCAGCATATATATCTAGTGGTGAACAAGTTGTCTAACCCCCACCCCGCGGCGACGGCGGGACGAGGGTCAGTTCTATGAAACCCATCACCCGAAGTACATACATGTACAGGACCCATGGAGGAGGAGGATTGTGCAAGGGTTTCATTGGGAAGGGTGGCCGCCGGAGGCGGCGCTGTAATCCCAGACAGTATACACGACCCATGGGGCACACGTGTACCACACAATGACCATACATTGCCCTCCTCATACTCGCATCAACTTAAAAAGGCCGATCATACCAAGATCCGCGCGCTAGCTGAGTAGCGCTTACAAGGAAAGCAACCCATGTGTTCCCCTCCTATTTTAATGAAATTTGGTGGATTTGTATAAAGGGGCGAAACATTAGATACGTATTTTTTATCAGCTAAAAAATATTTTTAGGCGGTGGACCCGCCCCTCAAAAATCGATCACATTTTGTTTTTCGGCTATCACTTCTGAACAAATCATGATAGCGTAATTTCGTAAATGTACAAAATTTCACAGCCTATCCACTGGTGTAAAAAAAATCGTTTAAGAAATATGATGAATTATAAAATTCAATTTTCGTATTTTTCCGAAATAGGGGAAACAGTGAGTAGGGTTGACAACTTTCTTGTATGCACAGGTGCTAGGCAGAGGAAGTAACACGTAATGGGCGACACTTCTCTTGCATGCATGGCTGTACGCAGGGGAAGAAGCGTTTAGGGGCTACTTCAGGTGTATTTTCAGAAGAAAATGGGGAGATCCATTTCAAAGACGAAAAACAAATGATGTGATTACATATACACAAAGTATGTAATAATAATCCCGCCAGTGACACTAGTTAATCCCTAAATATGTGATTATTAAGCCAACTTCTTCTGGAGATATAAATATTTACTTTCAGAGAGATTTTCGTGGTCACCCTATATCATGCACTATAATTCGCCGTGTATATGAGCCATGTGGTCTCTAATTACGAAACTGTAAAATACTCACAAATAGGAAGAAAAAGGAAATTGAAACAGATGCAGGGTAATTAAAAGTTAATACGCAATAACCTGTTAGAGAAACACATTTACCAGATCTACAGGTTTTTTAAGTTTTACGGATCAAAGGACAGACGTATAATATATGCCATAAATTTCATAATTAGAGACAACACAGCTCATATACACGGCGAATTATAGTACATGATATAGTGTGATGCATGAATATCTCCCTGAAAGTAAATATTTATATCTCCAGAAGCAGTTGACTTAATAAGCTCATATTTAGGGGATACCTAGATTCACTGACAGTTTTTTTTGTACATATAATCACATCATTTTTTTTCGTCTATGAAAGGGGTTTCCCCACTCACTCCTGGAAATATACCTGAAGTCGCGCCTACAAGTTTCTTCCCCTGCGTACAGCCATGCATGCAGGAGAAGTGTCACCCCTTACGTGCTACTTCTTCTGCATACAAGAAAAACGTCGCTTCTGCTCACTACTTCCCCTGCAGAAAAATACGAAAATTGAATTTTATAATTCATCTTATTTTTGAAACATTTTTTTTACGCCAGTCGATAGGCTGTGAAATTTTTCGCATTTACAAAATTACGCTATCATGATTTGTTCAGAAGTTATAGCCGAAAAACAAAAATATGGTCGATTTTCGAGGGGCGGGTTCACCCCCTAAAAATATTTTTTAACCGATAAAAAAAATACGTATCCAATAATTTGGCTTCCTCTACGAATACACAAAATTTAATTAAAATCGAAGGGATACACTTGAGATAGTTTCCTTGTCAGTTTCGTCCAAGTCAATTAACTCATTCATCCCTTTTCCTTCTATTTTTTGCCTCTAGGTCTGGCCTCCATGATATCTCCTTCCAGTAGTAATTGACAACGTAAATGATTATAAAAATACCACCAAAAGTGATCATCCACAACTATTACATTTTTTATAATTTCTGTCGTCTTTCTCCAATTATCTTCTGATCATGTTTTTATACCATTTTCTCATTTCCTGCATTCTGCAAATGTACGCGAACATTTCGTGTGTTATTACTAGGTGCTACTCTATTTAGTTTCTAAACCCTTTTAATAGTTTTTACAAGAATAAATAAGGTATAAAAATAACGGTAAGTAAAATATATATTTTTTATTTTTCTTTAAATATATTGTAGTAATATTTATATTCAATATGCAAGACAATTTTTTTTTTTTCACATTTAGTTTTGGTTTTGCTATTTGCGGTTTTACCATTCTGCGATATTTCGTGGACGGTTACCTCCGCCAATAGCGAGGAATCACTGTATCATGCCCATATATGGTGAGGGGATCTTAGGGACCAGTTCCCCCCCGAAATTATATTTTAAATGGGACTTCGCTACGGTCTTGTATGCCGATATTGTACCGATACATACTGTAAAAATTTTGGAACCCCCCCCCCCGAAATTAAACCCGGCTACGGTCTTGCATTTTATATACATTCTTTAAATAAGGTTGGTCATCACAGATGAAGATCTGGATGCTCAGTAAGTGAAAATGGCGATGTAGAAATGTAAAACTATGTACTTTTATCAGTGGCGTAATGGAAAAATCTCGCCACTGCCTTTTAAAAATAGATTGTACATGCATATATGAGACAGACGAACAAGACAGACAGACAGACAGACAGACAGACAGACAGACAGACAGATAGATAGATAGATAGATAGATAGATAGATAGATAGATAGATGAATGAATAGATATAGATGAATATAGATAGATGAATGAATGAATGAATAGATATAGATATAGATAGATAGAGTTCAGTTTAAAACAGTGAAAAGCAGATAAAGAGTGATAGCGTAATGGGTTTGCTGCAGTTGGAAACCGTTTTTTTATATTTTAGCTAAAGATTAAAAAAATATCCTTATTAAATGAAAATACAATAATATTTTTTACTTATAAATTTTAGGGAAAATAAATGACGACAAAAGGGGTGTCCCCCGCCTTGCGGGGGTTATCAGTAAGCCACTGACTTGTAGGTGTATAAATTAATATTTTTTTTAAAATTAAAGTAAAACGTTTTTAATAACAGTGGCCCTATTCTACACCAGAGACCACCTAATTCACTGTTATTGGTTTGTTAGTAATTGGATAACGAAACTTATTTATACAATGTGTATTAAAAGTTCGTTTAAGCTGCAAAACTGTGCTGGGGAATCTAATGAGAGTTTTCGTTTTGGAAGGTTCATAGTGCCTTCTTAAATATAGTTATAAGTTCTTCTAAGTGCCTTCTTAAATATAGTATAAGTTCATAGTGCATGCCTTTTTAAAAATATTTATTTTTAAAATTGTTTTTTATGCACATATATATAATTTTTTTTTCCAAGTCGGCACTCATTAAATATATTCACAAAAATGCCCATGCAGTAAAACCTGCTTAAAGTAACCACCTCTGAGACTGGACTGTAGTGGTCACTATGCATGACAGACTTTGGTATGGGGATGACTAAGTCCCTACCAGTTCTCTCTTACGTAAGTGATCACTTAATCCAAGTGATCACTTTACAAGGTTCCACTGTATCTGTATCCTAGCGTACAAGGATGTACGCTACAAGGATGTACGCTACAAGGATGTACAAGGGAAACTAATGTAAATGGCAAATATCGGGCATGAAGATATGTCTATTTTGTACATTGTACACATATCGGACACATACAAAGATTTGGCGCTATTTCTAAGACACGTAATATCTTAATTAACACATACATATTAACCAGTTTTTAAATATTCTCCACAAATAATATTTTTTTGGTCAGAAGACAGAGAATTATCCATTTCACTTCTTCCTGTCCAGTAGAAACAAGAGTTCGCAGTCCACAGGGAGGGCAAAGTGGTCTTAGGATTATTAGATAATCACTTAGGTTTCCAGATGATCGGCTTTCACCACTTCATTAGAGTCACGAAATGGATGGACTCTAATGTATTCTTTTGTGTTCTCATGTTGTTTACGAAAGAGACGAAAATAGCATCTTGTGAAGGTATATGCAATTTTCGACGATACGTATATGCAGGGCCCTAGAATCCCTAGAATTATAGGCCGGTGCACCAGCCGCCATTTTCCTGCACACTTCCGATATCATACAGATACAGAATTTATTTCTTTTGTACATATGACCCAGTCAGCGCCCATGCATTTCGCTTTGACATTCATTTTGTGATAAGTTAATGATAAAGTTGGGGGCCACTACATAACTAGCGTAAGTGAAACAGTCCAAAAGCAAGTTGAAACATGCTGGTTCATTGTCCGGTTTTCTGTGATAAGAAACCACTATCTGTAAGTGGGAGCAGTCAAATATCAGTCTGGTACCATTTACCTTGGCGATAAAGGTTTTCCGCATTGGCGCAATGATCGCTATTTTGGCATAGAAATAATGAACAATCCGCGATTATCCGACTATTGTAAACATTGGCGCAACTTTTAAGATGTCGCCAATAAATACAACTTTCGAAGTTAAGTTAGGCATCAAAATGACGGATGCGACAGCTTCCTTTTTTTTAGGAGCCCTCCAAGACTCGATTGAGCGAAGGCTAACGTTTCCTCAAACCAAAAATTACTTTGCTTTCTTTGTTAACTATTTAACGAGCAATTTTCTATCAAAATCATCTTTCAAAATTTATTAACATTGGTTTGTTGGGGATGGTTGGCCTCAAAGTAACCGCATCTCGCAGATCAAGTCGGATTACCGAAATTGTGTAACAAGTTTCATATTTATACACCATTATTACGGAATTATCATATCTCCGCCAGAAATAGAATATAGTTTCGATAATCCGAACCAATTTAGACCGAGACTGGTAAAATCTTGTTATAAAAAAAGTGACCACACTTCGGAAATTTTTAAAATTCTTTTAATCAAAATCTCATAGTCCTAAAAGTATGTACATCAAATTTTGTTCTGTTTGGCCCAATAGATTTTTCATTATCTGACTCTAAACGCCTCACGTTACATTATGACCACCCTGTATATAAAAGAAATTCCCTTCGGAGCCAAATTTCAGTTTTAAAAATTTTCTGAGAAGAAACATGCTGGTAGAATAAAGATGGCAGGAGACTAAAACAATGAAGTTTTAAATATGCTTCGCAGATCAATTTCACATAGAACGAGCAGCAAGAGACATAAGGGTAAAGCCATGGTATTTTGGGACATGTTTAAAATTTGTAAAAGCACGGTATTTTATATATCATATTAAAACTAATAAATTATATCATTTTAATCTTTCAAGTCTTTTCAAAATAATGCGTTGTATTATTTAATTAACTGTACCGAAATTGAAAAAAACATTGAAAACTCCGTTACGGAAGGACATCATTTCATGTTTTTTCTGTCCTTCCGTAACGACACGCATTTTTCAAAGTGCATTTTTTTATACCGCAGGAAAATTTTCATACCATTTCAGTTAAAAGTAGTATTAGGCCCTTTTCTTAAAATGACTTACGAAAAACACTTCAGTTTAATATTTTGATAGTGTAGAAAACATTAACCATGATGTCGTTCTTCCGTA
>QLNU02014802.1:14370381-14400136 GCA_006491805.2 Dysdera silvatica
TAATCATGTAGAATAATCATATCATTAATCATATAGAATAACCATATAGATTAATCATATAGAATAATCATAGAGATTAATCATATAGAATAATCATGGAGATTAATCATACAGAATGTGCGGAATAATTATAGATATTAATAATAGCGAATCAGTTTGAGATTAATAATAAAGAATGATTTTGAGATCAATAATAGAGAATCATGTTGAAATTAACAACAGAATAATTACAGGAATTAAAGTAAAGAAAATACAGAGATTAATCACAGATAATATAATCATAGAGATTAATCACAGTGGATATAATCATATAGATTAATCACAGAGGATATAATCATAGAGATTAATTACAGAGAATATAATCAAAGAGATTAATCACAGAGAATATGTTCATAGAGATTAATTACAGAGAATATAATCATAGAGACTAATCACAGAGAATATATAATCATAGAAATTAATTACAGAGAATATAATCATAGAAATTAATTACAGAGAATATAATCATAGAGATTAATCATAGAGATTAATCACAGTTATGGATTATATTCTCTGTGAATATGATGATAGAGTATATTCTCTGTGAATATGATGATAGAGTATATTCTCTGTGAATATGATGATAGAGTATATTCTCTGTGAATATAATCATGGATTTTAATCACAGAGAATAATTGCAGGAATTAATTTTAAAGAATGTAAATATAGAGATTAATCGCAGAGAATAATCATAGAAATTAAGTATGAAGATTAGTTAAAGAGGATAATTGTAGATATTAAGTATGAGAAGATTACTCATAGAGGATAATTATGGAGATTAAGTATGAAGATTTGTTATAGAGAATAATTGTAGAGATTAAGTATGAGAAGGTTACTCATAGAGGATAATTATAGAGATTAAGTATGAAGATTAGTTATAGAAAATAATTATAGAGATCAAGTATGAAGATTAGTTATAAAGAATAATTATAGAGATTAAGTTACCATATTGTGGCCACATAGTGAGGGGACAAAAAATACAAACTACTACAGTTGACACCGGAGGGAAACAACATGGGGAAGAGACCTAGAGGCAGAAAAAGAAGAGGATGGATGGATGACTTCAAGGCTTGGACTAGGTTAAGCACGAAAGACATTATCCATGCCAGTAGAGACAGGAAAATGTGGTCCATATTGGCAGCCAACCTCCGATTCCGAGCAGGCACTTGATGATGATGATGAAGTATAAAGATTAATTATAATTATAGATGTAACTTATAGAGAATAATTACAAAAATTAATCATAGGCAATAAAGTATAAAGGTATTAATAGCAGAGAATAATTATAGAGATTATACATAAAGAATAATTATGGAGTTTATATATAAAGAATAATTATGGAGTTTATATATAAAGAATAATTATGGAGTTATAATCATACAAATTAAAAAATGGAGATGGACAAAAGCTCTCACAGGTTTCACTTTGAATATTGATACATTAACAATATACGTTTATAATTTTAATATTGAATTTTAAATTTTGTTCTCGAGATACAGACATTTTTTTTTTTCAGATAAGAGTAAACCATTCATTGTTATTAAATAAGCGAAATAAACGAAAAATTAACACAGTTGAAACTTTCAATCACCACCACCACCACCACCATCATCATCATCATCACCACCACCACCATCATCATCCTCATCATCATCAAGTGCCTTCTCCGATTCGGAGGTTGGCGGCCAATGTGGACTACATTTTTCTGTCTCTACTGGCATGGGTAATGTCTTTCGTGCTTAGCTTAGTCCTAGGATAATGTCTTCGGTGGTTAGTCTAGTCAAACATTTACTAAATCGGTGAAAATTGTTTAAATAGTCTTCTTCCGTCTTCTTCACAACGAAATTTGTTAATTAGAACGAAAAATTACACGGGGAGCAAACTTACCGTACGGGAGTCGCCATCTCTCGGCATTAAAATCATGATGAGGGCTGTGTAGCGATTAGTATACGTGTACTATTTCCATTTAAAAATTACGCGCTCTGAAGAAGATGGCTATCGCTGTCGAAACGGGTGTGAATGATTTAATAAATGATTTGTGTATACCTATATCTATATTTCGTTTAAAGTTTTTGCGTTGTAAATCGCTAGTATTTAAGTACTGTTGTTTTCAGGTCTTACTCCAAGCATGTTTTTGACACGAAGTGTGCACCTGGGTTGGGAAAAGAGTGTTGTGTATTTAACTAAATAATGTCTTTAGTCAGTTAAAATAGTGCATGTTAATCGAATCGCGGTAAATCTGGCCCAGAGTTAACAGGCATGGTACTCTGGCGTATTTAATGAGAAGAGTAAATCTGGGAGTAGTGGATCAGAGAAAAAAGAAAATTGCGACGAAAGAAAATTCGAATTTTAAATGGCAAAAAAATTTATGACTTTGCCCTCTGTATTAAATCTGTAATATTATCATACATGTATGCTTAAAAGTCAAAATTAAAGATTTATGTAATCATTTTAAGTTGTAAGCAAATATATGTGGTGATGGGGAGTAGTTAACTATACTGTGGTTAAACTACTAAAACGAAGTACTTAACTACCCTTTCTCTACAATGCATCAAATGTGAGTATAGAAATAAAATACAGGGTACCAGGGAGGAAATTACATAAAAAGGTTAAACACTGGTAAAATAGCAATGAAAAAGATCACTCAAGCTTTCGGACGCATCAGCAGCAGTCCTTCATCAGGAGTAATGACGATGTTATGTTTCTGTCTCTTTTTTATACTTGAAATTTCTGGAAAACCCTTCATCAGAGTAGTCCCGCAGAATGGGAAAACCCAATGAGAACCAATGGGAGGCCTCCAATAGAATCATGGAAGAACCCCAATAGGGACCAATGAGAAACCCACACTGCGGGTTACCTAATTTGGGGATGTCTCATACATTTCAGAGTAAGAGTTGTTTATAAGTTTCTGGAAGTGGTTGTGATGTATTAATGGCTTTCCCGTGTAGTTTGTAAGTTTCCCAAGATTCTAAGAAGAGTCTACTATTCTTGTTTGTGATGTGACGGTGTAGTATTTTTGTTGAGTCCCAGTCGGGTTCGTGTCCGTGTTGTAAAGCGTGTTCTGCCAGACGTGAGGCTATGTCTCCTTTCGCGAGTGCTTGTTTGTGTTCTTTTTTTCTTGTTTTGATCATTCTTTTTGTTTGTCCTATGTAATGTTTGTTGCAGTCTTTGCATGGTATTTGGTATATTGCGCCTGTAAGATCTTCTGGTGGAGCTGGGTCTTTAACTTTTGTAAGTTATTAGAAGTTAGTTAAAGACCCAGTTCCACCAGAAGATCTTACAGGTGCCATATGACTAATTAATCATTACTCCTGATGAAGGACTGCTGCTGATGCGTCCGAAAGCTTGAGTGATCTTTTTCATTGCTATTTTACCAGTGTTTAACCTTTTTATGTAAATATGAGTATATTTTTAAATAAATATTTCGGGGGTGACACCCCTGGAAAAAAGCGTCAATTTAGTTACAATTACGTTTTTTTAGAAAAGTAGTTAACTAGTAGTTAAAACTGCCTTTGAGGAAAGTAGTTAGTACTATAGTTAAATTACTTTTTAAAGTCCTTCCCACTCCACAAACAAAATTGGATTAAAAGTGTCCACTTGGAAAATTAGCTTAGAATAAGGCTTGGTTGTTTTCTTCTCTAGACGCTCACGGGAGTGAAGTTGCCCCCTTTCTTTAACGTTCATTCTTTTCATATTACATTTTTAATGTCTTTTTTAAAATTTTTTTGGTCATGCCCTTTAAATGTTTTCTGCCTTTACTGATATTCAGTCATACTATTGTCAACAAATCAGTTTATAAAATTATTTTCAATGTTTTATAAAACAATTTTCAAAAACAATATTCATTATTTAATAAAATAACCTTCAATATTTTATAAAACAATTTTCAATATTTTATAAAACAATTTTCAATATTTTATAAAACAAATTTCAATATTTTATAAAACAATTTTTCAAACTTTTTATTTATTTCACTACAGGAAAGAAGAAGCGAATTTTCATTACAATTTAACCGTTGTTTACGAATTTAACTCAAATCTTCCACTCTACTTGTAGATTGTTTAAAAATTTTAATTTGAATAACCCATTCTTATAATTTTAAATTAATTTTGTTGATGACAAAATCAGATTATGAGCAAAAATAAATAAAATTAATTAATAATTAATATTATTTAATAGTTAATTAACGTTATTTAATAATTAATTAACACATTTATCAATTAATTAATATAATGATTAGTCCAATTGGCCTATACCTGGGATTAAATTAATTAATATAATTGATTAATCTAATTTAATAATTAATTAATTTAACTTAATAATTAATTAATTTAATAATTAATACTAATTATTCAATAAATACTTTAAAATTAATTCACATTAAACGGTGCTTTCTTTATTAGAGCTTTGGCGAAAACCTTGCATCATTTTGGTAGAAGTTTGATAATTGATACCCGATTTCGAGTCACGGGTCTCTTCAATACACCCTAAAAATTTCGGCTATTCAGATTTGCAATGTTCTAGTAGTAGAACTTTGTGCAGTTCAGTCCGGTTCGACTTCCTTTAAAAGACATGTTCAAAAATTTTATTCAAATTGCCTTCCTTTTCTACTGTATGCACTCGTTCACACCTCTTTTATGTTTACCAATTTTTTTTTTTTGTTGTGAAAGTTTGTGTGAATTATCGTTCTCTTCATCCAGCTTTCACTTGATGAAACGAGAGTAATCGGCTCCGAAACGCTGTGTTTTTAAATTTAAACTAGTGTCAAAGCAATAGTTGCAATTTTCCTTACGTCTTCATGATTCCTGTTTTCTACAAATTGTCCGCCCTCTTCTCTATAGTTATTAAAATGTGTGTGTTTGGAAAAAGTTGGGAGGAAGGGGGAAAAAGTATTGTCAATGTAGTTGGCCAGAAGTACAATTTATATATAATTATTTATAATCAATTTAAAATTTTAATTTGTTTTGCTCCCTTTTTTTCCTTTTACGTTGAACTCGTTTTTATAGAAATAGAATCTATAAAACCATCTCGATTTTTCTTAACGTTTTCCTATGTCACGTTTATATGCCAAACTTTGCCAATTTTTCTGGCCAACGTTCTCCGCGAAATTTAAAAACAAAGGACATTTTCAACGTCAATTTATTTTTAATGTAGTTACATATTTAACTTTTTTCTTTTATGTTTAGTAATAAACAAATATGAACTCTAGTGAAATTTGATATAATTTTGTCGACTATATTATACAGAAAATGAACTTCAAACGCGTTTTTATATACAAAATTAGTTTAATCTTTTTTTTGTACACTTGATCTATTTTTTATAATCATATTTTTGTATCTTGTAGCTGTTCGTTGTAAATAACTGTATATTTTTAAACTATATAAAATAATAATAATAATAATAAAATAATAATAATAATAATAATAATAATAATAATATTAATAAAATAATAATAATAATAATAAAATAATAATAATAAATATATAAAGTAATCATATGATTCTACCAAGTAACGCAAAATTTGCTAAAAGGAACAAACGTAACGTTTTTAGAAAACTAACGTCCCATATATAACGGGCTGCAGCTACATTTAAGAACAAAAACAATACAACAACAAGAATAGCTTATTTAACCTGTTATAGATGGGGCGTGGTCATATAATGTTAACAGTTGATTCCCTTGCTCTAGACCGGCGCTAGAGGTGGGTGGTGAACGGGGCATTTGCCCTGAGTGTCAGATTTTAGGGGGCCGCAAAATAGGATTATTATAAAAATTAATGTCATTTTAGGCGGCAAAACACGTGTTCGCCAAGAACGGAATAATACCTAGTGCCATCCTTGCCCCTGCTAATGGATAGCACCAAGGCGGTATCTAGAGGCTTTTTACAGAGGGGTCAGAAGTTACAAGGGGCTTAAAATTCGTTAATATTTTGATGTATTTTATTAATATATTTAATAATATTAAATATCTAAGTAGACTAATATATTTAACATTAATGAATAAATTTCTTAACATAAATTTTGCATTGAAAACTAAAATTTGCACATTGTCTCATATCTTTACTATAGAGTAGATGAAGACTCAAACCTCTGTCAAACATGATGCACACACGATCTTCCGTGAAAATCTCTTTGAGTACATTTCTAACATCAACGAACAATTTGCATTATGGTGTGCAATTTCCTACCAAACAAAGAATTTAAAACAAAATTCTGCAGTAATTTATTTTGAGGAAGAATATCTCGGGGGGCGGGGGGGGCTCAGCCCCCTGTGGATGTATGGCCCTGGAAATCACGTGTTGTGACATTGTCAGAAATCAGTTTTTGCAGCAAACTGCATTTCTTGAAGTCTTTAAAATCAAACGCTAATAAAGTGGGCCACTTACCGTTGATTTGATAGACAGTTGGGCTAGGCTGCGTTTTATTTTAACACCTCTCACAACGATATAATTGGGACAAGGCCGTTTCATTATTTTGTCAGGAAGCAATTTCAATTGACAACCTCGATTTTAAAATAAGAGAAAAAGAACATAACATGGAAACCTTCATGCTATTTCTTTTTGCCAAACACATGAAAAAATGAATTCTGAACGCTTTACGCATTTTTCTTACCGCTGATAGTAAATTAGATTTCGTATAAACAGTCACGAAGAATTCGTGTTCTTAGTAATTGAGTAAACCAGGGTTTCTTAGCTAAAACCTGGATAACTCAGTATGCAAAATAAGCGAGTGCTTAGGATATTAAGAAAAAAGGGGGAACCACCGAAATTTGCTGATTTGCCATAAACCACATGGTGCAAAACTGTAAACAGTGCAGTTCAACTAAGCAATAGGGTAGTCTGATTACTGTATCTCTATTAAGTGCAGAAGTAATCTCTATTAAATATAAAAGTAATCTCTATTAAGTATAGAAGTAATCTCTATTAAGTATAGAAGTAATCTCTATTAAGTATAGAAGTAATCCCTATTAAGTATAGAAGTAATCTCTATTAAGTATAGAAGTAATCTCTATTAAGTATAGAAGTAATCTCTATTAAGTGCAGAAATAATCTCTATTAAGTATAAAAGTAATCTCTATTAAGTATAGAAGTAATCTCTATTAAGTGCAGAAGTGATCTCTATTAAGCATAAAAGTAATCTCTATTAAGTATAGAAGTAATCTTTATTAAGTATAGAAGTAATCTCTATTAAGTATAGAAGTAATCTCTATTAAGTGCAGAAGTAATCTCTATTAAGTGCAGAAGTAATCTCTATTAAGTATAAAAGTAATCTCTATTAAGTATAGAAGTAATCTTTATTAAATGCAAAAGTAATCTCTATTAGAAGTAATCTCTATTAAGTACAGAAGTAATCTCTATAAAAGTAATTTTTATTAAATATAGAGGTAAATTCTATTAAGTATAGAAGTGGATGTATTACGCGAGATTCGTTTTGGAGATCTGATCAGAGAATTTGAAATGGAAAAAAGTAGGAGAAAAATTTTCAATTAGAAATAAAATGGAAGTACACAAAAATAAATATCATTTTCTATCACATTGGAAGTTTTATTTTATTTCTAAAAATAAAATTTTATCTATTATTTTTTATACCTTTAATCAGATCTATATAGGGTGGCTAAAATCTTTTAAGTGATTGAAGTCTTTATAAATCCGTCTCCGTAAGAAAGATCAAGCTTTAGAAACATATATGGATCGGCTGCAATTTTTTGTAAAAAGATAACGAAATAGTTGAAAATATTTATATAGGCCTTCATTGGTGAACGTAATGCTGTTAACTTTAAGTTCACTTTATTTGTACGTGTGCTAGTATTAACTTTAAATCACCAACAATTAATAAATTATTAATATTATTGTTAGTTATCCTCACTCTTAGCGATAATATTGAATGAAACCGGAATAATCGCTAAATTACCAGAACTGTTGCATTTAAGTATGCTTTCTAATTATTGTATTATCATTGTCTTTCAGAAATTTTAGTGGCAACAGATGAATTTCCGCTTTTTTGATATGCAATTATATTTTTCGTATTTTTTAGTGGCAACAAATGCAGTTCCTTTTTAATAATTTGTCAGTGTGTGCTGAAGTATCGTACGGGAAAGGCCTTCCCATTTTTGCTGCTGTGTGTTTCTTTTTTTATCATACTATTGTGGACTCCCACAATAGAAACACCATGTTCACTTCGCAGGCTTTCTTAACTGTTGCCACTTAGAAATGCAAGGAAAGGAAACTTAAGTTTAATTTCTAAAATTGGCAAAATGCCAAATGGTTTCTTTTTACATAATGTTTTGCACATGTGTATAATTTTACTTTCCGTATCTGGCAACAAATATATTGATTGTATAATTATAATATCACATTTTATATTCGGCAACAGTACGTGTAATTGTTTTCCTAATTCTAAAATCAAACCAGTCTTCAATTTACCATTGACTTGTGTACACCTACAACGAAAGCTCCGCCAAAAAGGCGCACTAAATTTCTCTAACGTTATATTTGATTAATTTATTTACTGGCGTATATTATTAAATTAAACATTTAAAGTATTAATAAAATATTATTTCAACGTGATGAATTTCCACATTTCTTCAAAACGCATGTCCGCACTATCACTAAAGATGAGCATTTAGATTTTCAGTAAATGATGCATCTCTTTGTAATTACGCCTAGTTTATTTGATTCCGAACTTTAAGGCGTTATTGGAAAGAACATTACAAGCGTAGGCGTAGCCAGGGGGGTTTTGGGGGTTGTAACCCCCCATTGCAATGAAATTTTGTATATTTAACATAGGAATATATGAGTTGCAGCTCTGTAACCCTCCCTCATTGAGCCTATAACTCCCCCATACGAACTTTCTGGCTACGCCTACGATTGTAAGTATGATTTCTTTACTGGCGACGTACTCGAGTTCTCAACAATTAAACCACTTCATGCAGGCGTTTTTTTCAATGATCGAAGGGTCCACTTACATAAAAAGAGGAAGACATTGGGGAGCTGAATGGATTATCTTAATCTGTCTGCTTGGCCCAAACAAGAGTATATTTAGACCTACAGGATTCGATAAACGATTGTGTCGCTTCAACGGATATGCCAACGGGACCTAGGACTTCGACACAATTAGCACCCTCAACTCAGTAAAGTTTGTTTATTATATGAAGGGGGTCAGAAGCGAATGAGTATGAGTAACAATCATTTTTTATAGGTTATTTTTCAGAAAACGATGTTTAAAATCTAAAAAGTAACTTTACATGCTTCATTCACATAATTTAGATAAAAAAATTTAAATGGTAAACGTATTTTTAGTTTCAACTTAAAATAATTCAACAAGTTCCTAAGCTGCATTAATTTTGAGCATTTTCTCAAAACGACTTTGTCACGTTCACACTTTCCTTCTAATCCCTTAAAATATTATATATTATTTTTCTCATTGTAAAGTTTGGGCATAAAAGCCCCCAAAATTATCGAATTCAGGGCCCCACGACTGTTTTAAGACGTCCATTGTAAAGAGCATAGTTGTTTTCTGCATTAGTATGTTTAAAGGCAAAAAAGGAATTAAATAATTTAGGTCGGACTATATTCTACTATACACGCAACAAAGCTGACCTAGCACACTATTAAGGCTACGACGACCTATTCGCGCCCGTGCAACGAGTATTCATTCGCGAATTGGCGAAAAATGAGGTAACCCTCAATATTATTAGGTTATTTATCGCCTAATTTGGAATGCAGAAAAACGCGGTTGCCAAATTCCACGCGACAAATTTCCAGCCAAGCGAACAAAGTCCTCTGAGTGGTCAGTTACTTGAATGACGTCAGCGCTAGTTATAATGATTCTTTTTCCTAAATTTAATAAATACCAGATTTTAATTACACAAACATGCCTATGTTTTATGTATTTGAGCATTATTTTAATGTTTTATGTACGAAATGTATCTTCTATTAACTCTCTTAACGTAAGAAAGGGCGAACTATATTGCACTGGCGAAATCATACTGCTCTGCGCCTTGTCAGTGTACCAGGTTAGCGTTACCACGAGTATAAAGACACATCAAATATACAATATTTCACTTTATAGGCTTCGCGAACTGTTTTCACTGGTATTTACGAAGCTAGGTGAGTGTTGAGAATCATAGGGCGTTAGTCAGTGAGAGTACAATTGATGCAGTACTGCGTAAAATACATTAAATATACGTATCAATTTTATAGAGCGTAGATTTTTTAAATAAACATTCATATGCATAAATATACGTTCTGCCCCCAACATCGAAACCCACACCTTACAGTGTTGATTCCCAATATCCCATATAAATTTCATAATTGTTATTTGAAGTTCTTGTGTTATCATTATTATTATTATAATTGGCAGTAGGAAATCCTAATTTATTAATTTTTTTTATCATTATTTTAATTCCTGAAATTGGCAACAGTCTATTACTTCGTTTTAGAATTCTAAAACCCAGGAAGTAGAGAAAACAGGATTGTCACTTCTGTGAGTGTGCACTCTGACAACAACACGAGATATACTTTAATGTAAGCTTAGGCACGTGGGGGCCCCGAGGAGGGTGCAAGAGGGTGTGCACTTACACCTCCTTGGCTTTTGAAGAAAGGGGGAAAAAAGTACTGAATCCACAATAAACTTTAGTCCAACAACATTATTCAATTGGAATTTTTCTTGTATGCACCCCTAGCATATAATTCTGTGGGCTTCCATGTTTATGCATGAAATTTATTCATTCAGACAAACGAACTCCCAAAATTTACTGAATGTTCCAATAATGACAAATAAAGCATTGTTTCGAAAACCTGAGTAAAATTTCAGTCAATCAGCATCGTCGGATACGAAACGAATATTGGAAGATACCCTCGTTACCGCATCATATAATTTACAATCGCTAGCCCCTGCAGGATACATTTCTATCAGAATTTAAGATCCACTTTCTCCTAAAAGCACAATAAATACACGCTCAAACTGTTTGGAACCCTGGAATTCGTTTGTTTCGAGACTACGACTGGAGACCGAATTTCTGAACGTTCTGTACCTCGTGTGAAAGTCACAGGTGGGACAAAGTGTTCTCGGAAGAGGGAATTTGGCGCTTAGAGGCTTCCCAAAATTACCTTTGCGTGCTTCCGGAACAGAAACGGTTGCTCCTAGAACCGACCCTGATTTCAGCTAAAAGCCCCTGCGAATACTAAACACAGTAAAGGAGGATAAATAGTACCCGCCATCTTTCTTTTCTGACTTCGAGATACATTTACGAGAGATTTTCCAACAACGAAAAGATTCCGAGGAGCTTGAAAAACTTCTATTTTGGAAAACGCACACATTTTTCAAACTCAGAGCGGTCGGGTAAGTTTTATATTATTTATGATTTTACTACAGTCAAACATTTTCTAACGTATTCTTATTAATAATACTACGTGCTCAAACGTACTTATAGTTAGCATTCGTTTAAATTTATCATTTTGTGAAGGCGATTTATTGTGCGTGTTCGATTTGGAAATTTTTCTAACAGAAAGAAGTGTCAAATTTTTAACACATACAAATTTCTGATAATTTAATACTATTTAATTTGACGGACGTATCTAAAATACTCGGTTTTATTTATTTAAGGTATTGTTGCCATAGGGGAATTCTAGGTATGATTTAACATTAAAAATCGACAGTTTAACGTAATTCTTTATTACTCTGAAGTAAAAGCAGTAATTTCTGTTAAAGATTTCGAGGTGCTGGACAGGGCCGCCGCTAGGGGTCGCATGGAAGGCCCACGAAATTGGCTCGGCCGAGAAACGGCGTAAAATCAGCTGAAATAATTCACTAGAGGCGCAACCTCCAACTAGCTAGATATAGGGAGTTGAGCATTTCCCTATATCCAGCTATGGTGCTGAATGCGAATATCAGAACAAAGATGCAAAATCGACTACGACGTCACAGCAATCTACCTTAGTTTCTTTTATAATAAAGTAATTATGTATACAGTGTGTTCCGTCAAGACCGCATAAACTCTGCAGAGCGAAAATTTTCGCTCGGAGTATACAAAAAATGACCAGAGGAACCATGCACCTACGACCCATAGTTTTCGAGAAAAGTGTGAAAAAATATGACATCATATCAGGTACACGGAAAATAAGCTGTATTAGAAACATTAGAAACTGTACAACTGATGAGAATAAAAAAAAAAAGTCACCCCTCGTTATACTTGCAAAAGTGGAAATTTAAATGGGTCATTTGCAGTATATAATATAATGATCCTCTGTAGAACGCAGATCATTGCATGTTAAAGTAATACAAAAACAGATATAAAACAATAAGATAAGATGACAACGGATTTACAATTAAAACACATTTATTCTAGATCTAGCACATAGTTACTAGTATTTCCTAATTTAACCTTGACTCTCGCTGCTAAACCTTCTCCCCAGCTTACTTCCTTCCGAGAAATTACCCTAACTTAACATGGCATTTCGATCTGATTATATATTAGTATCTAGTTTTGCATGACAAATGACGGAAGACAATCAAAGGGACTTACGGCTTGCGGAAATGTGTGTCGTCCAGGCTAGTCCGAAACATACCACCAGACTGTCGGCGTAGGGAGGATGATTGTAGAAGAATGTTGACGTTCGTAGTCAGATGCAGACACTCTTACAACAAATAATAGTTATAATTCGACTAATAATTATAGCATTAAAACTTATGTCGACGGATTATGAGAAGACAGCGGATGCCACGGTTCCAAATCTGCGATCGGATCATCCTCATCCGTGAAAAAAACCTGCTAGCTTCTTTCTCACAAGACACTCAGAGGTCGACCGCTTGCACTCACGGCAAAGTTCCAACTCCAACTCTAGCTCAACCAGAGTCAGCACCTCTCCCAGCTCTTGCAAAGCACCGGCTCTCTCTTTGTCCTCAAGAATGCTTTGTCTTCTCGACCATTTCCAGAACCATCCAATGGCTCTTTTTGGGTGCTCGCTCGTTATGTATTCAGCTGCGAAATCCTCTCTCCTTTCTTATGGCCGGACGCCGTTTTTCAGCATCCTTTGTGTCATGATCGTTCCGTTCCGCGGCAAAATCTTGGATGTGTATTCCTCACGGGTTACGTATGGCCGATACCGCCGTCAGAGTGTTGCCGAGGTCAAATCTCTTCGTGGGAAGCCAAAATGGTACTTCGTCTTTGTCTACATATTTCCATCGAAAAATCTAGAAATGATAATGTTATGGAACCGCCGTCTGATCATAACAGTATATGGACCACTTACTCTAGTATCATTCCTCAATCGTTGCAATGTCCGAAACCCCTTTGTTTCACCCTGCCACTCCTACGCAGAGTAAACTTCCGTCCAATCAGCAACCTCCGTTGTCTCCGTCCGTCTCCTCAAGGTCGTCGTGGGATGTTCTCGCACGTGTATCCCACAAGATGAAAAAGGCCACCATCACGTGTTCGCAGGATTTATGACTCATCACTAACTTTCGGTTGACTTTGGAATGTTAAAGGAATTTTGTCCAAGAAAGAATTAGCTAAGCTGGAAAGGTGGAAGTCAATAGAAATTTTAGGAATCACAAAAATATTGCTCGCTATAACCGGGGTTTGCTCGTTAAAAGTGAGTTATGCTCCCATGGACTTAACATTGTACCAGCCAAGTATTTCCAATTTCCTCGTTAAATCCGGGTTATCGTTAAATCAGGGCTCATTATAAGCGAGTTGTACTCTATTGCATTCCACGATAGTACGGTCCATCACACTGCAGTCGAACCTCGTTAAGACGAACACCAAGGGGAACAGAAAATCTGTTCGTATTAACAGTAATTCGTCTTATCCGGAAAGGGTAGTATGCTATACAATCTGACGGAACGTCAGAAAACGGTTCGTATTAAAAGTAATTCGTCTTAAGCGTGTTCGTCTTAACTGGGTTTGACAATATTACATTCCACGAGTTAGTGTCACAATCGGCAATGCGTTACCGCTACACCAATGCAGTGGGACTAACTACATTTTCCCATGGAATCTGCATATCACAAGTCCTTGGGAACCATCTTCCGAAATAGAGTGGGAGGTTACTCAGAAAGCTAGGGATGGGGCGAGAATTTACAGGCCCTAAGTAGTTTAGTGGATCAGGCCTCACCCCACAACCAATCTTTACCCCTTTCCTCAAAATCATTTCTCATAATTCATTTGATGAACCATTTCTCATGATTTTTTACACCATTTCTCCATAAATATAGTAAACTTTCTCTTAACGGACACCCTCCAAATACGGTAGCTACGTTTTTAAGGTCAGATAACGATAATAATTGAAGCAACATGGCTGTTGAACATAGTCACGACAGGAAGATACGAACTCATACGTATGTAAAAAATGTACGTGGAGTATGTGCTTGAAGATACTCTATGTATTTGTAGAGTAGGCAAGTTAACTTGTGTATGGAAGAAATTTTTGAAGTAGGTAAGTGAACCTGTGTATTGAAGAAACTTTTGAAGTAGGTAAGTGAACCTGTGTACAGAAAAACCCTTTGAAGTAGGTATGTGACCCTGTGTATGGAAGAAACTTTTGAAGTAGGCATGTGAACCTGTGTATGGAAGAAACTTTTGAAGTAGGCATGTGAACCTGTGTATGGAAGAAACTTTTGAAGTAGGTATGTGAACCTATGTATGAAAGAAACTTTTAAAGTAAGAACGTGAAACATGTACGTCGAAACTTGTAGACTACTTCAATACATAAAAAAAAATTTTTGAACGGAGATTTGAATCTAACGGTGAATCGTTTATATTTAAACAGTATAGTGATCTATGAAGAAAAAGAATAATATTTATCATACATGCATTAATATTTCAATGTAGAAAAATCATTTTTCATCATAATGCCACTAAAATTTATATATTAAATTCCTTTTCACATTTCCAAACGTAATATTTAATTTATTTTTGTTAATAATAATATTTATTAAATACAATTTTAAAAAATAAGCCATAAGAAAAGAAATTCTTTGTTTCTACGTTGACTTCGAAAAGGATTTTACCTGGAATAGAAATTGAAAACCTTTGCTGTTAAAAAAAAATAAAAGAAATAGAGGATACTGATATCATCTCTGCATTTATTGAAATAATATGCACGTTCTCAGAGCTGCGTGAGAATCGTTTTATCTTAACACGCCAGAAACAAATGTGCAAGCGATTCTCTCCTGGGGAAGCACGATTCATCGATTTATTTTCCTCATTTTCGCTCTCTATTTTCCACAGTAGGGAATTTTTCGATAGAAGTTAAAAGGTTTCCAATTTTAAATACAGGCTTTCCTCGAATTTTTGAGCAAAGACTTAGCTTCTTTTCCAAGAAAAGTAAGGAGCTGTTCATTTGCGATGGAAAATTCACGAATGATAAATATACACGCACTAAGAAGCAATGGGTGGGGAGGACTTACACGTGTGTGCTTTGAAGTTATTTTGGAATAGTAATCCTTACGTGTGGGTGCACCTAATGGACACCACCTTTCAATTAGGATTTTAATGCGAATAACATTTTATGTATGTGGCATTAATTGAATTCAATTTCAATTGCACTATTTTTAGATTTCTTGTTGATTCGAAATCGCCTTACCAACACGCTTTCCTTTTGGTTTATAGTTCCAACCGAACGCCGAATCTTCAACAATGGTATTTCGTGTAAGCTTAACTTATAAACATGGCTTTCTTAGAAACTGAGATGATATTCATTTATGGTAAACGACTGTTCAGTCTCTGAAGTTACGTAACATGATGCACGGCCACTTTTCGGTTGGGTGGTCACTCGTAACTGGATGCTTAGGCCAGCTACAAGGGTTCATCCACGAGTTCTGTGGCCGGGTATGATTTCAATGGCCTAAATTGGTGCCTTCTTTCACAAACAACTAACAACTATTCGCCATTATCTAACAGTTTGACTGACTATTCAATGCTAGATGGCCGAAAACCAAATGATGGACATTAATATACAGGGTGTCCCAAAAACATTGACCGTAGTTCTAATTTCTTAAATATTGATCCTAGACATATGTACTAAATTGGAAAGTGGCGTAAAAAAAAGGTGCAGAATTTTATGAAATTGATTAAAATTGCAGAGGATTATTTTGTGAAGGAATACAAAATTTAAATTGTTGTACGGTCCCTGTACACAAAAATGTCCAAGGAGTCAAATGTGACGCATACCCCAATAGGTCAGTATACAAAATTTCTTTTTCTCAGCATTTTATTGTAAAAGAGAACCAGAGATATGAAAATTCAAAATAATTGACACTTTTTGAAGAGAGCAATAGGTACATGCCGAGAAGAAGGTAAATTCATTCTGCTAAGTCACGTTATTTTGGGTCTTCATATCTCTGGTTCTTTTATCCACTAGAATGCTGAAATTTTGTATATTGACCTATTGGAGTATGGGGCACATTTCACTCATTGGAAATTTTTGTGTACAGGGACTGTATAAAAATTTAAATTTCGTATTTCTTCAAAAAATAATCCTCTGCAACTTTAATAAATTTTATAAAATTCTGCACCTTTTTTTTACGCCGCTTTCCAATTTAATACATATGTCTAGAATCAATATTTAAGAAATTAGAGCCTCAGCCGATGTTTTTGGGACCCCTGCATATTTAAATAAATAAAAAGAAAAAACTAAATAAAATAAAAACCGTTCATACCATGAATGTAAAAAGCACTATTGTGATAAAATCATTCATTAAAGGCGTGGCACTGGAACTGTTGTTTGTAGATCACACTTTTATTTTAACGAAGTCGTAACGAGAAACTCAGGAGAAGTAATTGCAATCAGTCGCCCACTAACATACAAATTACGGAACTTGTCGTGTAACCGTCCAATAGACTGGTCGATCATCATTCGGCTGGGGATATATTTGTAGTTCTTATTTGTGCGTGACCGACTGCTGGCATCGGTTCTTAATTTATTCTTGGTTTGAACTGTTTGTATTTTAGCTAGGTTTCTGTTTTCACTTCATTGTATTTAAACTTTTTTCTTGGTCAACAGTTTGGTTTCAGTTTTGTACTATGTGGTCTTCTTTCCGCGATTGGCATGAGAACGCTAGTCTGGTCCTTTTGTGGAGCGTCTCAAACAGGTCAAGATTGAAATTGCGGTTAGTAGACCCCTTCGAGCGTCATTTGTGCTGGTAATGTGGTCACGGATTTCGTGCGACGAGATGAGGTCGGTAGGGTAACTAGTGGAGTGTCTGTATGGGCAAGTGTCTCCTGGAGGAGTATCTCTTGGGATAGGTGTGAACGATGGCAACAATAAATTTCTGGTATTGATGCAGTAGGCCTCCACAAGCGGACTTCTGGGAACTGTGTGATAGCCAATAGGGCCCTCTGGATTTGTTTACCATGCGCACTTTATTAATCTATCGTAAACAAAAAAGTACTGTCAGTATTCTACTTCTAATAGTTTTCATAATTTCCAGTGCCGATTATCTTACTTTTTCGTTGCAACAAGCAATTATTTTGACACTGGCGTAAGGTTTAAAAACACTACGTTTCGGGAGCCAACTGCTCCCTTTGTCAAGTTAAGGCAGAATGAAGAGTTAGTAAAAACCCTAAGCTTATATAGCCACATGTTGGGAATCCCCATTTGACGTCATTTTGTGCGGTATAGTTCCAGCTGGGGAAACTCCAACTGGGGAACCCTCGCCGAGGAAATCCCCGCACCCGACAACGTCAGATGATCACCCCCAACTCGAGGTTTGGCAAAGACCTTCTAATGTTCTGATAGAGGTTTTGCGTTATTTATTTCACGACTCCTCAAACCGTAAGTTTCCCATGATTCCAAAAAACTTCTACAATTCATCATATTCTGATGTAATACTTTCATCGACGTTTTATATATTTTTTCTTTCGTTTTATTTTTCAGATATTACAGTAAAACCTCTTTTAATGGACTGTCCTTAGATACAGTAACCCCATTTTTTAGTCAGATAAAAATTCCATGGCAAGAAATTCTTTTACAATAATACTCTTCTTTTAGGGGTCACTTTATGGAAATGGCTTCTGTTACAGGAAGGTCGTCCTGTAACAAAGTTTTGTTGTAATTTGTATATTTTCCCCTTAAATTTACACGTTAAGCCATAAAAGAAAGCACTCACTTTCCCTTACAATGCAACGGCGGCAAGAAGATGTTCTCGTGCACAATACCCTTCCTGCAATAGCTCTCATCCTTTTATACAACCTAAAAATCTCTAGAATAGTCCAAGATTTTATGGCGTAAGTAAAGAACAGACGCATAAAGACTGCCCTGGTTTTGATCACCGCGCCTGGACATGCCGTCTCTTTAGGGTTGCGTCTGCACAATACAAACCCTGCTAATTGGATAATTCAAAGGTCCGTACATAGAATCTCTATCCATAAAAGTCGTTTACATCAATTGAAGAAACCTCATAAATGTCAGCAGAAATTATTGCCTTCCTTCGGAAGCGTCCGCTGCAGAGGAAATCTGGACCTCCCTGCACCAAAACCGCAAGACACGGGCACCTCACTGATGGTTTAAGCCAATAACCAATCACAGGTCCAAACGCCATTCTTACTTTGAAGTTTTAAAAAGTTTAATCATTTTCAGGGCAGAAGAGCATGAGATTAGAGTCAGTATAAGACGAGAATAATCAGATCAGTATGAGATCAGTACCAGATGGGACCCAAAGATGGTAAAGCAATATTTTAAAAGTGAGGTTAATAGCTCCCTTGAACTACGTACGGTCTCCGCCAGTGATGTCGACCAAATTTATGTTCCTCTCCCATAGCTATAGCAAACTTCTGAGATGTCCAGGAGAATTCTTCGCGAGGGCCGGGTAAGAGAATAATATTTTTTGATCATGTCTCGTCAATTCCGGCAATCTTCCCCTAAGAGTCAGATTAGACATATAGAGTTAGATACGTAATCTAATTAATGATAGTCACATGACAGTTTAATTATTGGATATTATTGCTGTTGATAATGTATTTCGTAATGATTGCTATGGATTGCAATATGTGTTCCAAAACTAAAATGAACTCCAATAATGCAGTTATAATTGATCGTTTTATGATATGTGTGTAATACCCAAGATAGGCTACGTCCATAGTCAAATTGTTAGAATAAAAAAAAGTGTCGAAAGGTCAGCAATTTAGAGAGGAAACTAATGTAAGCTCACTTCAGATGAGCTATTTAATAGACGTCAGCATGTTTAGCCGCGCCATAGTTAAGCCTCAGACGAAGTTATCACAATTATCATTTTTCATGCTTTCTACTAGTCTCATGTTATGTTTAGCTATTAATAAATATTTTATGTGTGTTACCTACCTCCTAGTACTTATTTGCAGTCCCGTGACATTTGTTAAGATAGTTAAGTTATGTCAGTAAATGAGGTAGAACTTCGCATTATAGTATTTCCCTTTAGATCACCTGTCTTCGCCGACAGAGATAGCCGTTTCAAGTACGTTTCGTTCCCCGAGAATTCACTGCCCTCATTTAAAGGGGAACCTAGTGGTCTATTTAGCAGACCCTAAGCTCTTGGAAGGACAAACTCACCATTTAAAAAAAAAACAAAGAATTTTTTCGCAACCTCGAAATCGAACTCGGAACCTTATATAACAGGGATTCTCAAACTGTACATTACGGGTTTCGGTCAAGAGCATCGCAACGTTGACTAAAACGTTTCATGGTATGTTGTATGAAGATATTTGCGAAGTCAATCATCACAAGACATATGGAAGAATTCGTATTTTTGAGGCGCAAGGACAGCAAAGGGCACGGTAAGCCGAGGACAGTGATTTTAAGTAGAATGTCATCTTCTCCCCCCTTATACACACCCACCCTAAACAAAACTGTCTCTATTCATATGAATTAAATAGTTTGCTAATTAAAATTATTTATAAAAATGTGTAATTTTTATAATTTTGTTAGTTTCAAAAATAAATTTCAATGTTGAAATGTGTTAGACACACTTTATATTTACTCATTACGATGTAATGACAAATTACCAAGATCCGAGCATCCTTGGCAGGATCCACAGAGTGGAGGATCCGTATTGCAGATCTTCGTATAATTAACAAGAAGATTGCACACATAGCACAACAAAGAAATTGCACTCATCTCTCGGAAGCAGAAACGGAAGGAAAATAAAAGCAACTGATACCACAACTACTCCCATAAAGATGCATTTCATACCCTGTTGTCAAACCAGGCGAAAAAGTATATACACATAAATACAGCCAAACTCGGTTAATACGAAGAAGCAAGAATATGTAAAATTCTTCGTATTAGCCGTTATTTGTAAAACCTGTGAAAGGAATAAAAATTTTAAAATACGCAAAACTTTTAAACCAGCAAGCCATGAGTTTTAAACCAGCACAACAAAGCTTTGTTAATGTCTTCTTTTTTGAACTTTTTAATTTTTTAATGTTCATAAGATTTTTTCAGAAGCAGATGAATGGCTTCTCTATTTTTCCAAAATGTCCATACTATGGATGAGGACACAGTTTTTTGCATACTGCAGAATTTTTTTCCCCACGCTGCAATTCATTAACAATGACTACTTTTGCACTAACTGTTAATGCTTTTCTTTTTATACTTGTAATTATAAATTCGAAAAAATTATAGATTTTCCGAAAAATTTTCTTCTTTTCTTGCACTGGGGTACTGGAGCCAAAGCATAGTGCCAAAACCAAAGCTTCTAAAGAACTGATTCAACTGATTCTGCCGCGACTCGTTGGCGGTAGCACACACGAGCTGTACCTGCTACAATGGGTTTGCTTCATGGGGTGAGGGGTTTTGTGGCTCTGCCCGCAGGCGGACATTATTGTCAGGCAATGTGGCAGCAATAATTGCTAGTTTAACATTTCTTTTTTTTTTCTTCTTTTCCTCCGTTATCGTCGGAAAATAGGAAAAAATGTCATGGAAAAGGAAAAAATAGCATTAAAGTGGACAGCAATTTTCCTCGTATTAGCCGAGATTCTATTTTTGTGCTCGTAAAAATGTGATATTCTTAATGTAGTTAAATAACGAACCAAGCTTAACGCGTGCAAATTGCTCATATGAGTGGTGCTCGTATTGAGTTCGACTGTACAGTACAACCTCTGAGTAACAATTAACTTATTAACAAGTTCCATAGAATTCGGTTCTATTAATATCTTTGAGGTTACGGTTGTTTAAAGGTGATCGCTAAGGAAGAAAGTATGCAAAAAATAAAAAAGGCGAGGGGAAAGAGAGCCGCCGGAGGCGGCGCTGTAATCACTGAGAGGTGACCATTAAGTGAGGTTTTACTGCATATCATATACGGTAAAACTTCTGAATAACGGACATTTCGAGATTTAAGAACCTATCCGTTATTCAAATGTGTCCGTTATTTTTAAGTGTAAAGGCATAACAATCATTGGAATTTCAAATTAAAAAAGTGTCTGTCAAGGAGATAGGTTATACATACTATGCCCTAACACTCCCAAATAACAGACACCTCTAAATAACGGATACTTCCGAATACATTCAGACATAGATTCTTTAACGTCTGATTATATAAATACAGACTAATGCACGAAAAATATCAAGATTTGAAAATTTCTTACGCTTAAAAAATTCATTCCAGACATGTTTCTCATAGAACACTAAGAGGACTTCTGCTGTTGGATGACACAAACAAGGACGTGAATAGGATATCCTGAGTATGTGCGAAAAGCATCCTTTACGTACTAGGAACAAATATGCATGTTCCGGACATCCCTAGGGTGTCCTCCGCACGCCCTTAAAAGGACGTCCTGAGGATGTGCGAAAAACACCCATTATGTACTAGGGCCAAATACGGATGCTCTGGACATTATGAGGACGTTCTCAGGATTGCTATGGGATGATCCAAACGAGGGCCTGAATAGGATATCCTCAGGACGTCTTATAACGATGCCCTCCGCATGACTTAAAAGGGCGCCCTAAGGATGTGCGGAAAACGTCCATTGCTTACTAGGAACAAATACGGTTGCTCTGGACATCCTCAGGGCGTGAGGACACTCTCAGGACTTCTGCTGCAGGATGACTCAAACACGGACGTGAATAGGAAGGACATCCTTAGGACGTTCTATAACGATATCTTCCACACGTCCTAAAATAATATTCCGAGGATGTCCGAAAAACATCCACTATGTCCTATGACCAAATACAGACGTTCAGGACGTCCCTAGGACAAACTTTGCTATCTGGGGACACGCCAAAACCATGGCGACTAGTCTCCAGGTGTTGGAATGGCCCAGGCTGCCGTTTGTTATTGACCTTGTCTACGTATAATGAACGATCCTTTGCTTCTGAAGCAAGACTTCAATAGTTGGAAGCAAAATTTGAGAAGATCAAATGAGACATCAAATATGACTCAGCAAATAAATGTTCTGAAGATACTTTGAACAACATATTTATGAGCATTTATATGCATTTATATATTTGTAATGAAATTTCTATTGTCTTGATGTATAGCAAATCTCGATGAGGATTCATCATACAAGTATCTACACATATTAAGTCATCGTCAGGAACATTTTCGATGAATTGAAAACCGTAAAGTTTTAGAATGTTTAACGAATTAAAAATACAGTTTTGTCTGAAAAATTCGATATATAGAAATGGTTTACTTAGCACAATGGTTCGTTTCGAAAAATACTATTTACAGTGATTACAAAATCGTACCATTTGAAGAACACCTTACTAAGCTTCGAGAAAATACGTTTACCAAAACTGATAACCATCCAAATCATAACATGATATCAAAAGTGCTCACTATCAGTAACTTTCTGGTACTTAGATCAACATAACTCCTGATCTAATACTATTTTTCTCGATTCTAAACTATGAACTCTATGCATAATAGGAAACTGCATTATTCAGAGGGGATAGATTATCCAGAAGCCAGAACGTCATCCATTTCTAACTATTCAACAACCGGATTGGATTTACTGCTGACGCAGCTCGGATACTCCTGCTGACTTGAAACAACATTAATGGAATAGGATGCGGCAATACTTTCATACCTATTTTGGAATTACATCACACATTTATTGGTTTTTCAGACGTATTTTACCACATTATATGTATTTTAAATATAATTTTCTCTATCCAGTAGCGGATTAAAGTTTTTGAGGCCCCTGGGCTACTGGTATTGTGAGGCCCCCAGTAAAATAGTTCAAAAGGATCGTCTACAAGAGAACACATCTATGGAGGCCCTCCAACTCGCGGGGGCTTATGGGCTGCAGTCCCTAAAGCCCATGCGTTAATCCGGCGCTGACTCTATCCCCAATGTCTAAGGCAGAGGCTGAACGATATTTATTGCAGTACTCAAGGGCAATTTATAATTAAAAAAAAGAAAAAAGAAAGGTTTTTCTATGTAATGTCCACGGAGATTTTCTATGCACAAAAGTTCTATTCTATACAAAATGCAAGTTAAAGATCATGTGAAAGGGTGGGAGATACAAAGAGTAATATGGACAACTGGGACCCGACCCCGTGACCTTTTGGCTGCATGTTGAATGCTTCACTAACTGAACTATGATCTACCCTCAACCTCTCTGTTTCATTAAGGGTTAGATAGACACACAAACACAAAGGGGAAAATATACGTATACACTTACTATAACATGGAATGGACGCCAATGTCTGCTGCAATTATATTGTATTCTACTATAAAATTACTATTCTACGCATATTTTTTTATATGGATCTGTTTTTCCAGCAGGTTGTTGATTTATCTCAGGAACAGTAATATTATACATAGAATGTCACGTTAAATTCTTTACTCATTCACGTATCCTTTGAAGTACAGTACTGTCAGAATATTTGCATATAAAAGCATGCCCCTAACGCATTACCATAGTAACAAATCTAACTTCATTTTAGTTACGAGAAGTCGGAAGCTAGTGAAGACAACTGTCACAAAATTAAGGCAAAAAGCTAAGAAGATAAAATCTCAGCATTTCAAATCTACCGGGAATATATGTTTGCAAAAAAATATATTTATTTTGCATAAAGTTGAAACAAAAGTTTGAAAAGACATCATTAAATCTGTCCTTCCTCATTCTTTATAAAAAAATCTGATTTTCTCTGAATTAAGTAAAAAATATTTTAGGCAGAATGCATACAGATATATACAAAAACGAAAAAAAATAAAAAAAATAGAATGCCAGTAGAGAATGCTTTTCTTTTAGAGAATAAATTTACATTTTTGTATTTTTTTTAGAGAATACTTTTCTTTTTCAAGAGAATGTTAGGACTAACACTATCCCAAGATTAATTCCTGGAAAATCAAATATAAGGTGAATGATATTTCTTTACTATTATATTCGTAATTCGGTAATTTTAGACATGATAGTATAAATGGGAAAATGCATAAACAAGATCTTGGAAATGTGTTTTCTTGAATAAAATTTCTGAATCACTTTTCATTAGCCAAAGGAGTTTTCAGGTGACAATTTAAAGCGAAGATCGTGAATAGAAACGTATCACATTTAAGTTATTACTTTCACTGCGAATTCGCTTAAACTATATTTCCATATAAAGTTCACGCGAAAAGTTCTTTTCCGATGGCGATAAGAAATGTTAGGTACCGAGGGGCCATTACGGTGTCCAAGGACGCTGGACGCATGCTAGCCTGAATTTCCTGCCAAAGCAGTTGCCCAGAAAAGGATGTTTGGATTCTAAATATTTATAAAGTTACTAAAACGCCGCACTGATCGGACCGAGGCCATATTGGTTTTTTTATGGGTGTTCTTTCACGAGAGTTAAATAATATATTCATTCCAAGCGTCGACCAATTTCAGTATCCAGTCAAACATCTATTTAACGAGCGTCCTATACTACGAATTTCCTTATTGGACTATTTTTTGCGGAAGCGAAACTATATTTAAGAATTTTCTTATAAAATTATCTCGAATTAAAGAGTTTTTCCCCCAACAACGATTTTTTCTTATTTTTCTAAATCTTTTCATTATTTTATTCCCATAAAGTTATTTGAATATTTTAATTTTTCTTTCTTGAAAACCTGTTTTTAAGTTCAACTGGTTACCTTTACGAATTAATTGCATATAAATTAACAGTTTGAAATGCCATTTTGATTATTATTATAATATTGTTCTCGCCCTCTATCAGTGTAGTTTTAAACGATTTATTTCCCCTAGAAAAATTCATCTTCATCGCGTTATATTTTTATACAATCCGCACTGTAATATACTAATACTTGAATTGAAAAAGAACAACGTTTTCAGGCGTAGTTTTAAATTTTTTAATAAAAAGAATCGACGTACGTTTCGGACCAATGTTGGTCGCCCCTCGTTAGGAATGCAAGTGGTCATAAAACTAAACCGCAGTGAAGTGTTGCCATGTTTACAGTTCTATTTACGCGATGCTAACCCCATCTGTTGGTGACAAACGAAAACTAAAAGAAATTGAGGAGAATTTTGATGTTTGGAGAACAGAAATTAAGCTTTTCCACGCATGGCTTAAACTCGGAGTCGTCTTGTGATCATTAACAATATTAACAGAGTAAAGGTTTATGAAAAAGGGTTCCAAAAAATCCAATTCGGCTAGCGACCTCGGTTGACGGATGATCGAAGCATCTCGGAAGTTGAATTGGTGGTTTTTGTTCCAGTGAACTACGGTGGAGAATTTATTAAATTTAGCTTTTGAAACGTAACGTCGATGTTCTTTAATTCTGTGAAGTAGAGCATGTTTAGTCTGGCCAATATAGGATAGGTTACATTGACAAAATATTTGGTATACTCCTAAGCGTTGTAGAGTAGAGTGTCCATCTTTAAGTTTAGAGGGCTGAACTTTGTTAGAAGGAGAGAAAATAACGTGGAAAAACTTAATTTCTGTACTCCAAGTATCAAATTTCTCCTCAACTTCTTCCAGTTTCCTTTTGTTAGTAACAGATGGAGCTAGCATCGCATAAATATAACTGTAAACATGGCAACACTTCAGTGCGATTTAGTTTTGTGACCACTTACATTCCTGACGAGGGACGGCAACGCCCGTACGAAATGTATGTCAATTTTGTTATTAAAAAATTTAAAACTGCGCCTAAAGCCGTTGTTCTTTTTGAATTTATTTTACTGCATAGTATTACGTCACCTGATTAATCTTATACTAATATTTGTTCACTTTTTATGAATCACTGAATTACTAACGAATTTCTGAGGCATCGTATGTTTAGAATTATATAATGCTATATGACTGAGAATCTATAAACACAGTTCATTTAAACAATAATTTCACATGTGATCCATTTAAGCTAAAATCATGTTTAATAATTTCATTGAGGAAACAAGAATACAAGTTGACAACATTGAGCTAGAAATTGCTGATTCATATATTTACCTTGTCCAACTGATTTCAATAGAAGGCAATATTATGAAGGAACTCAACAGATGTATTAAACTTGGCTGGAGTACATTCGGAAGAAACAATTTTATCCTGAAGGGAAAATTGCCTTTGTATCAAAAAAGAAAGGTCTTCAACTAGTGTGCATTAGCCCTCTCTTATGGATCAGAGCCATGGAGTCTAACAATTGCAGCTATACGTCGGTGAAGTGTGACGTTTCAATATGGCGCTGGGCACAAACAAACTGCCATTTGCTATGTTATGCTTATGAGATAGATTTAAAATGTTCTCATTTTATGAAATTTCCGTGTTTTTTTCGGATCAGCCGAAACTGATCGAACGTGCAGAAAACGCTATACGTTCTTCACATGTTCGATCTTTTTTTTATGACCCTGATAATGAAGAAATGCGAGAACAAATTCATGCTTCCATGAAGAGTAAAGTATATAGTATTCAAATACTGTATTCGCTTATGTATTTATATATAGACACGCACCGAAAGAGCAATTTATTATATACACGTATATTATTTCTCTGGAAGAGGTACATATTTGGTTGTGTAACTCTCAGTGCGCTTATAAAAAAATTTTGCAGGAAATTAAAGGGCCATAAAAACACTTGACAGATTCGTAACAAATTAAATTTTTTTCAATAATTTCATGAATGAAGAAGATAAATTGTTCTTTCAGTGTGTATATATACAAGATCCGTTTTTTTTCAGGGGGGCTTGGTCGTACCCCACTTCAAGGAAATAAAAAATAAATAAATTATAAAAATTTATTTTAAGGGGCCAGCCTTAACAAAAACCTGACTACGTCGTTGATGGGGGGTTATAAATAGAAAAAGAAATTATAGGTCAAGTTATTAGATATTCTGCCATATCCCCTACAGACAAAAAATAAATGGAAAATTAAAGATCTATAAAATCAAAACTGTAAATTTAAGGAGAAAAGAATTGATTTTCATAAAAGATCAAAACATTTTTTAAAGAAAATGATTGCGGCATCAAGACTTATTAATAGAACAAGAATTCTGAACAAAACTACCTAAAGTATATGGACATGTTTTGAATATATATATATATATTAACCCTCCACCAAAAAAAAAAAACCCAAATGAAATACAACAAATTAAATGCTTTTGTAACATACATGAACACAAAAGTTTGAATAAAAACCAAATATAAAAATTTATTAAACAAACCACTAAATTTAAAATTCATCTTTCTAATTCTCTTATGTTAATATCAGAAATTTGGTCCAACGTACAGGCGAATACAGAAAAGACTCTTGGAGTTGGGAAGAGGCACGGTACTATATAACTAACTTCACATTCCTTCAATGTGTGACTTACTCTAAAATATAATTGGAAGAGTTAATGGCTAATGACTATTTTGTGAACTATTTGAAAATACAGGCAGAATTTATTTATTTTTTTAAATTCTAATGCAGTTGGGAAGATTTTTTTTAAAACATTGATCTCATTATTGTCGTTTTCCCTTGAAGTTGTGCAAAAGTACTTAAATGAAGTTTTCCTTTAATAAATATTTATTTATTTTTTCAAATTCAAAAATGGTGTTTTTGAGTTACATATATATTTTAAAAACGATAAAAAAATCTTCTCAGTACATATGTATATCACAGAGAAAGCGCATATAGAGGGCTTTAAAATGAGCTCAAGATGAACTTTCTAGCTAAAACAGGTGCTTAGATATTTACATGAATGTGACTCAAGATCACTGAAAAAGTTATTTTATTTTTTAATTTCCAAAAATTAATTCCAGGAAAACGGAACCTCCGAAAACTATGAAAATTTGCAATTTGCTCCATAGGTAAATATAAATCAAAAATCATTGGAATCTGAAAATTAAAGGTCAATGCCCCGGTTGATGTGATTTGAATGACCTTTGATAGAAATTATAGATACCTGGACATTTTTGCCCAAAGTGCATGTTTGCGTTTGTCTTTTGGTAATCTATAAAAAGAACATTTATTCCCGACAGTCCGGTGGTTGCAACAAGCTACAAAATATAAACCCATTTTTATTTGCAAGCTTAAGAAATGCTAATTACTACGATCGTCAATGTTAAGTCAATGGGCCCAATCTGTTGTTTGTGCCCAGCAGCCATGTTGTGACGTCACGACTTCACCGACGTATACGGAGGTAACAGAAAACCTGGAGGAGCATGGAGAGGTGCATGCTTGGAATAATTAGGATAATTCGAAAAAGAAACACTTGGGTAAGAGAAAAAACGGGAGTAGAGGACATCATTATTAAAATAAAAGGGCTGAAATGGCCGATGGGTTAGGCATATCGCAAGAAGATTTGATCAAGGATAGACAGCTGCAATTTTCAATTGGATTCCAAGAGACTATCGAAAACTTAGAAAACATCCTCAAACTAGATGGGCGGATGAAATAAGAAAACAGGTTGGGGTGACGTGAAAGCCAATTGCTCAGGATAGACGTGTGGAAAGCATTTGGAGAGACTTTCATCCACAGTGGATAGATAATGGTTGAGCTAAATGATGATGATGATGTTCGATTTGCCCATGTTTTTAGCAGGTATCTCGAATTCTTCGTTAAATGGAAGTCCGATCTTTTTTTTTTGGGACAATCGCGAAGTTTATTGTGAGCAAACTATACATCATATGTAAAAACATTGTATATGTTACATTTGTAAATACGTATACAGGGTGCCTTTTGCACTCCGAAAGAAAAACTTCATAGCGATATTTTTTGAAGAACTTTTGTGTTAATTTTAATTGAAGTTCATCTTATCACAATAAAAGACTAGTAATTTTGACTAATCATTTCATAGCAAGCGTTACTTACAAATCAAAGTTTTAAGCACTTCTCAGACGAATCATTAAATATTATATTTTTGTTGATATTTGTTGGATTACACTGTAACAAGATTTAAGATAAATATCTATATTTTTTTATATTTATGTATTCAAGAATCGTATTTTCTTGAAATATACATAGCTCACATGTACTGGTACAAATTTTCCTGTTAAAATATTTTGTTTAGATATATATATATATATATATATATATATATATATAAGCACAAATTCCAAATGACCCAACTTACCTTGTATTATAGGATATTATTACCCCACGCAGGATTAACACAATTACCAAACTGGTCAACACATAAAGCCACCGGGGGGACGATTTTGGAATTTTTTCGTGCGAAATTAATTAATTATGAATAATTTCTGACACCCAAGCTATGAGTACAAACTAGAGCTTTTTTTATAGAAGAAAAAGAGCGATCATCCTGACCCGGAGTTGAGTCTAGGAGCAAATGGGTGACCCGTTATGCCCAGCAGGTAGAAACGCAACGGGTCATACATCGGGTCCCTGG
>QLNU02014802.1:14400236-14419487 GCA_006491805.2 Dysdera silvatica
TGCAAATTATTTTGTTTTAAAAAAATTGCATTTGCAATTCCGGGAAATATTTGTTGGATATCCATGAAATAAGTGAATTTGTTTTCTCAGGCAAATTATAAATGTCTATTTTTGTGTTTCTTAAAGTTTCGATCAATTTCTCGCATCCCAGAACATACAACAATTGCTGACTATAGTTACTGTTTATTTACAGGTTACCAGCTGCTTTAAATAACATATAGCTCCTTCAAAGTAGTAGAATTATATCGAGTTGATTTAGGCATTGCTTGTGGCGCAAGGACAAATGTCGGAATTACACGGCGATCAGACTGCAGGCGTTTGCATTGCGAAATTATCAATTGAAACAGGTAGTTCAACCAAACTCAACGTTTATTTGCAAACTAAACATAAAATTAACGAAAACATTGCTAATTAAGCTTAAATAAAAATTACTCAACGCTATTGCGCAAATTGCTCGGACATGGGTTCAGCTATTGCGCAGGGTCGAAGAGAACGCAGGCGAGAGAGTGAAGAGTTCATGCGTATGGCATTTATGTGAAGTTTAAAAGTACGTCATCTGGGCATACGTCATTATTATACATAACAACGTCACAATTATTCAAATGCCACAATCATAACATTGAATTTTTTTTTTTAAATTGTTAGATTTCAAGTCCATTTTTAGCGTAACTAACCCGAATGAAATTAAGAAACAATTTTTATCAACTTTTTTAGGCGTAGTGTTATGGCATGGTTATTTTTGGTGAAATGTTCGTAAAGAAAAGAAATGTTTTTTGAATATGATGGGCACGATCTTCTACTATCCGTGCAGGTGCTTTTACCAAGAGTTACAGACGATTCTTTTTGTGGTGGTAATATTGGTACAATCTCCCACGAACGTATTTAAAGTATATTTTCCGAAACCGGATATTTCGCCGAATGAGGCAGTACATGGACTGCTTTTTAAACCAAATTGCAAAGAGACCGGTATTAAATTCATCGAAAAGCCCGTTGCAGCAGATATATTTATACAAGTCGAACACTACGCAGATTAAATTAAGAAACAATTTTCATCAACGTCTTTTCGGCGTAGTGATAGTAACGCCGATGTTGTGGCACAGTTAGATGGTGAAACGTTCGTAAAGAAAAGAAATGTTTTTTGCGTCTGGTGGGGCACGATCCCACAACCTTCCACTAACCGGACAGGTGCTCTTACCAACTGAGCTATCGACGGCAAACACTCTATCCCTCACTAACCTATTTAAAGCGTATTTTCCGGAATTGGGTAGTAAAAAAAAACCAAACGAAAAACAAAAACCGAATGACTTAGTTACATAGCTCCTATTATACTATCAGACATGTCAGTCAATACATTTATCAACAGATGAATATAAACAGCTATCTCTTTCTCTCTCTCTCTCTCATCCTCTCTCTTTCTCTCTCTCTTTTAATTTGCAGTCAATTGGATAATTCTAAAAATGAGGGGGGTGGGTGGGGTGAAATTACTACTAAGTCAATAAAGTAATATTATAATACGCGCGTTAGTAATACACTTTTAATATAAAAGTATATTAATAATATAATTATAATAATATAATAATTTGATACATAATATTTTTTTCACCGCTGGAAGGAAGTCTTGCTCTGCTTTCTATCGATATATAGGAATCGGAATATTTCTGTATTAATTTAATGTATGCAGTTCATCAACTATTTCCAATATGTATCCACACACATGTGTGTGGCATATGTTACAGATACGCACACACACACAACTGATATTAAATTATTATATCTATTTGTCAGTTTCCGTAAATTAAAAGTATTTTTTTAAGTGCAAAATGTCACGCTGATTATTCAAAAGTACTTGTTATCCTCATATATTTTCAAATATGGATATCAGTGGTAATCAACGTGCAAGTGGTTGAGAATTGGGTATCATGAGTGAAGAATATTTATGAATACTAATGAATACTTAAGGATACAAATGTGTACTTGTGGATGCTGATGTACCCTCCACGTCAATCCTTTGTCTCTATTTCTCAGATTCTGTCCAATAGGCAGGAATAATACAATGGAGGATCCAGGATGTTCTCACGAGGGGGCGGTTTCGGGGGGTCGTCACCGAGAAAATTTTTAGTTTTAGTAAGTGTTATTTTATTATTAGCCCTCCTTTATACCAGGATCGTACAACATACGGTTCACGGGCCACAATCCGGCCCGCGAACAATGTTAATCTGGCCTGCCTACAACTGTTTGAAATAAAAAAAATTCCCAAACAAAAATTTTAGATTTTTTTCAAAAATATGGAAAAATAGTTTAGACAGCAGAGGAGACCCCTTTCTATATCGGAAGTGCACAAAGAAATAACTAGAAGAAGCTAGGTTTTTATATTCCCCCCCCTTTTTTTTTTTAGAAAAAAACTGGCCCGCAAGATCCGTGAAAATTCTTTAAGTGGCCCGCTACTCAAAAAGGTTGGACAACCCTGCTTTATACTCACCAAAATATTTAATTTACGACAATGAATTAAAGCTGGGCTTTTCTTTAATTAAACTATATGGTTTAATTCAGATTATAGTCAAGTATGACAGAAGGGTAACATAGTAAAGGAGACATATACAATAACCAAAACGATAATTTACAATGTAATTAATAGAGCAAGTTTAAATTTAAACTACAAAAACATCGTAATTATTTTACTTTTTTTATAACAAGCAACTTTTTAAAAAATTTGAAGTTTATAGTGCAAAGTCGAGCCATCTTGGTTTCTTTGAAAATTTGTCAATCACTTTATTTACATCAATATGAATGTCTCTGTGGGTGTGTATTAAAAGTCTCTTCTGTCATCCGCGTTCGAAGCCAAGTTTAACGGCGCTTCGAGGATAAAAAACTACGTTCTGCTGAAGCAAGACTTACTGAAAAAGTAATTTGCAAGGTGAGTAGCTTGCAGATTCGTGAAAAAAAACGTCTGGATCGCATTTCTCCAGAGACTTTGGTGTAAGACTTATTTATTACAGTCTTAACAAACAACACATAAAATATTCTTCATCGTCTTTATTTTTTTCCTATTTAACCCTAGGGGGGGGCAATCGCCCCCTCCACCCCTCGCTGGATCCGTCAGTGGAATAATATAAAGCATGTTAAGGTATTATTACCCTTCACAGGGATAACACAATTGCCAAATATGGTCAACACAAGAAAGCCTCCGGGGCGAGAATTTTGTGAGTTTTCGTGGGGGAAATTTATTATACTATAATTTTTGCCACCCACGTTTTAATTACAGCTCAAACTAGAGCTTGTGTAATTTTGGAGAAAAAGAGACGCTTTCCCCATCCTGGATTCGAACCAGGGTCCCTCCGTTTAGCCCGGAGTGTCTTGGACCGCTAGACGAATGAGGACAGGAAACAACGCTCTCTTTCTCCGTATGTAAAGATGTTAAGGTATTATTACCCTCCGCAGGGATAACACAATTGCCAAATATGGTCAACACAAGAAAGCCTCCGGGGCGAGATTTTTGTGAGTTTTCGTGGGGGAAATTTATTATACTATAATTTTTGCCACCCACGTATTAATTACAGCTCAAACTAGAGCTTATGTAATTTTGGAGAAAAAGGACTAAACGGAGGGACCCTGGTTCGAATCCAGGATGGGGAAAGCGTCTCTTTTTCTCCAAAATTACATAAGCTCTAGTTTGAGCTGTAATTAATACGTGGGTGGCAAAAATTATAGTATAATATAAAGCATGGAGAATTTTCCAATATTTAGAATATATAAGGTTTCAAACTGCATTCTCTTTCCAGTTCAGATACAAATTTCAATGGCACGCAAATAAATTCCGTCTCAACAAATGATTCTCCTTTACTCGAGTTTTAATGGGATCAGTGTATATGCATTGTTAGGACTGTTTAATTGTATGCAGATATTAAATTACACTTCCGTGAATTCTGCCATTTGAAACTAGGAATTATTCTGGACATGAATTCGGCATTAGCCTTCTTTATTTCATCTAATGCCGAAGTTGATCAATTACAGAGTGGTTGAAATGCGAAACTGACATTAATGAAGGAGAGGTGAATGAATTTGAATATTGAAGGCAGTTTGTAGACAACACCCCTTCTACACACACACACACACACACACACACACACACACACATCGTACGCAATTATTTTGAAAGACTTAAGTTTTCATATGAACATGAATTTTCGAAAATAAGAAACCTATCTTGATTTTTGTTTATAGAAAATTGTTTATTACTTTTTCTCCTCAGCAATCTTATAAATATTAAAATTTCGATGGTAGTTGAAGATGGTAATGGGATACGTTTTAGTATATATCTATTGTAAAAGCTGCATATATCCATAATAGTGTAAAATAATAAGAATGTCTTATTTCAGAATCACTAAACATATATTAAACTGAATATATTTTGCATATTGTGTGGTAAAACGTTAGCTGTATTATATGAAAGAAATAGTATTCGAAATTATAATATTTTATGCTTTAAAAGGTCTTTGAATCTTAATACTATGTATGAACTATTATGAAATAATGGCATTTCCGAAATACACTGCCAATATTTTTGCTAGTTTACCTTTTTTTTTTATCTTTTTGCTCAGCTACCTTTCGGATTGACAATAGACTTGAAGAACCTTTTCTTTCCTTTTTGCGAATTGCCAAGCCTATTGATACATTCGAGTTTGAGTGTGAGTGTGTGGCGAATAATCATTTCATCTGCTTTATTTAATTGTCGCATGGACGATGGGTGTGTCGAAATTGACTTACTATAATCTTCGCTGTACCTTACGTCGTTTTTTGCTATGCCTTCTTTTATTCGGAGGTTGGCCGCCAATATTACAAAATCTCCCTGTTTCTTCTAATATGGATAATGTCTGCTGTGTATAGACCAGTCCAAGCCCTTAAATTGCCCACTCGTCCTCTTCATTTTCTGTATCTAGGTCTTTTTCTTATGAGATCTCTCTAGTACTAATTGGGGCAACTTGTATTTTTCCCACTTTCGCTATGTGTCCGCAATATGTTAATTTTTTTCTCAGAATTGTCATCACGCTTTTTTTTTACTGGATTTGTTTTCAGGACTTTTTGGTTAGTGATCTTGTTGGTCTATTTTATTTTCAATAATCTTCTAGGAGTCCACATTTTGGAAGCTTCAATGTTGCCTCTGATTTTTGTTTACTGTCCAAGTCACGCAGCCCTATAGCAGAATAGGCCATATATACCATTTGAGAACTAAGACCGAGTTTTAGATTTAATTTTTAATTCACTCGTCCGGCAGAAAAAATTTGGCCGTAAAAGTGGGGTGACTATAAAAAATCCGGTGGGGGGGGATATTTTGAAGTAGCTAAAATATTACATTTCAATCATTTAAATACTTCATTTGCTGGGAAAGTCACTGTTTCAAAGACTAATGCATTAATAGACGAAGTAGCGGTTTAATAAATGGTCTTTTGGCTAGTTAAACCCCGGTCTGTTTCGACGGCTAGTAACACTGGTTTACACATGTAATCAGAGGCATAGGGGAATGTTTTGGTGGTTGTAACTCCCATCGTAACGAAATTTTGAATATTTAACATAGGAATATATGAGTTGTAGCTCTGTAATCCCCTCATTGAGCCCATAACCCTCCCCTTATGAACTTTCGGCCTACGCCACTGCATGTAACAGTACTTTAGTCATCATCTTCCTAAATTAAACTAATGACAAAATGTGCATATTGATGATTTATAGTTTATGAAGAAAATTATAAGTTGTTATTGATATATGATATTAAATATAATGTATTTTATTTTTGTGCATTTTTGAGTAATTTTTATGCATTTTGAGTAGTTTTTGTGAATTTTTGTGTAATATTTGTACACCAGCTTCGTGGTAAATAAGAATTTTATTATTATTATTTAGAAACTAATGCATTTATGCACATAAGGCAATTTTAAGATAAGAAACGTAAGCAGTTGTTGATTATAACATGTAAATTTAAAACGAACGTTAAATATTAAAATTTATTTGCCTTAGAATAAAAATTCATCAGTAGTTGTTTGGTGGATTTCACCTACCAGTCCTTCTCTTTTGAAATGTATTTTTAATTGCGAGATGAAATCCATCGTTCTCCTGTCGTTACGCTTACAGAAGCTGTGTGGTAGTCGAGTAAACAATAATAATAAATTTGAACTGTGGTGGCTTTGTGTTGATAATTGTTTATTAGTTTCGAGCAGTGTATCCTTACATGATTTGTTTATTATCTAAATTTTTGTTAAGCATTAGGCACTTGAATCAGCGAATCCGAATCAATTGCCACCTTTTGTGAATAGGAGGGGAAAATCTCCGTAACTGTTCTCCTATTTATCCCCTTAGTTTGCTATTGTGACAAATGCCGTGATGGTCGAAGTTTAAACGTATTTTGTCCATATAAGGGTTATAGTCCAATGGAATGAATCATGAAAACAGTGCCTGCATCCGTTTCTGAGGGTGACCGTTAAGCAGAGGTTTGAAATACATTATTGCGAATCCGTTTCTACTGGAAATTTTTTTTGACTGTGTAAAAAAAGGGGTGTTCGTTAAGAGATGTTTCACTGCATTATTATGGAGTACAATGTTATGTGTTTCATGTGTATGATTATGATATATAATTAATTATATCATTGTGCTCCATAGCAAATCACTTCCGGACAAGATAAAAGCCGTAGCTAGATGCTTTCTACGTGGGGGGGAGGGGGGTGTTAGAATTCCTTAATGTTACGATGTATTTTATTAATATATTTAATAATACTAAATATAAGCAGACTGATATATTTAACATTAATGAATAAATTTCTTAATATAAATTTTGCATTGAAAACTTATAGAGATATACTAAAATTTATAATTTCCCTTATCCTTCCCTTAAAGCAGATGAAGCCTGAGACCTATGTCAAGAAACATAATGCACAAGGTCTGTAGCCAAGACGAAGGGGCAATTGGGGCAAGGAAAAGAACATATAGGGCACAGGGCACCCTGCCAATGTTCTATATATATATAAGTAGCCCCATGGGGCAACTGAGGCCACGACCCTTACTGGCCCCGGCTTGGCGACAGGCCTGTGATGTACACAAGATTTAACAGAAAAATTCTATTTTGAACACATTTTTAACGTCAAAGAACAATTTCCATTGTCATGTACAATTTTATACAAAACAAAAAATTTAAAATAAAATTCTACAATATTTTATTTTGAGAAAAAATATTTTCCAGGATGGGCTCAACCCCAGCTTTTCTACGACTTCTGACAAGGTTATTAGCTTTTGGTCATTGGGCTATGTAAAAAAAATGGAAAGCTATGTAAAGCTATGTAAAAAGCATTGGTTTTGGATATTGTAAGAATGAAAATAGGTCTTTTATTCTTGGGTTAAAAGTTTTATTCATGGTCTATTAGGCGACGGCCTAAGGCATAAAGATACTAGGAACACAGTTCAGTAAAGTATTAATTTTTTTAGCAGACGAGGAATGCATTTTATGTTTGGGGCGAAGATTTCTAGTCTCATCTGGGGAGCCCGAATTTTCATGAAAGTGCAAGGAATCTTCACGCTGGTGTCATTTTTCTGTTTTTTATATTTTTCAACAAAGAGAGTAGATAAATAATGGCATTTTTGTAAGTATTATACGACTGCAAATATTTAGGCCTTGCAGTAGTAGTGCGCACGCTTTGCACACCTTAATTCCAGGTTCGACTTTCAACGATGTCTAAAGCGAAAACCAACGCTTGCTGAAGGACTGCACAATTTAGTCCGAGGTTTGTCCGCTTCGGCCAGTGGTTCTCAAGCTTTTTTGCCACGGAATCTATTTCTAACCGCATGCCTATCCAAGGGATCCCACTATAAATAGTTAAGGAAAACTTTAAGAGCCATTACTTGGACGCAAACATAAAAATGATGAATGTATCAGTATAAAAGGCAAATTCAACACAGTAGCTAGATTGAGTTTACGTCCCTGGCAGAAGAGTCCAGATTGCTCGTCCTAAGTCACGGACATATTCTCCTACATGAACTATTTCAGCCGATTTTATACTTTTCCTCGTTTATGCCCCCGGTGTATGCCTTCCACGTCACCCCTAGCTACGGCCCTGGACTAGTGGTCTTTTCTGTTGTTGCTACTGGATATTTATTGGTTTTGGTCAGTTAATTCTAAGTGGCTGTCATGGGGAATGTTATAGAATTCACAGATTTTCTTGGAATTACAAATTACTTGGCCCTGCGGTGGCGCAGTGTGGTAACGCGTTCTCCTATTGCGCGGCTAATCCGGGTTCGACTCCCAGCAGTGCAAAAAGAACGCTTACTCAGAGATCTCATAAAAGATCGCACTGCTCACTGTAGTCCGGGGTTTGGTTCCCCAGGCCTTAAGAGGTTCGGATTCCTCGGAAAACAGTAGGTCCCGGCGCAGCATGACCACTGTAGTCTTTGAGCCGTAAAACCAAAAAACAAACAAACAACCATTACTTGCGGAACTCATAGACAAAGCATGTCAAACTCGCGGCCAGCAAAGAATATTTTTGCGGCCCAGATAATATAATGATATTATACAATAATTTCTGCTACCCACGTATATATTATAGCTCAAACTAGAGCTTTTTTCTTTTTGGAGAAAAAGAGACGCTTTCCCCGTCCTGGATTCGAACCAAGGTCATATAATGACATTACATATGTAATATAATGGTCATATAACGACATTACATATGTAATATAATGGTCATATAATAATATTACATATGTAATATAGTATATATAAATGATATTACAAATGTAATATAATGGTCATATAATGATATTATATGTATTATAACAATAATGATATTACATTATAATGTATCAGAGCATCGATATTAATATCATGAATGGTCATATAATGATATTACATTATAATGGTCATGAATGATATTACATTATAATGGCTTATAATGATATTACATTATAATGGTCTATAACATATATAATATAATGGTCATATAACGACATTACATATGTAATATAATGGTCATATAATATTACATATGTAAAATAATGGTCATATAATGATATTACAAATGTAATATAATGTTCATATAATGATATTACATTATAATGATATATAAATATATTACATATAATGATATGTAAAAGAAACTTTAATAAAAAATTCGTAATTTCATTTTACAAGCAATCTTAACGTTCTTAAATAATTCTAGGACTGGAAAGAAAAATTATGTCAGTTCTTAATAGCTAAAAATCGACACAATCCTGTTTTTGATACATTATGGTTGCAAAATTTATCCTTTATCTTTGATGTAACAAAACACGTGAAGATTTAAATCTACAAGGGAAAGATTAGATCATTATGAAGATGTGAACCAAGTAATGAAATGTAAACTAGTTCTTTGAGGAAAAATGAAGATTTAACGCACTTCCCAGCATGCAACACTAACAAATCGAGTTTAAGTAAAATGTATCATAATTGCATCGTGTCGAAAAGAGGCAGAATTTTTTAAAGCTTTAGAACTGTATTTGAAAGAAGGTTTGCAGATGTTAAATATTTGGAAGACAAGTTTTCTTTGTTTTCTTCAAGGTTTTTTTTTCAATAAATATAGAATCAGTAACTAATCAAATGCAAATGGAGGTAATTAAGATCCAGTGTGATTTAGTTTTGAAAGCAAAATTCAGTGAAGAAGCGAGCGTCCAGTTGGCGTATCTAGATTTTACAAATATTGACCTGCCAAATTTGAAAATACTCGAAAATTTGCATATGAAATTATTTCCATGTCTGGAAGTACTTATTGATATGAGCAGTCATTTACAATTATGAAAGGAAATAAGTTTCCTGTCATTTTCTTTGTTGACAATTTGTTGACAATTTGTTGGAATTATTGACATTCACCTTGTGTCAGTTTTGAAAGTACGCACTGCGAACAGGATTTCCTCCTAAGTAGGAAAACCAGTAGCAGAAAGTGTCAAAAAGAAAACATTAATTTTATTTTTGTTGTTGTTCCTTGTTTTTTACACTATACTCTTCCAAATAAATCTACGTTTCTATAGAAATTAAAGTTTTATTTTTTGCGGCCCGCATAAGCTTAAACCTGGCTTATTTGGCCCGTGTTAAACTTTGAGTTTGGCATGCTTGTCCTAGGCGGCCGTCGTGGTATCCTAGGGTTTTGCGGAAATCGCTTTGAGCCTTAGGTCATATGGGGATCCGATTCCACGGAAAACTGTAGGTCTAGGCGCAGCTCGACCGTTGCTGTCCTTGCATGTAAAATTCATAAAAATTGAAAAATATCTGCTTGTATATTCTATTTGTTTCCTATATATCGAAGGTTATTCCAAATTTAAAACCTAGAAAATCGTGCTAATACTACATTGAGTAACTCTTAGGATTTATGCAGGCAAAAGTCGACCTAATGTGTAATTGGTGCAATTTCCACTAAATGCAGTCCCGGTGTGACCATATAGGCGAACTAGGAGGCCACCTAGGGAGGCATCACGACGGATTTTTTTAAACATACTTAGTACTGTAGGATTATTGCGACAAACTTGACAATAAATAAATGGAATTGGAAATAATCCATTCAGTTCCATTTATTCACAACTTATTTATAATTTATAATGTTATAATTTATTAATAATTTATAATGCGTTACAATTTATTTATAATTTATAATATTTTTATAATTTATTTATAATATTATATAATTCTATTTATAATATTATAATTATTTATAATATTATAATTTATTTATAATATTATAATTTATTTATAATTTATAAATGTTATACTTATTTATAATTTGTAAATGTTATTACTATTTATAATTTGTAATGTTATAATTTATTTATAATTTGTATGTTATAATTTATTTTCTATAATTGTAATGTTATAATTTATTTATAATTTGTAATGTTATAATTTATTTATAATTTGTAATGTTATAATTCATTTCATAAATTTATAAATGTTATAATTTATTTATAATTTATAATGTTATAATTTATTTATAATTTATAATGTTATATTTATTTATAATTTATAATGTTATAATTTATTTATAATTTATAAAATTAAAAATGTAGGTAAAAGAGACATCAATATTTACTCTTTCTTATATCTCTTTTATCTACATTTTTTTCATATCCACGACTTCTTGATCTCTTATATTAACAAATTTTCTTCTAACCAATTTATGTAACTCTGCGTAACATTTTCTCATTATCACTGCACATTTCAGTGGCGCAAGCAGTACCGCTGCCGCACCAGAGGCTTGGAGGATGCTTTTTTCTCTCTGATATCTTTGTGCATTATTATAAGACATTGAGAATTATAATTTTTTCCTTCAACAGAAAAATCCCAGACTATTTTTTTTGTTTGAACTTTTTTTGCTTTTAATCATTTATTTGTATGTTATGAGGTAAGCTGTGATTATCATGTTATGTTTCAACCAGAAACATAATGAGAAGGCGGAATGGTCTGTATTTTTCACCTTTCGATTTTTATAAGAAGCACTAGGGTGTCGATTTTCTTACAGGGAGGGAGAGGGGGGGGAGCGAGGCGCACAAGTCATCCACCTAGGGCGATAAATTTGCTTGCGCCGGCCCTGACTAAATGTACTATTTATGGGTTTTGAAGTTTTTTTTGCACATTTCAATACGATCCTTTTCAAGCTCCTAGTTTTTGAGTCAGATAGATAATGTATGCCACGGGCACGAATCAAAACGAATTTTTTCAGGCTTGTGATATGCAATCAGCGAAGCATAAAGACGGTAATCTCGACCAATGAATGCTAGTCACAGTTAACGGTCGATCATGATTGGCTAAAGCGAATTTATGTAGAGTATGATAGGCTGTCTTTGATCTAAGGGTTGAGATAAAACGTATTTGCCAGGATTTGGCATTGGGCATGTCTGGATTTAGAGCCAGGTAGAATCGTAAACAGAATGATTCGTTGAACGGAATTCTGGGTATTGTATTCAATGATGAATAGAGTTGTTCAGTAAGTCAATTAATGAACGATTTAACTCCTCTCAATATGAAATTTTAATAAGGAAAGGAAACACAGAGAAGAGCGTTGATTAACCAAGCTGGTCAGGATCGAAAGCAGTGCGAATAATTGGGCAATTGATTTAAAATATACAGGGTGTCTCAGCACCAGGGTTACAAACTTCAAGGGGTCATAGTACTCATCAAGGTGAACAATATATGTCATAGAACCTAGGGTCGCAAACCACTCACAGCGCCAGTTCTAAAACCGTCCAGCATGCACAAATAGTGACAACCAGTGCATGAGAGGGGCAGAATGCGATGTCCTAATCATCTATGCACTTGAACAACTAATTTGAGTTTTATCTGGCGCTTTTCACGCACTGGTTGTGCATGCTGGACGGTTTTAGAACTAGCGCTGTGAGTGGTTTGAGACCCTAGGTTCTATGCATTGGCGTACGCAGGGGGTGTTGATAGGGGTTGTAACCATAGGCCCTCATATAAAGGGACAGGGAGGGGCTTGAGCCCCCCTAGCCGTTCAAAACATTTGATACTCTGCTATGCATTTACTTTCAAAAGTTTTACATTCACATTTTAAAATAAGGTACTTTTTAGCTCATTACTAATTGTCAAGCAGTATCAATTATTTTTGTAGCGTTTTGGTATCTTGTACATTCACTAAAATTCTCGACAGCTTTGAGAAGGAGGTAATAATTTTTCTCAGCCCCCCCCACAAGAAACACTCGTATGGGCGCCCATCATTGTGATCCTCTATTGAGATGAAATTTTGTATATTTAACATAGGAACATGTGAGTTGGATCTCTGTAACCCATATTCAGCCTATAACCCCCCCCTCTTACGAAATTTCTGCCTACGCCTGTGGTTCTACGACAAATATTGTTCGTCTTGATGAGTACTATCACTCCTTAAAGTTTGTAACCATGGTGCTGAGACACCCTGTACGTATGTATATATATAATCATCACCATCATCATCATCATCATCATCATCATCATATTCAACCATTATCTATCCACTGCTGGATGAAGGTCTCTCCAAATGCTTTCCACACAAGTCTATCCTGGGCCATTCGTTTCCACGTCACCCCAACCTGTTTTCTTATTTCATCCACCCATCTAGTTTGAGGACGTTTTCTAGGTCTTCGGTGGTCTCTTGGAATCCAGTTCAGAATTTCTGTTGTCCATCGTTGATCAGTTCTTCTTGCAATATGCCCAGCCCATCGCCATTTCAGCCCTTTTACTTTAACAATGATGTCCTCTACTCTAGTTTGCTCTCTCACCCAAGTGTTTCTTTTTCGATCTCTCCTAGTTATTCCAAGCATGCACCTCTCCATGCTCCTTTGCGTTGTCTGTAACTTTCGTATTGCTCCAACTGTTAGACTCCATGTCTCTGATCCATAAGAGAGGACTGGCAATACACACTGGTTGAAGACCTTTCTTTTTAGACACAAAGGCAATTTCCCCTTCAGGATAAAACTGTTTCTTCCAAATGCACTCCAGCCAAGTTTAATACGTCTGTTGAGTTCTTTCATAATGTTGCCATCCATTGAAATCAGCTGGCCAAGGTAAATATATGAATCAGCAATTTCTAGCTCAATGTTGTCAACTTGTATTTTTGTTTCCTCTACAAAATTATTGAACATGATCTTAGTTTTTTGTAGGTTCATCTTGAGTCCAACTTCTTTACTTCTAGTTGAGAGCTCCTGTACCATGTCTTGGAGTTCTGATGGGTTCGTTGAAAAAATAACAATGTCATCAGCAAACCGCAAATGATTTAAATATTCACCATTTATTTTTATTCCCTTGTCATTCCAATTTATCTGCTGAAAAATCATCTGTAAAGCTGAAGTAAAAAGTTTTGGAGAAATGGTATCTCCCTGCCTCACACCTTTACCAATTTTGATAGTTTTGGTATCTTTATGTAACCGAAATTTTGCACTTGCATTTTTATACACACGTTTCACCATGTCAATGTACACATCCTCAATGTCTGTTGATCTTAAAGAGTTGATGACTGCTGATGTTTTAATAGAGTCAAAGGCCTTCTCATAGTCAATAAATGCAACACACAATGGAAGTTCATATTCATGTGTTCTTTCAATTAATTCTCTTAATACTTGAATATGGTCCACTGTACTGAATCCACTTCGAAATCCAGCTTGTTCTCTTGGTTGAGCTGCATCTAATTTTTTCTGCAGGCGATGTGTTAGCACTTTTGTGAAGATTTTATAAATAGCAGGTAACAAGCTAATTGGTCGGTAATTTTTCAAATCCTCTTTATCACCTTTTTTATGCAAAAGAATTACTGTTGCAGAATCCCATTGGTTTGGTATGTTACCGCTGTTAAGACATTTGGTAAAGAATTTTGCAAGTATGTCTTCTACATATTCTCCAGCTTCTTTTAGGATATCTAATGTAATACCATCATCGCCAGGGGCTCTTCCTTTCTTCATACTTTTTATTGCAAATGAAACTTCTTCTTTTAAGATTTTAGGAGCTGTTCCTTCGACTATTTCAGTGTCTTCGTTTAATCCACTGTTACTTTCATATAGTTTTTTGTAGAATTCTTCAACTCTTCTAAGTATTTCTTCCCTATTTCTTGTTACGGTGCCATCCTCTCCTTTTAATGCAATGATGTGTTTCTTCCCAACAGACTATATATATATGTAAATTTTGTAAAGCATTAGATGCGTTCTTTTTTAAATTTCTATAAATGTATATGTATTACGCAGTTTTTTGAGTCTTGTGAATTTAAAAGAATTCTTAAATTTATATACAAAGAGTGTGTACACTGTGGAAACAAATCATAAATTTACCTGTAAAACACAAATAACTTATGATTTCAATAAGCGTTTGATATAAATTTATGCAAATAATGTACCAACGGTGATTATATATATACCAATTACAACTTTTGAAAATGGTGAACAATTTTGTTCGTGAAAAAAATAATCGTTTACCACCTGTAAAGAAACATAAATTCAATGTGGAAAATTCCAGGAAATCAGAAATTAATAGCAAGTCGGTTCTCCTTGCTTTTCAGTAATATGTATCATTCTGTCAGGCATTGTTTGAAGTAGTTTTCTTAAAATATCTGTCTATGTTGTTCCAGGAATTCGAAATTGTTATTTGGAGATCATTCACATCATGATTTTGCTTGTTTCGCCCATATTGGACATTGATGCATGTACACTGGCATTTACCTGCTGGTACTTCCAATTCGGTCCACCTAAAAGAGGCCCAGATGGGATTAAGAGATCATACATTAATTCCTGATATTTTTGGAGTTCATAGTGCCCTGAAGGAATACGATGTCTGCTTTTCCTCCTGCTCCGAATGCTTCCCACATCTTCACTCCGCAGCCTCCTTTCTATCTACTTAGCTTTATCTTTGTCTGAGCGTATAGATCATACCAATATGAGGAATATCCATCAGGGTCATACAGACAAAAACGTTTTTCATCAGAAAACACTATTTCATTCCACTCATGACGCAATTTCACAGTTTTTTTACACCAATCGAGCCGATTTAACTTATGACTAGTAGTAAGTTTCGGTTTGCTTTTATTTTCCTGAACTTTACGTTCAAATTTACATTTAAACTTTTTCACACAGTTTGGTGGGATACTGGTGTTAATAATATGCGTGAAATTTCACGAGTGGACACCTGCTCACGGGTAATAAGAGCTTCAACTTGCTTGTGGTCCCGGGATAGCAGATTTGATGATCTACCTAACCATATTTTGGTTACATAATTATCACCTTTTTCGATGACAGTTTGGACAGCGATTTGTGAGCGCCCTATTTTACGGGCTAGTCCTCTTGTTGACTGTCCCTTGCAAGTTAGCAAATATATTTTTCTGGCGTAAGTTTCATTTAGTTCTTCTCCTCAAGGCCTAGTCACGAAACGCACTTTTAATCACAACATTGGATCCATATGATAGCCTACATGTATCATATGATGTGTATAAAACTACACACAATGCAAATTAGCTTACAGGTTCACAGTCCGTGAGTTTGCATGTTGATTTTATAGTTTCTTTACAGGTTGTAAATGATTATTATTTTTTTTTTTTTTTACGAAAATTTTTTTCGCCATTTTCAAAAGTTGTAATCATTATATGTATGTAATCACCATTGGTATATTATTTGCATGAATTTATATCAAATGCTTGTTACAATCGTAAGTTATTTGTGCTTTATGGGTGAGTTTATAATTTATTTACATCGTGCACGCATTTTCCTTTATAATGCAGGAATATATTGTCCTTTGTGGTTGTCCATTCTGTTTACCAAAGAACACTACTTAGCCTCGTAGAAATGACAATATCCAAAGTCATTAAAATATTTAAGTTCGGATAACTGAACACTTCAGATAATCGGAACTTAGGCTATATTGGAGCTCTACTGTATATGAGAGTGTATTGCGTGAAAAATTTGATTAGTTTTGAAGGCTACTAACGCGAACTATTTTTATTTAGTGATACTTATTTTTAATCCTGTCACTGGCCTGAAAGACCAATCCACAATTTAAATATAGTTAATGTCTTCAAATAAGCAAACAAAATTAGTTCCATTAATACTTAAAAAGACAAAGGTTTAAAAGCAATTTATTTCTCTGAAGTTTAAAAAAAATACGAATATTTACGCAATCTTTCCTAAAAGCAGTATTTAATTAATATGCAATCATCCCACCATGAATATTGAGTTATATTTATATATAACGACATACTTTACATAGTACGATAAAGATTATAAACTCATGTTTGTAAAAATTGCAACATCATGAAAGACTCGTGTGAATTGAATGAAATTTAATGTACAAACGACCTGTACTGATACAAATAAGTGATTAAAATTACAACGAAGAAAAAAAATTACACGTCGAAAATCAGTATTGATGTTGAATGTGTGCCTGAGGAAGAGCATTCCTAATTGCTTGTATGCGACCCAAAGTTCATCTGTAGTAGCTATGGGACGAGGATCACGAGCGAGACGCCGACCAACGAAATCCCACACATGTTCAATCGGCGACATATCCGGCGAATAGGCAGGCCAAGGAAGAAGCTGTATCTGTTGTGATGAAAAGAAGTCTTGAACATTCCTGGCAATATGTGGGCGGGCATTGTCCTGTTGAAATACAGCTCCGGGAATGCCTTGAAGGAAGGGAACAACTTCGGGCTCCAGAACTTCATTGATGTACCGGTTGCTGTTAAGATTACCCACAATTCGTAGCAGCTGAGATCGTCCATGATACGCAATCGCACCCCAGACCACAACGCTGGGGTTCGTCCACTATGACGTTGGAAAACGCACTCCGGAAGGTGGCGTTCACCGGTATAGCGTCTAACACGGATGCGGCCATCACTGTACCCCAAATTAAAGCGGGATTCATCAGAAAACACCACTTGTTGCCAATCAGCACGCCAGTCTCTATGTCCATGAGCCCATTGTAGCCGCAGGCGCCGGTAGTTTTGCTTCAGGAGGATCCTGTATAAAGGAACTCTTGCACGCAGTCCACGGTGCAGTAGACGCCGACGAATTGATGAAGCACACAATGATACACCTGTAGCAGTGCACCAACGTTCTGCCAACTGTCCAGATGAAGCAAAACGGTCCGTCACCGCCATGCGGACCAGGTGTCTATCATCCCGTGCTGACGTCACCTTTCAGCTCCTACTCCCAGATTTCCGAGTTGTCTGGTTCTCTTGAACCCACTGCGCTCCATACGAGCTGCTATTGCACGATAAGAAAACCCTCCTTCACGAAGGCCGATCATTCGTCCCCGTTCAAACTCCGTAACTTGCTGAAATGTCGCCCTCTTTCGTCGTAGAGGCATAGTGACATCTCATGTAACGTTTACCACTAGCAGATAGCCATACACGCCCCGCTACAGCCTTCTATTTATATGGATCCATCAGCAGTTCAGAGGGCGTTGGGCGATGACTATGGAATTCTAATAATTTGCATTTCCTGAAAGTTTCAGCACAATCACGTGATTCCTTCATCGTGTTGCAATTTTTACAAATATGAGTATAAATTGGGATGACATATATCATCATTAGGTAGACTCCAGAGGGATGAAAACAACTTTTGTTCAAAACAGGTTTGCTGTTAGCTGCCGCCTCATTTTTACTTTCTCTCTCTCTCTCTCTCTCTCTTTCTTTCTCTCTTTCTCTCTTGCACATTGGCAGAAAATAGCAATTTTCTATAATATTGGTGAATATAATATGGGTGAAATGTAATCCGTCATCTCTGTGTATGAATATCGGCATACATGGGAAATATGGATCAACACCCATATCCTTGATATATTTAAATACTGTATTATCAGGAGTATAGAAAATTATAATTTTATCCATTAACGTTCACTTGTTATCTCTCCATTCTAAGGGAGTTATTGCCAATTTTAATGATTTAACGTCTTTTATTTGTGCACTTCGTTGGTCATATCTGAAATCTTCGTTTTGGCCAGCCGCATCAGTATTACTATAGCTTGGGTCTATCAATTTGAACCGGCAATTCTCACCCTCTGAAGCTGCAAAATTCTCCCTCTAGTTGAGTTGATTGGTTGGTTGTATTTCATGGCGCAAAGAAAGCCAGAGTCATTCTGCGTCAAACAAGGTGAGATCACACATACAATTTTACAATGAGAATAAATTAAAACTAAAATGGTAAAAATGTATTGAAAGCAATGTATCAAATGTCACAAACGAAAAGACATAATAAAATCAGATGAAATGGAAGAAGCCAGTATTAGATAAAAAGTTAAACCCTAGCTGGAAATCTTTGGCTTATCTGGAAACCCTCCTACTGATGCCTTACATATACAGTATACGGAGAAAAAAATCTACTTTTTAAAATGTTGACTAAGGCTAACACGTTAAATAGAGTGAGATATCAATTTTTAAGATGTATGGTACAGTATAACTTCGATTATTGAAAATACATTTAGTTTGTAATCTTCTTTGCTATGTTTTTGTTGGATTTAGCTGAGGGATGGAAAGGAACAGATGGAAAGAAGCCAGTGGAAAATGCGCTTCCGATTCCAATGTGAGAGTTGACCTACGTTCTTTTTAAGTGGACTGCTGATTGGATTTCTTTTCTTTGTCTTCTCTAAAACGGCCGATTTCCTTTCATTCCGCATTGCAAATAAGGAAAATGAATTACGTTACCACAGCAAAGCCAACAGATCGCGATATTTCTGAAACGTTGCATTGGTAACGTTTTCTAGAAGAGGATCAAATGAACGTTATAGTTATA
>QLNU02014802.1:14419587-14440223 GCA_006491805.2 Dysdera silvatica
ATCTCGAAGCCCCAAGTTTCTCTGCTCCATGCATTTCAAGTTAGAAATCCACAAAATACATTATGTTTTTTGTCTCTCAATTTACTTAAAAACAAATCTCCAGTTTTATAAATTCGCATTCCCTCACAGTAGTCATATATATATATACTTAACCTCTCGGAAGAGAGCAGTCCACTGGCTTTGTTGTTATTTCTTGTATATTGATATGACTATGCCTTCACAATATCCCTAACGGAATGCCTTTTATCTTGACTTTATATGCATACTTGCAGAGCCGTCATGACGTATTCGGAGGTCCTCAGTTCAATCATTTTTTGGGGCCTTTGTCAAAAGGCCCCAAAAATCATTGATACAACCTTTTAAATTTCCAGATTACTGTAACAAGAATAATACGCTGCCTTAATGAGCGATCCTCTAGTGATAAAAGGGAGCCTAAAGTAATACATAAAATAGCAAATACATCATTTTTCCCGGTTTGGAGTTTCTTTTTGGGTCGGGACCCTTGACTCAGTTGGCCCACTCATTAAGACGGTGCTGCACATTTCGTATTTGACTATCGAAACAGGGCCTTATTATCAATAATAATTTTGAACCTTGAAGGAGGATGAAAACTTTATCGTAAATTTTAATTCCCCCCCCCCTCTTCTGTTGTCCTTTATACACTTTACAGGTTGTCCGTTTCCAAGGCATGCTTTCACTCTCTTAGTATTTTCTGGAATTTCCTTCAATACAAATTGTGCTGCTTCCATTTCTACGAGTCTTCACGACGTCCTCTGCTCTTAGAGTTACCCCAAGAGACGTCCTCAATATGAACATTTCCCCTAGTAGAAAGCATCTTCATTTACTTTTGTATTTTTACATCACTTTCATCTTGCACTCTCCTTACTCAGAGCTCAGTGCCTTGAGTAATACAAGCTGAAATAACTTATTTGCGTCTTCGTGCTTTTGAAGTTCCTGTGTTACTTTTTGTTCGCTAGCATTTTTGAGTTATTGCGTCTCTTTCCTCATTCTGTCTGTCAATTTTACTTCCCGAATTTCTTTCGTAGGGTCTCTTTCTTAACGCTGATATTATCACTTGTAAGTTTGCGCAGACTTAGTCATATTTTTGCAATAAAACCCTGAAAGTCATAATTCAAATTATCAGCCAATAAATAGCAAACAAGACAGAAGGAAGGTTAGTAAATTATGTTTGATTTTAGATGCAATGCTTTTATTAACGTATGACTGAATCAATAAAATTTATTTATGTTTAACATTTTGGTCTTAAGTCATTAATAAGCACACATTTTTAAATGTTTTAATAAACTTGCTGTGTGCATTAGATAACATTTTTTATACGCCGCAAATTGTTTCGACGACTAATAATTATATATTAAAAATAAGTTTATCATATTAATTATGATGAACATTAATATCTACAACTTTATTTCTAATCTGCGTAGGAATTTTAAATTGCAAAGTTAAATCATATTAAGTGAATAAAAGTTTCGTTAATCGTATATAAATTGATAATTTCATGCTTTTTAAGTTGGATTAATACGATTGGATTACTATGTAATTAATCTCGCAGTCCTATTATCAAAGATCATTAAATTATCACTAGCTGCATTTCAAGATAGCAACATCAAGATGAAATAATTTTAAATTAATGGGGTTGTATAAATCTAGAATATTTAAAGAAAATTCACATATTTCACAGCCTCTTTTATATATTATTTTAGCCCCTTAATAGCATAGTCAGTCCTGTAGCTAAGACGGGGCAAGCAGGTGCGCAACCTCAGTTGCCCCATGGAGCTATTTATATATATAGAACTATTCCAGGGTGCCCCGTGTCCTATATTCCCTTTTCCTTGCCTCAATTCCCCCTTCATCATAACTACAGGCCTGAGCATAGTGGCCTTCGAGTCTACTGGACAAAGGTCAATCCTAGGTAAATTGCGTATAAATGTATTATTGTTCAGGAGGTCACGTTAATGTATCAATCCCATCTTAGATAATTCGATGCATAATTTAAGAACGAAAAAAGAAAAATGAAACTAAAATTTAATTTTTTGAAGTCTTTCTTCTCTCTCTCTCTCTCGCTCGTGGTCTCCCTCCCAAAAAATCTGTGTTAGGCAAAATTCTTTTTCCGATTTAGAAGATTACTTTTTGTTTTTTTGGTTGTTGTTGTTCAGGCGAAGGAAATGGAATTAAGGAAGTACTTGAATTGCTGAAAGAAAGAAATTTATTCATTTTAGAATGGTTTCGGATGGAGGAGAATTTGAGCTGAAAATGATGTAAGAGTGATTAACAATGAACGAGGGAAGAAGCTCGGGATGAGAAGTTGGGAGGGGAGAGAGGAGAACTAACGCAATTTGCTTAGATAATTAGCTATAAACTTGCGAGCTCAGCATACGTAAAATTCAGTTTCATAAGAATAGCTTTGGAAATACGTTGCCGTAATTTGATTTTCATATTGCGCCGTTGCTGCACTGGCGATCAACATGTAGAGTGGTTGTGGGTTCGCTGTTCAGTTGCAAACTGGTCTTGTCAGGATTGTAATGAAACATAATGAAATTTAATGTTATTAGTAAGAAGTTTCATAATTTTACCGTCCATTTACATGAGTTAGTATGTCCATTATCAGATAAAACGCAATGTGCACTTTAAACTTGTTACGCCGAAACCTCACTTTACGTTCCTCCGTATAACGCTGATTCGCTGTAAAGCGTTTTTTAAAAATTATGTTAACTTTCAAAGGAAAATCAATAGAAGTACAAAAATCCACTCCAAACAAGCAAATGCGGATTTTGAAATAGGCACAACGTCTGGCCTGTTGTCAGGATGAAAGGGCAACCAGGTCAAGGTAAAGGGCATATGGGGCACAGGGCATTCTGGGATTCTTCTATATATATATATATAAATAATTCGATGGGGCAACTGGGGCCACGACCCATCTGGCCCCGGCTTGGCTACAGGCCTGAACAACGTACATAGGAGAGGCAGGCTGAGAATTCCAAAATAACAATGTCCAAACTCAATTGAAAAAGATGTTTTTGTAATAGACATCAGTGTCCCGGTTGATGGGCAAGTAAAGGTTCTTCGGTTCGATCCCTTGTCAAGGCGATTTTTCCTTTTCTTCTTCACAAAAGGAGCTTTGGTTAAAATTAAACCGTGGGTATCAAAACTTCTCAACCGTCTCAATCTCCACGGAAAAATTACAAAAACCTACACCGGTGATGCCATGTGTTGACTCACTAGAAACGGCGTTAAATTTGAGTATTGCTCTGTAATTCAAATATATAAATACAGACTATAAGTTTAACGTGTATGTTGTAAGATATTATTACCCTTCTCAGGGCTAACACAATTGCCAAATAATGGTCAACACATAAACTTAATTTTAACTAATTTTCAACAATTAACAGTACCAAATTTCGAAAAGTTTTAGAAAAGAACATATTTTCAAATAATTACCCAAAAAACAGTTCAATTGATTCACGTACCTAACGTATTCCTTTTCTGCTCAAGATTGCATACGCTCCTATAATAAATTATAAAGTACATTGTAATTCTTTTCCTTTCGAAAAATCGATATTTCTGAAAAGGTCTCGAGCCAACCATGCTGCATTTTTACTCCCTTAATTTGATTGTTAGGCAAGCAAAGAAAAGTATACTTGAAATTCCGAATTCTCTGTTTCCGAACATGCGATACGTAAGACATTTTAATTCTATCATCCTGAAGTGATCCGGCACAAGCTACGAAAGAAACAGAGAAACAAGCGCCGGGCCCAAAATGAAAGCGACAGAGAAGGCACCGAAATTAGGTAAGATGTGTTTTTTTTCATTAAAAATGCAAATTCTTTTAGCAATAATAGCAGGGTTTCGCAAAACAATTTCTAGCATTATCGAGACATTTTCAGCGTTTCATGAAAAACAAAAAAGTAATAAACGTCTCTCATAGGACTAAAAGTTCCATTTCGCGATAGCATGGTGTTTGTACGTGTGGGAATGTAAGTATATATGTAGGTATACATTTGCATATCTTTCACGTTTAGTCATTAATTAGCAGCTTGTGGAGGAGTCTCTCTGAAGTTCTTACATATAAATTTGCGCCGAACGAATTGTTTTTAAATTATTTCCATTCACTTTCATATTTCACCTTCCCCCTGTACCTGAGAGCGTTTGCTTGATATCAGAGGACTTTTTGTAATCTGATTAAGACTTTCGATTGACTTCTGTTGATCGGTTCTTTTAATATTTTCGGCCCACTGTTAGTTAAAATTTTCTTAATTTTAATAACAACAACTTTAATCTTTGGTCTTCCACTCCATCCTTATTCAAGCGTTGTCTACGATTTCTGGTCATTTCAAATATGCACTTTTTCATACGCTTTTCAATTTTTATATTGCTTTTCCCAATCCATTTCTAGAGTAGCGCCGACTTCATGGGTTCGAGACACTTTTTGCACCCTCAATAATTTTGTTGTGGGTTCCTCGAACCCATAATATTTTTGCTCGTGGGGAAAATACGCATACAGAAATATATGCACAAAGTTTTTCGTCATCAATTCTTCAAGATTTTCATTATTTATATCCTGTTCCCTGAACCTTTCATTAAAGAAAATTCTTCATTTTGTCTGGGTTCATAGAAAATACAAAAGTTTAGTCTGTAGCTCTACACACAGAGACGAGAATCTTTAGCGGCCATAGTGATAAAGGCGAAAATACTTTGTCCAGTAAGTTGACCCACCCCATCTTTCAACAGCTGGAGGATCCACACTTTTGTTTACTTTTTACTTCGTTTATCCTCCCAAGCTCCCCTGGAGCACCTGAGGTATCTAGCTTTTATTTCAGTCAACTTCTTTTTAAAGAGAGACGGAGGTGGAGTAGACACATCTGAGTATTTTGGCAGCAATCGTAAAACTATAAATGGTGTATGCATTTAGGGGGCATTAAATAATTATCTAGAGAAAAAATATCTTTCTTTAATAACCTATAATTTGCTTCATTTTAACATTTCAGGTGTCTTATTGTACCAGATAATCTGATAATGAAATTTAAATTACACTTAAATCCTTTGAAAAATGCGCCCGTCATTTGATTTAAAATTTTCGGAACCCCCAACAATTTTTCAAATTGGCGCCTATGCATTTGTGTAATGCTTGCCTTTGCCTCTAATCCACAGGAAAAGTTCAGAAATACGCGCCGATTCAAAATTTTCTTTTCCTGCATAATAAAAATTTTCCTTTCATAATGAAAGTGGGTTTTTTTTCTAAATACAGTTTAGTTGTGAAGTTTTAAGGAACTCTGCGGATTTATTTTACAATATCAACTATTATTGATATTAGTTAGCAAGATAAATATTCGGATTTGCAATTTCTAGTTTAATGCTCGAACTATGAAACCTTGCTTTCTCTGTACTGTCGAAAAGAGTTCTGAAAATTGTTTTTACGTCCGAATGTTTTAATCCTAGCTCAGCGCTTTTACATCGCATTTTGAATGTTGAACGGTTTATTAAAATAATGAACATATTATTGGCGAAATACAGGTGTTATAAAAATTATTCCTTTATCTTCATTCAAAGCAAGTCTAAAGAACAATTACATGCTCATTATGTTTTTGTAGTGGATCGGGGGATCGCTTTAGCTTTCCTTTGTCAAACATATTTTAGACCGTCGGAACTTATAGGTGCTATTATAAATCTAATTCAAAATATTAGAATAATGAAAAATAAAGCACATAGTGGTTTGAGATTTGCATTTATTTCGGTAGAAATGACTACTTCAGAATTTTAAAGTGTACTACCACATTCTACATATTTTGTAGATGAGCATAACAGAAAAAAATTAATATGATATTGCAAAGTTTTTTCAATGACTTTTTTCTAAAATTAGAATAAGTTTCAGAGCAGTTCAAAAAATTAGAATAATGTGCAAAAAATACTATAATTCATTTAAACGAAAAACAATGTGAATAGTTAATAATTAATGGCATCTCCCTTGTCCTTAATAACGTCATGTAGACGATTTGGCCTACTATAGTATACACTAATTTTTTGCAGTCATCTTTGCTGATAGTTGCCCAAAAGGGCTTTCACACTTTCCTTTGTTCATTTTTGTCGTTTGGAGCTAAGGCATGAAGTTGTTTCTTCATTAAACCTCACATATTCTCGATGGGGTTCAAATCGGGCGAATTGGTTGGCCAAAGGAAGTACATTGATTTTATTGTTATTAAGCCAAGTAGTGATGGCCTTTGACGTACAGTAAGATGCAGAGTCTTGTTGGAAGATAAAGTCATCCTCAAATAGATCTTCCGATGATGGAATCATAAAATGCTCAAGTACCTCCTTGTATACTTCGGAATTTACCATTCCTGTCCAAATAAACAGCATTCCTAAGCCCTTCAGTACCCATACACCACGAAATCATGATAAAGGTACAAACTTCACTGAGATATTTCAAGCAATCTGTAATAAAAGCTTCTTGCTTGCAAAGCCAAACACGGATACCCTGATGACAGCAGGAAACGCAAAACATCGATTCATCGTTAAAAAGTACATTATTCCAGTCTTGAATACCCCATTGCAATCTGTCTTTGCACCACCGCACTCTGGTCCTATTTTGCTTGCAAGTAAGTAGCGGCTGTGTCTTGAGCAGACGTTATGGAAAATAAAGTTGATGGAATCGTCTCATTGTGCTAGATGTTGAGGCAACCATTCCTTGTTCTTGCCATTTTCTGCTTATGAATCTCAGGTTTCCGGAGCCGGTTTTTAGTCACGATTCGTTTCAGCATTCTGTCTTGTCTTAGTATGGTTATTCGCTTACGACCACTATTTGCACGATTATTTTTAAAATTTTGATTTCTAGAATAATCTTTTAAAATTTTACTCACAGTTTCTTGAAAGCATTTCATTTTTTCGGCAATCATCTTTTGAGTAAGTCCCTCATTGCGCAGAGTCACAATCGCAATCTTAGCAGCGTCCGGTATACCTTTCGTGCGGCCCATTTTTAACCCCCAACTAACTAAAGCTGACTTTCAAACAAGCCTTTATATACGTACTAGCTCTTCAGTGGCCCCATTTATGCAAATTTCATCATCAATGCTGACTAATCACATCATTTTACAGATATTCTAATATTTTGAATCGGCGCTGGGAATATTTTAATTCTTTGAAAAATTTCAATAATTTTTCATAAAATCTCTATCAATTCTTTAGACACATGTGAACAATATATCATACGTTAACTTATTGTGAACGCATACTAATTTCGTCGTTCGTCCCCATTGTATATTTTTACAGATATCATGTATTTTATAAGACAATGCAATGACTTTTTTGGTTATTCTAATATTTTGAATTGAAATTGTAAATCTCAAGTTAATAGAACTTACTAAATGATTTATTTAAATTGTACTTTTGCTTCTGCTTTCGTTTCAAACAACAGCATAATGACTGTAATTGCTTAATCAATGTAAATTAATGAGACGGACCAATGCGAGGCATTGCTTCAATCACTTTTATAGCAAATCCTGAAAAATAATCATGAAAATGAAATGTGTAAAAACATGCTGAAAGCTATGTTTATTACCTTTATAACAAGCTATTCTGATTCTACGATTTTACTCAAATATTCTGCACTTTACACGAGTTCAGAGAATTTTCCTAGATTCCGCGAGTTCAACGTGACAGATGAGATTCACAGTAAGCAGGTTTCCTGTAACTATATTGTGAGCTGGGAATAACGTTAAGCCCTCGATCCCATCTTAATAAGTTTATCATGTATTTTTGGGACAAAAAGTTGAAGATAACATTTTGTTCTTTTTCAGACACTATTCCCAAACCATGAACCAGTCTTCTGAAGCTAATTTTAGGTATTTATACCTGCAACTTATGTCTATGAGTGACATACTATCGAAAGATTGAACGTTCCCTGAGCCCTCGGAGGTCTAGAAAAGTCAGTCGGAGAAATATCACCGTGGGAAAATTAATATTTTTTTTGCATATATTTCCACATTCAACAAAATTGAACCAACTGAATAAAAAGATTTTACTTTAAATTTCCTCGAAACTATTTTCAGGTGAAGTTTAGACCCCAGCGTTCAAACACAAGAGCCATAAAATTAAAAAAATACATAAGGTTAAAAATTATCATCTGTTTTTTAAATTGTCATAGCTTGTTTTTTCTAGCAAACTTAGCTAAAAGCGGCGTAAAAGCCTTGAGAAGCAGAGCTAAATCGATGAAAAGGGTGTTGATCAGAACAGCTGCTTTTGAACAATATAAAAATAGCCGAAAGGGCTACAAAAAATAGCAAATATCTTTATTTTGGGTCAACGTACTTGGGAATCGGGATGTAAAAACGTTTATTTTAAGTTTATCTCGGATTAATTGGATCATTCTGAAAATGACATCATCTATTTCTGTCTACTGCCCAAATGGCTACACTTTTCTTCATGCATGTGCTAAAAAAAATCAATACGCCTTATTTTTAAACCCGGAACCAAGGATATTATCAGTTTCGAAACAGATTTTTTTATCAAACTCTTTTTTTTTTATAAACTGATTGACCATATTCGATAACCTATTGATTCTTTTTCACAATTCGTCGATTATATAATCCAAAATCCTTGAAGCTTGAATTTTAATCTTCTCTTCCACACCCAACGATTTTGCACGAGGCATTTGGACGTTTCCTCGTCCACGGTGGAGTTACTTGAGAATTAGAGAGTTGCGGATTAGGGAGCTGTGAATTAATGTAATCGAAACCCATTAAATTTAAATATCGACATTAGGCGATTTTCTTTCACTTGCTTGTTTTTACAATAAAAATGCTTTTTCAGTAAACTGCACGTATATTTTTTTGCATGAAATATTACGATTTTGCAACAATAAAAATTTATTGAAAGAGAGCTTACAAGGGAACCCCTTTTGCTGTTCACTGCACTTTGAGATCAGACCTATGGGAGATGATAGTGCTTGACTTCCTGATCACAAATATGTAATCATTTGTCTGCTAAAATATGACAATTTTTTATGAATATTTGAAGTCCAAAAATGACACTTTTACGCCAGGTTTGATATTTTTTAATCGCACTGTATGTGAGCAAAAACAGGTTTGAAGTCGGTAAGATTATGAAGGATCATCGTATTTAACGGATAAAAATGAAAAATTATGTCTCAGCTAATTTAAATAGTATAAAAAAAATTAATATGAAAAATGAACTTTTAGCATAGATATTTGGCGAATTTGGCGACAATTTTGAAGAGTTGGCGGGACATTTAAGTTTCGCATTCCACTAGCTATATAAACTCGTCCGCAAGTGTAACGTCAATATAGTTGTACGAGTTTCCGATTGTGAGAAAATGAAAAATATAGTGAACATAATTCAATCCGTTTTGAATTTGGTCGTTAATAAATACGACACGCTTCCGTCGTTAATAACTGATCAAGAACTTAAGGAAAGTCGGGAAGTATTGTCGAAAATCGAAAACATAATTTTTAATAACAATGTCAGTGAAAATATCAGTTTAGATTTTGAAGACAATTGTGATTTCCGTATCGACGAAGAAAGTGATATTAGTATAGTCGGTGACGAATATTATAACTGTACTGTAAAGGGCGATCAATTGGCAAATGAATTCAGTTTAGAAAATATGCAAACAATTGTTCAGTATTTTGACAGTTGTCAAAAAAATAAATTCCAGAAAACAAACAGGAGATATCCAACAGTAAAATACCCTACTTATATTTCGAGGTTTAGAAAATATATATCAAATATGGGCACAAATATAGAAAAGTATAAAATAATAAAAAATGAAATGTTAGCCAGATTTACAAAAGCTAGGGAAAATTATTTACCTGTTCATGATATAGATTTGAAAAGATGGGCGATCCTGAAATCCCAAGAGTTAGGATTTGAGGATTTTAAATGTTCCGATAATTTTAAGAGCCAAAACAAAATAGTTGTGCAGAAAGTAACAAAATATATCACTCAAATATACACCCAGAATATGGGTAATATAGAAGATAGTGCCATAGAATTTATTTTGATAACGAGAAATGTTACTGCTAATATTATCCCCCAACAAATTTTTAACTCTGATCAAAGTGGTTTTAATTATTTTCTTCCAAATTAAAGGCAGCTATCGCATAAAGGTGAAAAACAGACATTTTCTTTAATAGGGTCTGATTTTGGCAGAACACATTCATATACAATAATATCAATGAATGGGGAACTGACAGGGAAAATGTTACTTTAAGAGAAGCTGCGGGAAGATTTGGCTCAACTGTCAAAAAGAATTTATTTCAACGTCCAAACTTATATATTACATGCTCCAAGTCGGAAAAAATGGACAAAATCAAAATGAGAAAGTGGGTAGAATGTTGTATGAAACCCATCATGTCTCCTCCTTCCTGTGTTTTACTAAACTCATGGACAGGTAGTACAGACCCAAACACTTATTAAGATTTTCCGGAAAATTGTATATCCTTGCAAATACCCCCCAAAGCAACATCCCTCATACAACTGCTGGATGTTTATTTCTTTCGACAATATAAAAAATTTGTAAAAAAATAATCAACAGAATAGCAATCGATGAAATGGATATTGACATACGACATCGAAATGAGATAATAAAAATGCATTTTTTGGTCCACAATCAATTACAGTCTAAAAAATATCGCCCTATATTACAATATGCTTGGTTTAGGTGCTGTTATAGCGATCATGATCCCGGAAAATGCAAAAATGTTGAGGAAATTTCTTTTGAAATTGAATACAACAATTGTAGCCGAGATAATTGCAAAAATCTGTCATTCTTAAAATGTGCCCACTGTGATCAATTGCTTTGCTTCACTCTTTTCTTTTTTTGTACTGTATCACTTTCAGGACTTTCCTGAGATGTACACAGTTTAATTTTTCTCATTTTTAAATAAAGAGCATAATTCAACAATTAATCCACAATTTATGGTTAAATAACTTCATGAAATAAAATACATTTCATGAAATTTTGTTCACATTTTTTCTAATTACAATAAATGCATTTTCAAATAGCCTACTATTAAGTTTTGTTCACAATTTTTTTAAATTCCATGGTTGCAACAGCATGTGATATGCAATGACCACATCCAGGTTGTGTAAATATAGCAACTTTTCATTATTCATACACGTCATTTATTCATACTCATATATTCATACATCTCATCTCATATATTCATACATTTCATTTATTCATACTCATGTATGCATGGTTCTATATAGTTATGTGTTTCTTTTCCTCATGAGATAATATTTTGGAAAAAGAAATGTAAAAGAAACTTGACATGGGCTGCGATAATACGAAATAACTACCTCGAACGAAAACCTGGAGTAGCCTTCAAAATTGTCCTCAATTTCGCCAAGTATCTATTCTAAAAGTTCATTTTTCATATTAATTTTTTTATACTGTTTAAATTAGCTGAGACATAATTTTTTATTTTTATCCGTTAAATACGATGATCCTTCATAATCTTACCGACTTCAAACCTGTTTTTGCTCACATACAGTGCGATTAAAAAATATCAAACCTGGCGAAAAAAGTAATTTTTGGACTTCAAATATTCATAAAAAATTGTCATATCATTTTAGCAGACAAATGATTACATACTCGTGATTAGGAAGTCAAGCACTATCATCTCCTATAGGTCTGATATCAAAATGCAGTGAACAGCGAAAGGGGTTCCCTTGTTAGTATACCACTGGATGCTTAATATCACTAGATGCGCAAATCATCAATTACTTGAAAAGGCATTGTCATTTTATATTTTGAACAGGACATATATTCAATTATATGGATGAACCTATATTTATTTCGCAAGCTGTATTGATGTATCTAAATTAAGAAATTTGTTGTCTGATGCATATGTTAGAATATAATAAATAAGTATACAAATAAATTCTATTCAACCTAATTACAGACTTGGTGATACATTCTACCATGTGATATTCTTGATGTTTCGTTGCTTGACATTGGTGTTAAGAGGGCAGACTGGTGATTAGATTAGAAATGGAGGATTACAGAAATCTGTGGCTGAATGTTCCATGGCTCTCCCCCAGAGATGGAAGAGAGCGGAATACAATAACTTTTTACAAGGCTCTCCTCCAGAGATGAAAGAGAGCAGAAATCTATGGCTTGTTCCATGGCTCTCCTCCAGAGATGGAAGAGAGCAGAAATCTATGGCTTGTTCCATGGCTCTCCTCCAGAGATGGAAAAGAGCAAAATACAATAACTTTTTACAAGACTCTCTTCCGAATGGGTAAAATTATAAAATCGTATTTTACAATTCAGTTGCACTCGATTTCGCATTTTTCTTTATTTTATGATAAACAGATAATCAGTTTTGACTACATTAAGAGTCGGAAGCATTTTATATTAGTTCATAACCTCATTTCACCTCTTAAGACCCGAGCGTTGGTCGACATGATGCACTTCCGCAAAAGCAAATTCTCGTCCCGCGATTCCCTAAGCTTTCCAACGACATCTAGTGACACTAAAAGAAAGCTTAAAGGTGCACAAATGATGCCCTTCGGTCTAAGTTCGCAGTTTATTTTAGTTTAGTAGAAAATTGCAACCCAAGGTACACATATGTGTACCTCCGGAATGAAGAGGTTAAGAAATTGCGATATAGTTCAAGATAAAGCTTAAGTCGACGCAAATATTTTATTTTAGAAAGCGAAATCATTAGATAATTTAGTAACCGAGATTTATTGATGAAATTATTTATTGCTGAACGGACGGAATAAATTTTTATTTATTGATGAATTGTGGTATTATTTTTGATGTTCTGAAGATATTATTTTTATATATTATTTTTTATATATTATTTTTGATGTTCTTATGACACCCAGGCTTATACATATACTGTTAATCTTGTATTATTTTCATGTATTTTGCTAAATAAATAAATTGATTAATTGATTGGAAAGTTAATGCCGGATGTAATCCGGCTACCTGTATATAACTGTATATAACCACCCGGATATAACTCCTGCTATCGTTAGTAAAAGGGCGGACATAGGGGTTGGGGTCTTTATTCTGTGAATGTCAGTTTTGTCTAGTGAAAAAGACATTTATAAACAAGTTTTAAAGTCACCTTTGGTAAAGCATAAGCCGAGGTTAAATGGCATATGACCTACGTTTTATTGGGTAGGGAAATAGTCGCTGCAATTTTCGATTGAGTCTATGATGGTTTGATCATAAATAAGCTAAGACTTCAGCTTTTGTTGGTTCGAATTAAAACGAAGTTTCAATTCGTTATATTCTGTTTTAATTAGTTTTACTTAATTATGTTATGGTTAATTTTAATTCCATGCCCATTCTGGATAAAATTTTATTAACGGTGAAAGTGCTTTCCTCGTAAATTTGATCTTTAACTATTTATTTCTAGTACTAGAGGTAAATTTTGTTTGATGCTAGGTTATTCAGGCTCCTTTTCCGTAAGACTAAATGTTGTGTCTTCATATTATTTATGTTTGGCAATAAAGCTGCCCATAATCGTAACTGTCTTATGAATAAAATATGATTTGATTCTAAATTATAAAATGATATATGAAAACTGAAATGATGCAGTAAACCCTGTCGAAAGTGGCCATTCTTGAGAGTGTATTGCAATGGTCTCCATAGACAAGTGGTCACTACACACGACAGATTTTAGTATAGTCGTGATTAGGTGCCAGCGAGTTCGCTCTTATAGAAAGTTGTCACATTATCCAGGTGGTCAGTTTACCAAGATAATTCCTTCCCCAGGTTCCATGTATTTGCATTATGGGAGAAATTTTCTTTTTCAGATTGGATTTTTGTATGTGCCTGTGCATATGCTTTATACCTTAGATAATACAGTAAAACATACCTTAGATAATACAGTAAAACATACCTTAGATAATACGATAAAATATATCTTAGACACTTAATACGGTAAAACCTGCCAATAGCGATATTCTGAGGATGGGAAAAGACAGCAAAATAGTCAGTTTATCTCCATAGACAAAGTTGAATTTCGAAACTCCTTATATCCCTTTAGACGCGGCGAATATCGATATAGACAGGTTTCACTGCATTATAAAATACATAACTGCATAAGGCCTGCGGTGGCGCAGTGTGGTAACGCCTTCTCCAAGTGCGCCGCTAATCCGGGTTCCCCCGTGCAATAAAGAACGCTTACTCAGCAGAGATCTCGTAAAAGATCGCACTGCTCACTGTAGTCCGGTGTTTGGTTCACTAGGCCTTAAGAGGTCAGCGGAAAACAGTAGGTCCCGGCGCAGCATGACCACTGTAGTCTTTGAGCCGTAAAACCACAAAACAAACAAACAAACATAACTGCATAAACTAAAAGGTTTAGGTACAACCAGATTGAAAAATTATTTATGCAAAATGACAACTATCCGATTATTTATTTAATGAAATATTGATAATTAAACTGGATATATATTAAAATTCCCGTCGTTTGTCGTCGCAGTTCCCTATTTAATCACTTGCTTCATTTAACTTTGTCTACAAACAGAATTTTAATGCATCATAGATTAAAATTCCGTTTGTTGCCTAAGGTAAATGAGAAAACGTTATCGGCAAATTTTACCAACATAATTAACAGCAGTTTAGTAATCCGGCCATAAATCAGTACCGGGGAAACGGAACGGCAAATCTTTCATCTCCTCAACTGGTGTATAATAATATTAATTATTGAGTGCGCGCGGAATTTTACTAGCATAGCAAAATGCACATATGAAAGGATAAAGTGGAATTTCTCCTAGACAGAGAAGGACGGGCCCTTAAGAATAACCTTTAAAATTAGTAAAATAATTATGAAAATAATTTAGAAATTCAGACTTATTTTAGTGGCAGTTTCATCCAAACTTTGTCACGAAATCTGTGCTATTAATATTGCTTATTAAAAGTAAAATGATATTATATACTTAATACAACCTATATACGCAAGTTTTTTAACTCTGTTTTCTCATATATGTATTGCTTATATACAGTGGCGTAGGCAGAAAGTTCATAAGGGAGAGGTATAGGCTTAATGGGAGGGGTTACAGAGCTACAACTTATGTATTCCTATGTTAAATATACAAAATTTCATTGCGATAGTGGTTACAACACCCCAAACCGACCCCTGACTACGCCTCTGATTATGCATATACAATTGGTCTTGTCTAAACATGATATGTACCTAACCAACTTCCGTTAGAGGACTGTACAGGAGCATGTGAATACCCTTAGCCCTTTACTAAAAAAATTCATTAAATTTTAAGCGAATTCAAAGCCGAATATTGTTTCATGTATATTACATGCAGATATATTACCTACACAAGCTTAGTTTATCATGCTAAGTTTTAAATTTTAAATTCAAAAAAGGATTTGGCCAGGACCGGATATATCCAGAATTTTCATCGATCCCAAGCTGGTCGTATTGTATTTGAAATATGGACATAAAATGCTTTAATGAGATCAATAAATTCTTAGTAGTGTTAGGGTTCGTTATGCTTTCGATATCCTCTTATTGCCCTTTTGATAACGGCGCACTTTTTAAGTAACGTGAGTGGAATGTAAATTTAATTTTAAATTTTCCATGGAAGATACAATAGCCTTGTACTACAAATGGCCCACTATAGCCTTGTAAGTAAAATTTACTACAAATCCAAGAAACGGATATTTAATAAATAACAGATAGTTAATAAATAACAGATTTAATAAATAATAGATATTTAATAAACAACAGATATTTAATAAATAACAGATATTTAATAAACAACAGATATTATTAATAAGAGATATTTAATAAACAACAGATATTATTAATAAGAGATATTTAATAAATAACAGATATTTAATAAATAATATTTAATAAACAACAGATATTTAATAAACAACAGATATTTAATAAATAAGAGATATTTAATAAACAAGAGATATTTAATAAACAACAGCTATTTATTAATAAGAGATATTTAATAAGCAACAGATATTTAATAAATAACAGATATTCATTCCAAGCGTGAGAGTTCTTGCTCCCGAGAATTATCAGTTACAACTCATATTCTTCATAAAGATGCATGTGCCAAATTGGCGGGTGGAGGCGAAGTGGGTTGTACAAAACTGCGACAACGAGTAATACTGTACACTTTGACACAATTTAAAAGACACGAAACAATACGTATGGAATACATGATCAATGTTCAAAATCGTTTATGTGAAAAAATCATTTTTGGCAATGAAATCAGACTAGCCCATTTAACGAATGAATTTATTAGCAAAAATCTTGCACTGTGAACTGATAGAGGCATATTAAAATCGGTAATTTCCTTTCCCCTTACTGTAGACCGGATAAGGACTTAAGCTTGTGCAAAAAAATATGATGAACACAAGATCTGACATAACACAAGATCTGAACACAAGATCTGATCATTTAAAACTATTTTGAATTTATTTTTGACACCCAAGAACATTTCCCGTTGTCTTATATAATTTTGTGGAACAAGCTAGATAGATACATAACCAATTAACGTTTAATAACGTAAATTTAAAAATGAAATATTTATTGTCATTTTATAAGGCAGGACGTGTTCGGGTTAAATGAAAAATTTCAGGGCATCATCGGAGCACCGCGGCAGGATAGCACCCCTGTCTCTACTCCCTTAGAAAAGTTTTATTAATGTTCACAGTTCCTCCCTTTACAAAAGAAAAATCACATTTGAAGATAAAGGTTAATTTCTGAACTACATACAATATTGCGGGTGAGAGTAATCTGAACTTAATAAAAAAAAATTGAATTTAAAAAAAATAAGTTGAACTTAAAAAAATGATCTTCTAACTCAGTACATAAAATGCAAGCACGAATTGAGTACAATTACATTCACATTTGTTTTAATCACCAGTTCTAAAAGCATACTGACAGTTGGTTGAACGATCACTCTTTACTCAAATATATCAACTCAAATTTCTCAAGAAGTCTTTGTCGTACCATCTGCAATTCCATTTCATACCGTAAGTTGGGAAATTTACACTAGATTACAATTGCTGTATGCAATCAGAACTGCCGACAAGCTCCGGTCATTTCACTGGGAGAGTCTGGACCACCCACCATACAGTCCGGACCTCGACCCTAGTGATTTCCACGTTTTCGGTCCGTTGAAGAAGTTCCTGGCAGGACAGCGATTCACGTGCAACGATGAAGCCAAGACAGCAGTCCGACGGTGGTTCCACAGTCAGCCGGACGAATTCTACCACAGGGGCATCTCAAATTTAGTGCTGCGATGGGACAAATGTCTGAACCGGTGTGGGGACTATGTGGAAAAATAGTGTAAGGTACGTAGAATAGTACGTATATTTGTAATTACTTGTAGGTACCTTATTTTGGCTAATAAAAAATAGGAGCAAAGACTTTCTGATTCGCCCTCGTATATGAAGCTCCAATTTCAGAAATACATGTTTTTATAAACTATTGTGGTGGTCTTAGAAAGTATCACATAGAACTAATGTTAATTCTCACTTATGGACTTCTGATTTTGCGAAATTTTGTTTGGATTCTGTACGAGTTCCTGAAATCGAGGTTCTACCGTAATTAAAATACAGGGTTATCATAAATGATTCATGTGGTTTCAAAACCCATTTTATTTAGAATTATAAGACACACACACACACAGATGGGTGATATATGAAAAGATTAAAGTTTATATACCCCCAATCAACATTGCAAGAACTGAAGAAACGCAATCACTGCTGCTTCGACAAACATTGATGGAAACTTGCTATTAAAAGTATGGAACGAACTGGATTACCGTTTGGAGGTGTGCTGTGTGATCAGCGGTGCACACATTGCACATCTGTAGTATCTACCTGAAACTTGGTGAGTGTATGCGTGTTTTTCATGTACCATTCATTTTTTCAGGTCTTATATTCTAAATAAAAAGTGCTTTGAAACCCGATGAATCATTTATGCTAACCCTGTATGTAGCATGAACATGTACAGTTTAAAAAAATTTCTTCAGATACCAGAAAACTGAACTCAAGTCGAAGAAATGAGATTTTATGGTACTCAAAATTGATTTATTTGTTGCTTTAATTTGTTGCAAGGTTTGCAGCTCATTCCTCGAAATCGGTTTTAAAGATGAATGTGTGTGCCTCAAGAAAATGTTAATCTAAATTTGAAAAATAAAAATGACTGCCATTCTTTAAAGCATGGGACCTGATTCAGTCATATAAGATAAATAGGCATGAGACCGAATCCTTGCTCCTCTACATACTACTATATATATAGTAAAAATTTGACATAAACACGTTTTTGAAACAATGCATAGAAAGAAATTTAACACAAACACGTGTTTTAAAGAATGCATAGTAAGGAATTTACAATAAACACGTTTTTGGGACAATACATCACACTGATATCCAGGTATTTAATGCGTTGTGTATTTTGCGATGAAAAAAAAATATATACATACACAAAATGAATGGAAGAATAAAAATGAGGAAAGATGATAATAGTGAAGTTATAGTGATTGAAAACTACACGTACATTAATAAAATAGACTGTGTTTCTTTTAGGAACGTTTATGATACGGGAAGAAAAAATAAAAATAGTAATGTAAAAACGAATATGAAGGTAACGTAGGAAAGAAATCAAATAATGTTAATAAAAGATGTAAAAATAATTTTGAGGAAAATATATTTGACTTGTGTATAGGTAGGTGATCTATATAGAATTAAGGCGAGAGGATGTATGAATGAAGATTCCGTAAATTGTGTGGATGACATATATGTATGTGGAAAGGATAGAAATTAAAAAAATGATAGATATTATGAATAATTGTATGGTTGCTAATCAATTTAATGTGACTGATATGAATTTTGAAAATGTTGATAATGGTAAAATTGACAAGAATGTATTTTTAAATGGTAATAATTTAACTGTGATAAAACGCAGAAATGTCCAAAATACAAGTATGACGTATTTAGTTAAACATAGTACAATGGAAGATAGCCCAGAATCTGGAATAAGTAGAAAAGATGATAATTCTGAGGGAATTCAAAATTTTGATAAAAAGGAAGATCTGAAACCTATGAACAATAGCATGAGGGAATATTATGTGCCTATGATTAATGGAGAGAGAGAGGTTGAAATGAATAGAAATTTAAATATTAATAGAGTAAAAATAAATAAAATAAAATTAATGTATATTTGTTGCGTGGAACTTTTGGTTATTGAATTTTTTCTTCCAGATTTATAGTAACTAATTATATTTTTAGTTTTAATACCCTTAAATAATCTAAAGAGTATGTTAAATTGCAATGGGTTTAAAAACTATTGATTATGTTGGTTCGTTGTTTTTTTATGTATAATAGACAACCATGGTCATTCTGCACAAAACAAGAATTGTTAATTAAAAACTCCTTTTGAAGGGATTGGTCAATGATCTGAAATAGTGGTAGCTATTATTTTGTTATTTAATGATAATACGAAGCGAAATGTAAACAATTAAAACCCATTCGAATCAACGAAATATAAGCAGACAAAAATCGATTCAATATGATTATTTAATAATGAAACTTTTAATGTAATGAACAATTTTTTTATTATATAAGATAAACATAGTTTCAATCATCCAAGGATACTTTTGTTAAATAAATAAAATTATAAACAAAATTTCTAAAGCAAATATTTCACAGTTACACAATATTACCTTCCAATTTTATTAAATTTCCAACTGAATTTTAGTATATAAAATAGAACACCTATACTTAGGGGATATTTTTATGAGAACTAGGACATTTCTAAATTTATCAATTCCTCCCTTACAAAATTATCAACTGGACTTAACATATTTCGGTCTGAGTTTAAGCTGAGATTTTTACTTCTTCTCAGGAATTTTTAATATTACTTTAAAACATAATAAATCATTATGCCGAAGGCACTGTGTATTAATTTAAATTAAAGAAAATTGAAGGAAAGGAAATTATTTTACTTGCATATTAAGGCGTCCTTGTCTTGACCAATTTTTGGGAAAGGTCGTTACACCATCTTCTCTAAGGCACTTTCAGGCAAATACTGGCCACTTGCTCGAAGTTTTTCTCCTGAGAAAAGAGACGCTGTATATTGTTGCCAGAAAAGGTGATTTCATTATTCAGTGAAATCGTTTCTCCTTGCCCTTTAGCAAGGGAGTAACTTTTGGGATGTGTGATAAAGCTGGGTTCTGACAACCTAAACTTTTCCTGGACCGTAACTGTGATGTTCAAGTTCCGTGATATATCTTAGTGATGTTATGTTGATCTAGCACTTTCTCACCACCAGTTCTTGGTCTGAGTGGTCAGAGCGAAGTCCTGGCTAGACTTAGGTTTCTCCAACTCACTTTGAGTATACGCTTGGGAGTTCTGAATTATTTTGTATTATATATATACATGCACATAGGCGTAACTTGAGGGTTAAATATAGCGTAAACTGGGCGGAGGGGCAAAAAGCAAAAACCCAAAATTGTGTGAAAAAATACGATTTTGTCTCTTTTCTATAAACACTGAAGAGAAAATGTCTCCGTTGCCCCCGAAAGTTTACTCCTATGTAGACGCAGAATAAAAGAGTGAAATCTTTTTCAACACATAATTATGAAATATATATATATATATA
>QLNU02014802.1:14440323-14455494 GCA_006491805.2 Dysdera silvatica
TGTTTTCCTTAAGTAAAATTTACATTCTTTAAACATTTGTTAAATTTATTTCGAAATATTTTTATGTGTGATTTATGTACGGAGTAACATGTATAATATATGTGGTGTATGTATAGTGTAACATATGTTGTGGTGATGTAATGCTGCAAAAGGTCGCGTGAAAGAAATAAAGTTTATGTTTATTTATTTATTTATAACTGATTATTACTATATGTATGTTTCGGAGACGTAAGCTATATAGATTTTATATTCAAAATTTTAAGTTTTAAATTCCCAAACGAATTTACCGAACATTTTCGTTGGTCTGAGGCTCTTCGTTATGTATGGGTGTTACTGTATATCAAGGTTTTCCAACCCTTTTGGGCAGCGGGGGCCCTTAAAACGTTTTCATGAATTTCGCGGGCAAATGGTTTCGAAGAAAAAAAAAAAAACCCTTGCTAAAAGCCTCCCTTCCGAGTTTATTCGCTTGCGGTATGTAAAATGATTACCCATACTGTCCCCCGTGGTTTTTTTTTCATTTCTGAAAAAAAAAATCTAAAATTTTTGTTTTGGAATTTTTTTTATTCTAAACAGTTTTCGGCGGGTCGGATTAGCCCTGTTGGCGGGCCGGATTGTGTCCCGCGGGCCGCATGTTGGACAACCCTGCTGTAGACAGACTTTACGAAATTGAAATTGGAAGAAATAGAAGCAACGTGATTAAATTCGTTTGAAAATTTGCATTTAAGGCGACCGAAGTAATTCATGCAAATGCGGAGGTGTTTTGGTTACATACTCTTTTCATTGGGGCAGTGGTGGTTAATATGTAAAGCGATTAAATGTGACTACATATAATAACCATACATATGATAACCGGAGCAGTGTCAATTAATAATTCTCTATATATTTTTAACTAAATTTTAAACTTATTAATCGAAATGCCAATTATTTTTCCAGTAAAGCAAACCTCATGAATTAATAATCCATTACGAAAGTACATTGTGTTCATGCACAATTTAGTTCAGATGTGGACATTACACACACCCCATAACGGTTTATACTCGATTTTGTTCATTAAGTACGATTTACTAAATGTATCCATTTGCATAATGGTCGTTACTCTGCATATCATTATAACATCAAGTTTGAAAACTCCGGTATTAAATAACGTTTGCTCAAAAATGGCGTTAGTTTTAATTTAATAATGTTTTCTTAATTACGTAGAATTAATTTTTCCAGCGCCGTTGGACACATTTATTGCTACCAATTACGTTCAGAGATTAATTCTAATACATGTGCAAGGCCGCTGGATTTTCTAGTTCTTTTCAGTTAATCATAGACTAGATGGCAGAAAACTAATTACTCCTGTTGCGTCTCCCCAATTATGTAATGTTTTAGCAAATACCGATTACAGCGGAAAATTCGTTTGAAACTAATTAAGTTTCTTTCAATCGTTCGGAAATTTATTTCAAGAAATTTCAACAGTAAATCTCAAATTGCGAACAAATAGGCAGGCTTACATAGCGCGCTAAATACTGTAATGCACTTATTAATATTTGACTGTTTGCAATAGAAATAATTTATATGTCCTATATCTTTGGATCGCACTAGAGAGTTCAATAGATTTATATCATACATACATAGGCAGGATGCATACATACGTAGGATACATGCATAGGCAATATACATAGATACATTTATAGATGCATACATAGATGCGTTCATACATAAGATACATTTATAGATGCATGCATAGATGCACACATAGATGCGTTCATACATAAGATACATTTATAGATGCATACATAGATGCGTTCATACATAAGATACATTTATAGATGCATACATAGATGCATTTATTATATTATTTATTCTTTACGTTATTCAATCAACACATCATGTATGTTAACATTTTGACTACATAAATAAAAAAAAACAAAACAAGACAAATCAAAACAAGAGAGTCAGAGGTGATCTTAGAATTTGTGAGGGGCCCAAGGCGCGATATATTACGCGATGTCCTATATAGAATAATCTATATATTTATATAAAGAGAAACTTAGAACCAAAGAAAGTGTTCGTTGTATCTGGATCCTCGCTAAACCCGTTTTGGTATTTAAAATTGCCGAGTTTGAAAATAAAGCCTCTATAGATATTGTATATGCATTCAATAATGTTCAGCATTAATTTGCTTAAATTTTAATGAACAACGTGTTATATTTGAAATTTAGTACAGTAAGTTAAATAAAACAAAAACCGCGTGATATAAAAATCTTACATTAATAATCATCTTCAAAATTAGCTTTGTTTGGAGATGCTCGAAATCTGGTTTATGTTTGTTTGCTTTTCAGTATCGCCGTTAATTGTGGTTTCGTTGTAAAAGTTTTAGTTAGTTACGGATTAAGGGCGGTGCGACTGGTGCCGTCGAAGTGGGTGACAAAATGGCCTAACGACCCGAAATGTAAAAACAAGTTATACAATTTTTTACTTTATTAAATTGTTAAAACTCAAAGTGCTTTAAACCTTTCATTTAATTTTTTAATAGTGTCATACATTTTTTAATAGTGTCATAAATTTTTTAATGTTGTAATAAATTTTTTAATGTTGTAATAAATTTTTTAATGTTGTAATAAATGTTTTAATATTGTAATAAATTTTTTAATAGTGTAATAAACCTTTTATTTAATTTTTAATAGATGCATTATCTCCTATCCTTGTATAAATTATTCTTCACTGCAATGTGTTTAATTAGATTAGTGTGTAAGAAAGTGTAAAACCTTATTCCAACGAAATCACAACATGACATGGCGAGTATGAAAGTAGGAAAGTAAAATCTACAAGAAAATGGACGAAACTATTTGACTGTACAGAGGACATTCCAGATTATTGAAATTCGTGTAAGGCTTTAATTTTTATATTAAAACAATCTGTTTTTTGGTTCACCAGGAACCTACTTGTGGTTTAGTTATATGATATTTGTTGTGAGGAAATTTTAATTGATGTCGTGGCTTTCTGTTTTGCAATTATATCCAACTTATTGAGGAAACCACTAGTTATAAAATAAAAAAAACATTGTCTCACAAAAAAAGTATTAAAGTAGAACCTGCCTAAAGCGACCACCTTTCGGACTGGACTGCAGTGGTCGACATAGACAAGTGGTCACTATGCGCAACAGACTTTGATACAGGCATGACTAGGTCCCTACCAGTTATATCTTACAAAAAAGTGATCATTTTATTTAGGTAATCAATTTATCAAGATCACTTTACTAGATTCCGCTGTATTTTGAAAATAATTAATATTTAGCGGGATGATATGGCGCCAAGTTTTGGGCTTGCGCTGGGCGCCATTGACTCAAATCTGTCTTTGTGTTAGCATGAAATTTGGGCTCCAGCAAGAAAAAAAAAATGTCTTTATGAACGGCCACCCCTCCGACCACAATTTACTTTATAACTATTCTCCCTAACTAATTTATTATATAACGGCTTGCGAGATTCATGGTAAAACTATAATAAATATTATTTTAACACGATGGCATTACTACATTTCTTCAAAATTTATTTCTGCAAAACTATCAACACTAATAGATTTCTTTCGGCATTAAGCAATGGAGCAAGCATATGTTAATCTACAGTCATTGGAGTACGCAGGAGGGTGTTGTTGGGGGGTTGTAAGCCATCATTGCAATGGAATTTTGTACATTTAACACTAGAATATATAATCGTTATAGCTCCGTAACCCCCCACCCCCCATTGAGCCTATAGGCTAGCTTACGAACTTTCTGGTACGCCTATGCCTATAGTTCACCTTTCATTAAAAATTCATAAGTAGGTGTGATTATTTTTACATAATATTATCCTTTTCATTATATATATATATATATAACTTACTATGTGTGCAGTCGATACTAGTGTACTAAGACAGTTAAGTACATATAGTAAAACTTGCCTAAAGTGGCCACCGTTATGACTGGGCTGCAGTGGGCACCAAAGACAGATAATCACTATACGCGACAGACTTCGGTGCAGGAACGACTAACTCCCCACCTGTTCTCTCTTATAAAAAGTTGTCGCTTTATTAAGGTGGTCACCTTACTAGGTTCCACTCCATGTATCTGTGCATTTATTTCATCGGAGAATAGAAAACGTACTTAATCAAATAAGAGTTGCTGGAGTCTTCAATATTCATTAACGCGGGATCCACTGTATTAAAAAAGAAATGTTTGTTTTAATATGGCACGACTGATGCAGTTTTTATAATACTTCAAGGAGAATATATAAATATTTTACCACATTGAAAAAATAATAATTTTAACAACAAACGCCAAAAATAACCACTGCGCGTCGTTGGCTGGCAGTATCAGTCTAAAATTCTTCTTACCATCTTCACGAACTTACTTTGCAAACGTCTATCCCCCAAAGTAATATTAAAAATTCAGAATTTCTATTAAACCATAACTTAAAACTTTTCTAGCACGTAAGAAAAAACGTGATGTATTTAAACTAGGAATAAATTTAAGTAATTTTCTAAACCCGATAAATCTGATTTATGTTCGTACAGAGAAAGGCTCACAGGGAAGGAGTTTTCCTCAAACACTTTAAATATAATACGTTTAAAACTGGCTGGAGCCACCGAGTGTAAATTCTCTCACGGAATTTCCCTCTTATCGTCGCCAGCGTTTAGATCACAGAAAATCCTGCAACTGCAATAAAGCGAGTAACCAAATTAATCAGGTTAATTTAGATAAAGTTGTAAGATACATTTCTAAACCACAAGACTATGCACTGTACCCTTTGATAGCCCTGTTGCCAAGCGTTTGCGTACCACGTGAATAGTTTGATTTCAGAAGGTATTGTTCGCTTTTCGTTTTCAACACCATGTAGCCGTAGTTTGGTATTTGCAGCCTTAAATAAAGGAAGTTCGGATATTTTAGAAAATCGTAGGACTTGTTGCAGTATGATTTTAGTTTCGTCTTTGTTCCATAAACTATAAATAAAAACAGGACTGCAGCAAGGGCCGACTGGGTCCTCTGAAAGGGCGCATGCCTTGGATTTTCGGAGGTCGCGAATCCTCGTCCATTCAAAGGCGCGGGTCCCATTGTCCTTGAAGGCGCAGCTTAGAGGCCGGTGAGCCGGCGGCTCAGTACACCCCTGAACTGCAGTCATCCATTTGAGTATCTTTTACTTAATAAAATAATTACATTATATCGTGTCCTGCCTTCAAATAAGTTGGAGAACGTGAAATGCTATTCAGTTTTGTGGTTTACCATTGGCGTCATGGCAAGAATTTCCTTACGTGAGAGCCCCCTTTTAGCCTTTTTTACGCTCGGAACAGTGGTGTAGAAGATGGGGGATTCAAAGGCTCAAGTCCCCCATTGGATATTAAAACGCATTATTTTCGCTAAGACCACATAACATATTCTTCTGCAAAGACACTTAGGCCTTCCCATGAGTTTTTAATTGCTACGATACTGGTTAGTCCGGAGAGTTACCTAAGAAATTTCATCCGAGTACTGATCGTGTTGTTTGGCTTTTCTTCAAATAATTGAAGGTAATACTGAATTTGACCTTTTCTGCAGTAGTTCTGCTGACTAGAAACATTCTCCGCGCACATAGACGCAGTACTGATTCAGTACATTTCGTTTTCAGATCCGTCCTCGGTGTAGTGAAATCAAATCGAAAACTGGTAAAATTCCCAAATCATATTTGATTATACCAATTTCAACTTTAGTGCATGTTCAATGCTGATTCGGATCACACCTTCATCTTGTCTGGATTCTTGTTTTTTGTTGCATTTTGTGAGCGAGGAATGAGTATAAAGAGAGGGAATTTGTTTTTTCTAGCAGTAAAAACTTCAGTATTGGAGGAAGCTGAAAAACTTGGAGGAGTTAATGTTGAACAGTCAAAAAACGTAGCTTACCCATTTCTACTCTCAGGTGTAAACAAATAAATATTACATTGAAAGAAGAAATGAAGAAATAGGTATTGAAAAAGAATGAAAGAAGGTTTGTTGGTTGTATTCTTATGGTGCAAGGACAACAAGAGTCATTTTGCGCCATGCAAGGTAAGACCGTACATACAATTTTAAGAATAAAATAAATCCATCATACAAAGGTAAAAATGCAATAAATGTGAAAAAAAAAGTTTGCGAAGTGTTCACAATATTAATGTAATGTTTCACAATACGGTGCGAATGGGAATTACGTTTGTTTGGATGTTTTATGGCGCAAGAGCATCTGGGCTATACTGCGCCAAACATGGTAAAACTAAAGACCGTTGTAAAAATCAATTCTCTGTAAAACGTTAAAGACGTTTGTGGTCATCATTGTCGTTCAAAATGTCAGAGAGTGATGAAGAGTTAAAAGTAAGAGTAAGGTTAAAATAAGGGCATTGAGTTAAAATATGCAAAATACTTGGCAAATCAGTGTTGGTTTTCCTTCCAACAGATGTTTATAGGTCAGACGGGAATGCCCAATGCGAAGCCTAGCAAGGAGGAATTGGAATTCAATTTGATGAAGATGATTTGTAAAGTCCATGCTCCAGAAGTTACCGATAAACGGTACGCCTTCATGGGAAAAAGCCATGGAGATCGCAGGACACCTTAACGTTAAATACTTTAAAATACTAAATAGTTGGATTGACCGATTTAAAAAGAGAGAAAGTAGCAATTTAGGACACGGGCCATAATTAGGAGGATATCGAAGCATTGGTCCTTTGAGAAATTGAGGAACAGTTTGTCAGAAGTAGCAAGTGCCGATGCATGTGTAAACCCGTGGACTTACTTTAAACTTATGCCAGAGAAGGGTAATAGTTTTAAGGGCGAGCCTTGCCACGATGGAAAAATGTCCAAAGAAAGGCAACCGACAGTTTTGGTTTGGGACAATGCAAACTGAAGATAATTAAGTTAAATCTGAAGTAAGTAATAAAATAGTCTTTCCCATAATTCCTTTTACTTTTATACGTATGATATTTTGTTATTAATATTACTAATACGCAATTCCCATTGAAAGCGCATCCAGAGCAAACTAATGAGACATTCTGGAAATATAGATTAGTTTAAAGTCTTATTTCCGAAGTTTTCTGTTCTCAATGCTCAAATAAAATAAAATCGTCGTTAAAACTGATGAAATGTCACTCGCCCTTTGTGTGTTCGTTAATTTTTAACGGACCTGAGAAAGACGCAAGAAACTGGCACATTCCTAACTCGCTTGAATATCATCTCCCTGGATCTCAATTTAAAACACGCACATCATATATGAAAATCCTTATTGATTTGCATCATTATCCTTCAAATTGTGCAATTAAAGGAAGGCAGTTCCTTCCGATATTATGCCCAAAGGCAAAAATGCATTAGTTCAAAGGTTTATTAATGCAAAAATGCATTATTGCGAAAATGCATTAGCGCCGATGAACGTAGTTTCTGGTGGGTGTTTAGTAATATTGTCTTATCGACAGCAGCTAAGTCTAATAACTTTAAATAAAGCGAAAGTATTTTACTAATGAGGTCTAATCCTCGCATTTGGAAGTATGACAATCGTGGGATCTCAGAGATCAGTTTGGAGGCGGAAATCATATTTAAGAAGCCCTAATTATTTTAAAAATTCTTCGGCGGAATCCTTCTTGTTGGAACACCATCACGCCGGCGGGCTTTTCAGATTTCGGGTAATTCCCAAAACGTGACAAAGACGCCGTAAGAACTCCCGATCTTATATCTTGCTTTTTCGAACTTACAGAAGGATTTAGAAGTTGAAGGATTTTCTAGTTTTGCGGATTCTGTAACATCCTGCTTAAGTCTGAAGTTTCTGCTTGCATGTGTCTTGAATCTTGAGTACTTAACAGAGGTTTTACTTTTGAATTGAGCGTCTTTACAAGGTAAGTACCAACTGAAGCGTCTTTCAAAGCTCAGCTTTTTTGGATACGTTGTCGCTCTTGCATTTTTAAGATAATTCCATCCATGAGATCCAGTCAACTGTGACATGGTAATAACGTGTCATCTATTACACCATTAACTCAAGTTTGATTTCAACGGTACAGTAGGCCGTGTGCCGTTTTACTACACATCGCAGTCAGGATTTCGTTCCCAAAGCAGCAGAGGGTTTGGGTCCTCAAAAAACTGTAGGTTCCGGCGCAGCATCTAACTGTCCTTGCACCATAAAACACAAAAGAACATCAATGGCTAAATTGAAATACAGTGGAACCTGGTAAAGTGACCACCTTTGTAAATTGACCACCTGAATAAAGTGACCACTTTTCGTAAGAGAGAACTGGTTGGGACTTAGTCTTTCCCATACCAAAGTCTGTCGTGTATAGTGATCACCTGTCCTTAGCGATCAATGGTCCAGTCCCAAAGGTGGTCACTTCAGGCAGGTTCTACACTATATAGTGATAGCTAGCGTTTACTTTGATTTTCGCAGGGTCTCCAGCGGGTTACGCTATAGCATTTACTCTAGTCATAGACGTGCGGTGTGATATTTTCAATTTGTATCACTGTGTGCATTAAATATGTACTTTATATGTGTAAATAAGCTTGTGTAAACAAATATACATAAATATGCATTAGTGCATTTATGAAAATGCACTATATGCATAATTGAAATACTGCATATTAAAACGATTTTTTTTAATATTGCAAATAATCGTAGTGATTTAATGTCCACGTAGAAAAGTGCCCCCTATTAACCGGTCCCATTTTAATTAACCGTCGCTTCAACCGATTCTCTCGGTTTAGAGAAGGACCGGTTGTAGTATCCGATGTTTTCGGGACCGGTTGAAGCACTCGATGTTTTTGGCTCCAGTTTATAAAACAATGCCAACATCTGTTGGAAGGAAAACCAGCACCAATTTGCCAAGTGTGCAATGAACCCATCAGTGTTTTACATATTTTAACTCAATGCCCCTATTTTAGACTTGTCCGCACTCTTACTTTTAACTCTTCATCACTGTCTGACATTTTAAATGACCATGCTGACCATACACACGTTTTAAAATTTTTAAAAAGTACTGGCTTTTACTACAGTCTTTGATTTTACCATGTTTGGCGCAGTATAGCCCAGATGCTCTTGCGCCATAAAAAAGCCAAACAAACAAACAATAAAACAGTGCTATTCCCTTTTGCTGATACGTGTATTTTCTTGTTTAAATATTAATTATATCGTACTAAAATCAATCAACAGTCTTCATTACAATAATTCAATCTTACCGCTCTTTTTTTGTGAACCGCCCAATTTTCAGATTAAACGAACAGATTATTAATCACCAGTGTCCCGGTCCCATCATGACTATTTAAAAGGAAGTTCGGTTGGTTGGTTGGTTGCGTTTTTATGGCGCAAGGACAGGAAGGTAAAAGGAAGGTTACTGTATACATGGAGATATGTAACAATGGCTTCTTTTTGGATAAAGGAACCTTTACGTCGAAAGAGGGAAGAATTCATAGATGTAAAAATTGTCAGAAGACTCGTATGATCACAACAAAAAAGCTGATTTTGTTTCAAAATAAGGATCCAGATCTGAACCAGCGTATGGTATATGGTAATATGAATTCACGTTAAATTTTTCGTTCTGTCCGGATTTGTGAAATAGATTGATTGAAGTGTCTTCGCGATTTTTGCCCAATCATTTTCCCCTGGTTCTTAAGGGACAAAATGACAAGTGGTTACAATCTTTGCACTCGTGCGAATTGGGGAAAAAGATTTGATTTTGCGTTAAAATACTAAGTCGAGATAACCAATTTGGTTTTAAGGTCAAGGCCTCCGACATCTCTACTTTTTACAGCAAGGTCATTGTCAATATGATATTCCCATTTGGCAGAATCTATATTTCCTTTGGTAAAATCTACATCTCTTTCACTCGAATCTGTATCCTCCCTTGACAGAATCTATATACAGAATGTTTTCATACATTGCTTCTAGAATTTAACTTCAGATATTATGCCTATTGAAATTATATATAAATACCAGCACCATATGGTTTAAACCAGAGCTCTTTAATCCACATAGAGTCGAACCTCGTTAAGACGAACACGCTTAAGACGAATTATTTTTGATACGAACAGTTTTCTGAAGTCCCGTCAGAGTGTATAACATACTACCCTTTCTGGAAAAGGCGAATTGCTGTTAATACGAACAGATTTTTTGTTCCCTTTGGTGTTCGTCTTAACGAGGTTCGACTGTATCATAAATGTGTGATCTATGAGTCAATGGTCTCCAGTGTAAGCTACAAAATGTGGGAACTGAAATTGTATGTCACTGATCAGTTCCACTGCGATTTCCTGTTTTAAATAGCACAAGAATTAAATTTAAATTATATCTATTTAAAGCAGAAGAGTGGGCCATGCAGTGACGCAATGGTAACGCTTTCGCCTAGCGCCGATTTAATCTGCACTCGGCTCCAAACAGTGGAGAGAAAGGAGGATGCTTTGCGACCAACTACACCGTAGTGCGAGGGTAAGTTCTCTAGCTCCTAAAAGGGTCTGATTCTTTGGAAAAGCGTAGTGGCAACACATTTCTTTACGGTGCCATTCACACGGGTTTGACGTCTAATGGAATCATAAAACGCGTGCCGCTTTTCGGCCCACCGTAGCCCGAGGCCTTGTTTGACTCGCAGGGGATTTCTTGGAAAACTGCAGAAGCTAACGCAGTGTGACTTTTGCTGTCCTAGCGCCGTAAAGATATAAACAAACAAAACAGACGAGAAAAGATGTCAATTTTTAATATATAGTTTAAAAATTGTTCATTCTTCTCCTCAAACTAGTCGTTTCATGCTTTTACGAACCCCAGAGATCCTAAAAATATTCGCAAAATTGGAAGTTCGTAAATGGGAATGACATTAACAAGTTCGCTGCCAACTATGAGAATACTCGTAGTTGGCAAACTGAGTTTACTTGCCAGCTACGAGATAACTCGTTACAAATCGCCTTACCTAAATCGCCGAGTACGAGCATTTTTGTAGCATAGCATGCAATGCAATGTTTATGTGCTTGGCGTACAGGAAGGGACTAAATAATGAACGTGACGTACTGAAATGGATAACTTATTTCTCAAAACGTAGATTTAAAAAATAAAACAACAGAAAATAATTTAAAAGCATAAAAATAGAGACAGAATCTTGGCGCGTGTAAACGGACGCAGCATATCAGTTTTTGGCAGGGAACGTGTTAAAAGAAAAAAAAATTTAACAACGCAAAATGAAGTTTAAAAACTGGTTGTAAATGTGGTTTTACACCCTAGTAAAAAGTAAGGTATTTGCAGAATGAACAGCCTCGTCCCCTCTTCCGTACTCTCCTTTTTATTAATAACGGCTGAAATTATGCTCAAATAATGAATAGCTTATAATTATATTTTAGATAAATAACTTATTTGTACCAATTGGCATTTATCTGTAACCAAGGTACTCCTGTACCAAAATTGCCACATGCAGTGGTGGTTCTAGGCTGGGACTGGGGACCATGGCCACCCCCCAAATATAACCATATTTTATACTCCTGATTGTAAAAATTGCAACACCATGAAGGAATCACTTGATTGAGCTGAAACTTTCAGGAAATGCAAATTAGGGTATGCTATTCAAATGATTAGAATTTCAGAGTCATCGGGCATGCGTGGACTGAGCAGCGCCCTCTGAACTGCTGATGGATCCGTATAAATAGAGGGCTGTAGCGGGGCGTGTATGGTTATCTGCTAGTGGTAAACGTTACATGAAACGTTACTATGCCTCTACGACGAAAAAGAGCTACATTTCAGCAAGTTACGGAGTTTGAACGGGGACGAATGATCGGCTTTCGTGAAGGAGGGTTTTCTTATCGTGCAATAGCAGCTCGTATGGGGCGTAACAGCAGCACAGTGATGCGAGTGTGGAAGCAGTGGGTTCAAGAGAACCAGACAACTCGGAAATCCGGTATTGGACACCGAAAGGTGACGTCAGCACGGGATGATAGACACCTGGTCCGCATGGCGGGTACGGAGTGTTTTGCTTTATCTGGCAGAACGTTGGTGCACTGCTACAGGTGTATCATCGCGTGCTTCATCAATTCGTCGGCGTCTACTGCACCGTTAACTGCGTGCAAGAGTTCCTTTATACAGGATCCCCTGACGCAAAACCATCGACACTTGCTGCTATAGTGGGCTCATGGATATAGAGATTGGCGTGCTAATTGGCAACAAGTGGTGTTTTCTGATGAATTTGGGGGTACAGTGTTGGCCGCACCCATGTTAGACATTATACGGGTGAACGCCACCTTCCGGAGTGCGTTATCCAACGTCATAGTGGACGAACCCCCAGCGTTATGGTCTGGGGGTGTGATTGCGTATTATGGATGATCTCAGCTGCTACGAATTGTGGGTAATCTTAACAGCAACCGGTACATCAATGAAGTTCTGGAGCCCGAAGTTGTTCCCTTCCTTCAAGACATTCCCGGAGCTGTATTTCAACAAGACAACGCCCGCCCACATATTGCCAGGAATATTCTTTTCATCACAACAGAGATAGCTTCTTCCTTGGCCTGCCTATTCGCCGGATATGTCGCCGATTGAACATGTGTGGGATTTCGTTGGTCGGCGTCTCGCTCGTGATCCTCGTCCCATAGCTACTACAGATGAACTTTGGGGTCGCATACAAGCAATCTGGAATGCTCTTCCTCAGGCACACATTCAACATCTGTTTGATTCCATGCCACGTCGTATAGCATCACTTATTGCAGCGCGTGGTGGCTTCACCAAATACTGATTTTCGACATGTAATATTGTTTTTTGCTTTGTAATTTTAATCGTTTATTTGTATCAACACAGGTCGTTTGTACATTAAATTTCATTCAATTCGGACGAGTCCTTCATGGTGTTGCAATTTTTACAACCATGAATATATTATCCTTCCTATGCGCATGGGCGGCGTCCATGCACATAGGTAGGAATTTATTCCCCCCGATTTTTTTTGTCTAGAATCGCCACTGCCTACATATATTAAAATTCTAAATTAGAAAGGTACACGTTGAACCACACTTATCTTTACATGTCGCAGTTTTTCAAATGATTCCATGAATCTCAACGTAAACGCCCCCCCCCGACGTTTTTTTAATGTGCTGCTCCTCATAAATGTATGAAATAATATGAAATCGAATGCAAATTCTTCTCACCCTATTTACAATTTAAGAGAACCAAAATCCAATCAATATGGGGAAATTTCATAATTTTCCCATTCAAATGTTTGGCGTCTAAAGGACAACAGTGAAAAGAAACTGATGAAATTGAGTGCGTGAAACAGATAGAATACAGGAAATGTATTTGTTGTCATAGGGAAGAAGTGGTTAAGTCAAAAAAATGGTAAAAATAAGTGCACTGTGATTACAGTGCACAAGGTTTCAGGAAATTAGTTATTCTTCAAACCATTAAATTTAGAAAGTTATTTAAGTCACATTGATGTCCACTAAATTTATTTATTTCAAAATCTATATATACAGAAAAAGTTCTAAGGTAAAAAAAATGTCACCCTGAAAAAATGCGATTTTATACTTTACCAGGCTTTCACTGTGACTATGGATATAATACTAGTTCGTAAATCGGAGCAGAAATTAACATTAGTTCTCAGGGATACTTTTCGGGACCAGCACAGTAAGTTCGTAAAAATGTGAAATTCGTAAATTGGAAGTGCTTCAAAATGCACGTCTACTGAATGCATTTCGCACGAGGTTAATACGTTTGCATTTGTTGAACATAAACGTAAAATTACGTTACTTCGCAACGTGGAAAGAGTCGAACAAATTCTTAAAAGAATCGTCTCGTCTTGATTACAAACGTTCCATTTATTTTCCCATTACGTTAAAAGCAGAGACATCCCCTTTTTAAATATCAAACCATCTTTCCCTGCACTTATATCATAATCTTGTAACCACTAATTAGCCATTTGTGACCCTAATAATAGTTTTGAAAAATGGTGAACGTTTTTCATGCTGTTATTAAAAGTGCTGCGATTAATGGATCTTATTTGACTGTATCACTTTTTGTAGTTTAGTTGACAGTTAATTAGGGCGACAAGTTAATTGACGCCTTGATTGGGAATCTATTGGGACTACTGAAACAAACTAAGCATTTGAAATTTATTAGAATAGAAATAAATAATTGCTGTTGATTAAGACAAGACGAAGGAGAGCAAATGGAACGAGAACATCTAAATGAATTTTCAACACAGAAGTCAATTTCAGAACATTTTTTTTTAAATTAGAGATTATCCACCGCCTAAAGTCACGTTATGCCACTTATAATCAACATAATAATCATATTATATTCATCATCATATTCAACCATTATCTATCCATGGCTGGATGAAGGTCTCTCCAAATGCTTTCCACACAAGTCTATCATGAGCAATTCGCTTCCATGTCACCCCCACCTGTTTTTTTATTTCATCTACCTATCTAGTTCTGAGGACGCTTTCTAGGTCTTCGGTGGTTTCTCTTGTAATCCAGATATATATGGTTCAGAGACATGGAGTCTAACAGTTGGAGCAATACGAAAACTACAGACAACGCAAAGGAGTATGGAGAGGTGCATGCTTGGTATAACTAGGAGAGATCGAAAAAAAAACACTTGGGTGAGAGAGCAAACTAGAGTAGAGGACATCATTGTTAAAGTAAAAAGGCTGAAATGGCGATGGGCTGGGCATATCGCAAGAAGAACTGATCAACGATGGGCAACTTAAATTCTCAACTGGATTCCAAGAGACCACCGAAGACCTAGAAAATGTTCTCAAACTAGATGGGTGGATGAAATAAGAGAACTGGTTGGGGTGACATGGACGCGAATTGCTCAAAATAGACTTGTGTGGAAAGCATTTGGAGAGACTTCAATCCAACAGTGGGTAGGTGATGGTATATATATATATAATCAATAAATGATTTGATGTATTTAGATGATAATATACTATTAGTTGCTGATGACATAAACTGGTCAATAGGTGGATCGAATATGGTGGCACTAATAAACGCAATAAAAATTAAATTTACTTTAACAATGGTTCAATGATAACGATCTTATAGTAAATACTGGAAAACCAAATGTTTATTATCCCACCCTAATAATAAAAAATAAATAACATCGAAAATCATATAAAATTTAGAAAGCTTACTAGAAAGAGTTCAAATAATGAAATTTCTATGTATTAAATTACACGAAAAACTTTTATGGAATGAACAAATAGATGATATAAA
>QLNU02014802.1:14455594-14469040 GCA_006491805.2 Dysdera silvatica
TTTGGTCCCAAGCTTTTCATTGTATGTCGGTCCTCTTGTATAGGGCCTCGAATGAGCGCCAACGGTATAAAAATATTGGGGGGACAGTATACCAGTAGAAGGCAGCTTGTTGTTAATGAGGGCCGTAGCCAGCGGGTGGTCCGAAGGGCCCGTCCCCCCCGCTTTCGAAATGTTTTTACTACCAATACTTATTCATTAGCGAGGCTGTAAAAAATTTTTGCCTCCCCGAAAAAATTTCTGGTTAAGGCCTTGTTGTTAACAACTCTTTACAGGGATAACAGACATCAACAAAGCAGTGTTTAATTTAAATGTGCTTCTGCTTGATGACGTTCACTTTACCATAAAATGAATATTCTATTTACATTTCCAGTTTCATTTTCACATGAAATGCTCCTTACTAAATTTTGTATTTATTACGCTGATGGTGTAGACCAGGTGTCTTCAAACCGCGACCCGCCTATTTATGAAGAAATACGAATTATTTCACACATTTTTGTCCTGATGAAATTCAAGGACTTTTCAAGGACCAAATATTTTTTTCAAGGATCTTACATTTTCAGTTGTGATATACATAATTAAAAATGCGGGACATTATAAGCATAATATTGAAATTAGTGTTTAATTATGTTGTTCCTTTTTAACTTGACACACTGCCAACAAAGGCTACCTTTGTTTTTGCATCCCTTTCATGAGCTGCACTGAGCGGGTGGGGAAGGAAGGGGCGTGTGAGAAGCACTATTGGCTTTTTTCCGAACATAGGGCGAAATACCCTTTATGTACATTATAGAGCTTTGCTGGATATTCCGCCGCGTCTGTTTATTAAAAACACTTAACGTTTCACTCCGTGCTATGCTAAGCATTCTCAGAAGTAATTGCCGACCAAGTTTCCCTCTGCAAAATGCAAGACTTTCGCTTGGTTGCTTGGCAGAAAATGAGTGAGTAAAAAATATGAGACGTATTTTATAGTACCCTTTTCTCTGGCTACCCCCGATTGGATGATTTCCGTATGATGTGCTCTAATTGGTTGTTGGATGAAGGTTGTCTCTCATTGACCCAGAGGGTGGCGAGTTTAAATTGACTGAAAGAGGCTCTGAAATTTTAGGCAGGAATTCCAAATTGATGGAACATTAACAGAGTCTTCTCTATTGGAATTATTAAGACAGATTTAATGGCCAAGGCCTCCATGCATAAGCGTGGCCATAATGTATCAGTTTTTGCAATAACCGAGGTGTCATGAAAAAGAATTTGATATTTTAATAAAATACATCTCATATCTTTAATCATTAATTTTCTGCCAGGCAACCAAGCGAAAGCCTTGCATTTTGCAAAAGGAAATTGGTTGCTGTTGCCTCTAAGGATGCTCCGTATAGAACGCAGTGATACGTTAAGTGTTTTTAATAAACAGACGCGGGGGGAATATCCCGCAAAGCTTTATAATCAGTGACGCTAGCAGCGAAAACTGTTTCGGAGCAGGTAAAATTCAGTTTCGGAGCAGTCAAATTTACACCATGTGCCAAAAAAACCATCTTTTTTTTAAGCATTAAAATAAAATATTTCAAATTTTATCACACATTTAATGTTCCAAAATATTCCCACACGTTTAATGTTTTGAAATATAATCACACATTTAATGTTTCAATGTATTACTACACATTTAGTATTTCAAAATATTACCATTATATTTACATATACCTATTATATTTCGCGCGCGAAAAACGAGTTATGAAAGATGCTCTACTGCAATCAAACAACCTGTCTGTGACGTCAGCTCCCTTCAATTGTAACGGTACCTAGCTGGCAATTTTCCTCGAACGGACTATACGTCAGGTAATCTATGGTTATTGTAGCAGATAAAGGGAGAGAAACCTGCTTACCGACAATTCCATTAGAAGGTTGCTGATAGTTATAATAAACAGTCTTAGATAAATACAACGAAAAAGTATACAATTATATATTTTTTAGCGTCAGCGCATATAAATGCGTAAAGCTGGTGAATTTTATTGTAAATAACTACATATTTTAAGGGTTTCGGTAATTTTAAGTATTTTATTATTGCTTTACCGGAAAAATTTCCTGATAGCGCTAAAGTTTCATCTTTCTCCTTATCTGAACAGAAAGGAAAAGGAATTTGTAAACGCACACGTTTAGAAGGGGTCCTGGGGTACCTAAATTGCAGTTATAGCTGAATTATGGCCACTCTCCTTATTAGAAAAACGGAAGATTTGGTCCATTTATGCTAGCCTGACAATTCTCTCAAAGATCAAAACATGCATTCACACAGGATAACATTCTATGCCATTCTGTCAACGATAAACATGAGTGATTGTTTATCGCGGATAAACTATCCGTAATAGACAATCCTCAAATTTCATAAATACTATTCAGTGAACTCTATAGCTTTGGAAAGGACCTTTTGGGTCGCAAAAGAGCTACTGAATGATAGAAGACAAAGCTTAACAGTTCAGAATATTGAGAGACATATTGTGCTATGCCGTAAAAAAAATTGTACTTTATAAAACATACCATTTTATATACCGAATATTTCTACTCGGCAGTTAATGATCAAATTGATTTAAAACGCAGGACGTAAGTTTTTGAAGTAAGTCAAAAAATATTTAAGTCATAGTTATTTATTTTAAGTGCACATACATGCACATTTTGAGGTTTTTGGGTTCATATTTGCATGCATATGTTTTGGGTTTTGTAGTGCATATACTCTGGGTTCTAGTTCATTCTTATCAATTATGTTAATTTAATAATATCAATATTTAGGTATGGCGTCAACATGGCGACAAAGCGACAATTATCGCCACCAATCGTCGCCAAAATCGTAAACATAGACAACAAATTTATTGTCCGTTCTACTATGTAAATGTTCTAGGTAGAATAAAAAGGGCACATGTTTATTCAAAAACAAATTAAAATAAAATCGATTTAATTGAGGAAAAAGTGTCTTGAATAGTTTAATTAATAACCTTAAACTTTATTCGAAAGCAAATCAGCACACAAAGCGTAAAGGAGTTTAATTTTGGTGGTTACCATAATTATTGTTCTTATTAAAATTGAGCATATTCTATTTTGAACATCTGACAATTTAAAATGTGAATAATTTAATGTGTATTGTGCTGGTTGTTTTGCATAAAAGCATACATATATGAAATGATAATCAGTAATACATGTATTAGAAGTACAAATATGGCATTTTTAAATTATGTCTATTTGTCTATTAAGTTCGTTTTTTCGACCACCAGTTGCTAATCAAGGTGGTCCCTTTGGACCGCCAAATTTCTTTCTTTGGCGACATCAGTATTAATGTATATAGTAAAAATATTGCATACATAGCGAGAGGCGCAAACGGCACATGAAAAAGTTCATTCAGTTTGTAGTGCTCCCAACTCTAAGGAAGCAGAGGATAATCTCATTTGTCAATTGCAACATAGTTCTTATTGTTTGCAAACATTCTTGGTATCGGTTTCGTAATTGACATTGTTAATTGGAACCCATCCAATAACCGTCTATGAAACAATGGGATTATATCAGCGAACTTCATGAGTGGACAAGATATTCCATGAGCTTCGTATTTGCTGTATCGGCGATGTATAGTCCCGCTTTGAGATGCAAGTTACACAAAGGATTGTAACAATGGCCGAAGGGATTAAAACAGATAATAGGAGAGTTCATGCAAGGATTAACGGATAAAATGAAGTCATATAAGCATGTGCATCAACGACGTTTTCCCCAAAGGGGATCAGAATACAGGTTTATAATAATGCAAACTTCAGAGCAAAATGGTTTCTTCTGGATATTGGGGCATCCAATCAGTGTTGCCAGATCTGAAGATTAAAAAGTAGCAAACTGTGCTCCAAAAGTAGCAGATTTGAACTATTTGTAGCCCAAACATAAAAATGAATTATTTTGCAACTAGTAGTAGTGGCAGTAGCAGCTCCAATAGCAGCCTAGAAAAAGGATGGGGGCTCCGGTTCCCTCCGATACGTCCCTGATATGCAACATTTCAAGTGCCCTCACGTACGCTCTCTGAATACGGAATATCGTAATCGTATTTCCAATAGCAGCCTAGGAAAAGGATAGGGCTTCGGGTCTTCCCCGATACGCTCCTGGCATGTCTGGAAATTTTTTTAACCCTTGGATTTGGCATTTTTGAAACGGCCACATGGGCGCCCATAAAGAGGGCAGGGAGGATCGAACCCCCTAATAGTATCAATTATTTTTGTAGCATTTTAGTATCTTGTACATTCACTAAAATGTTTGACAGCCTTTAGAAGGAGGTAATAATTTTTCTCAGCGCCCCCCCCCCCCCCCTAAAAGTACTCATATGGGCGCCCACAACGCGTTGTGGTCGGTTTTTTTTTACTCATTGTGCGTTTTCGATGTTTGAGCCTAACAGATATAGTCTACTTATATAAGCAGGACAACATAATCTTTTGTATACTATTTGTATTGTTGAACGAAAAATAAAACGAAAATTGAATGGAACGCAAGTTAAACTAAAAACATTAGATTAACTGTGGAAAGTACTGCCAAGTTAACGATTTTCCACAGTATCCCGAAGTGTACAATCCGAACTTGAACAAGCACGCACCATTATAATCAAGAGCGGATACAGACTTTCATTTTGAGGGGTTCAAGGACAGAATTTGCCATGGTCTTGGAATAACACCCTTCATTTATCATGAAAGTTGGAATTTTTTACAGTAAAACAATATATTTTTGGGGGTCATGACCCCTGTGACTTCTCCTTGAATCCGCGCTTGATTATAATTACGTACTGAAACACAGGAAAATAGAAAAATTAACCTATATATATGCTCGAAGGTTTGCACAGAACTGCAATGTTAAACGAGTTTCGAAGTCATATGACGTCCATTTGAGTACATATAAGATCTCTGTGATTAAAAGTACCAAAACAAAAATTGAACCACAGAGATCTTTTATGAATTGAACGAGTATCGAACATGTTATGTTTTAATAAAACTATCATTCACTGCGAATAGAAATATTCAACAAACAAAATTTTTATTGTATTATGCAATACTAATAATATTTTGTGATTTTATATGCGAAAATAAAAAAGTAGTGCATTTTTTAGATTTATAGCCTGCAGATAATTAAATGTAGCCCAAAAAGTAGCGTGTCGCCCAATTCGAAATGTTTGTAGCGAGGGCACTTAAAACATCGCCCAATACCATACTTGTAGCCCAATCTGGCATCACTGCATCCAATTCTTCAAGGTTAATATACAATTGTTATTAAAAATAAAGAAAGCGACCCGACATTAAGAAATAGTGATTCCAAAGGTGAATAGATTTACAGTATGCGCATTTGTGCATAATTAAATTCATATTACTTAATAAACAAACTAAATTCAAGTTTTCAATTTTGACTCCGAACAATATTGCAGAAACAGTGGCCAAAAATGAGAACTAACAGGGAATTATGGAAAAAATTTTACCAGAAACTTGTGTCGGCAATTAATTAATTTATTAATTGAATTAAGCACAGAAAACATGGTTGATTAGGGTATGTACTTACGAAGAAACAGAACAATGCTTGCAGACAACCATTAGGCTGGACCCCGTCCAAGGGAAAGATAAACTGGCCAAGAAACGTATAGTGAGGGACTGTGGATTATAAACTTGAAGAAGTGGGAAACATATATAGGAAGAATGAGAGATTCACAGAAAATCGAGAAAAATGGGAAAAAAAATTTCAAAAGCGCTACATCACCCTATATATTGAATGAAATTTTTTTCAATAATTTTGATATTTTTTCAATTTTCAGAATCACAATCAACTACGCTTGAAGCATAAAATAATTAAAAATGTATTTATCATATCAGATTAAATTTTTTTTTTAATTAGTGGATATATACAGGGTGAGTTTAATCCACCGCACCTCCGATACATTTTTGAAATCCTTATGTTATTATCAGCCTATTTGCAAATCAATGTTGGGTCGAAAAATGGAATTTTATATGGGCTTTTTTTTTGAGTGGACTATATTTGCTGATTCAGCCAATCATGGGTTAGTGGAGGCCAACCTTCTTTTTAAGATTTCATGCCCACTTGACGAGATATTCGACATGTTCAGCCAAATTAGTATAAGATTTATTACGGCAGTATTTCGTTCTAGTTGTGACGAAAAAATAGATTTAGTTATTCGTTTTATGACTGTTCAACTCGGAATAGATTGGAATTGAATGAGTTTATATTTTGGATTGGTGTTATTCCAAGATAATGGTACATTCTGTCCTTGACCCTCCAAAACGGGTCTGTGTCCGCCCCTGCTTGTAATGTAGGCAATTTAGCATAAGTGCTGTCACGGTTTATCTACAACAGCGATTCGCTGTATTCCTGACAGTATGGGTGCTGGTATGAAATATATTATTAAATATAAATATTTCTTCGTTTACAACCAAACCTGTTGCAATTACTTTCCCATAATTTTACAAAGCTTCGACAATTTTTGAGATTTATTTTTTCTTGTGTGTAGGGGGACAATGAACTATTATTTGAAGAAAATTTCTGAAAAAGCATCTAAACCACATTAAATATATTTATAGTCTGTTCCATGTTATCCTCACACGAGTAAATAGAATACAAGCGATACTTCGTTACAGAATTTTTAAAATAAAAATAAATGCTTCTCTTATGCACGAATTGAATTGTAACTTGCAATGTGATTATAAAAATTAAAGTAATTTGTTTCCTGCTATAACTTTCAGAAATAAAATAAAAAGAATATAGAACTTCAATTTAACAAATAGAGAAAAAAATAACTTTACAGCTACTTCAAAATCTAATACATTTAAATTTAACAAGGCCCTGCGGTGGCGCAGTGTGGTAACGCGTTCGCCTAGTACGCCGTTAATCCGGGTTCGACTCCCAACAGTGTACAAAGAACGCTTACTCAGAGATCTCATAAAAAGATCGCACTGCTCACTGTAGTCCGGGGTTTGGTTCCCTAGGCCTTAAGAGGTTCGGATTCCTCGGAAAACAGTAGGTCCCGGCGCAGCATGACCACTGTAGTCTTTGAGCCGTAAAACAAACAAACAATAAATCTTACAAGTTGACGCAATCACGCTATTACTGGACGTATTCTAAACTTTTAAAATACGACTTCACGTTCGCTTTTCTCCTTTTTAGACCAACTAGCTATCTTGATACGTGTTGCCAAAAGGCTTGCAATTGTCGCTTTTTTAACTACCGTCAGATGGGGCGACTTTGTCCCACCAAATGAGGATAAAAGTGGTGATAATTTCTGTGCGTTTCGTCGAAATATTTTAATAAAACCTGATTCCGATAGCTAGAAGTATTGGCTTGAATATGAAATGTTTATTTTCAAGGTTTTAATTATTGAAGGTGGCATCACTGCAGTTGTTGTTTTCTATACTTTTGTGCGAAGTTTGTTTGTGGTCAACTTCCTTGGAAAACTTGCTTTTACATTATGTAAAAAGGTGGTAAGTACTATTTTTACCCGATCTGCCGAACTGCTCAGGGGCCCGTGACTGCTCTCTCTGGCCATGAATATGAGGGTGGAATTGTATCCAGGCCATCTGCCAAGGCTTATTGAATAATTATTTGTGGCATGAAGCAAAGTCACCCCAAGCCGGGGTGACTTTATCCCACTTTTTTGAAAAACAATTTTTTTTTCACTTTTAAATTTCCAAAGTGTATATAAAATTGTCTATTAAACACTTAAGAATATGTGAGAAATACATATATTTTTTTAAAATAGAAATTTCACCCAGTTTCAGGGTTTTAAAGAAAAAAAATAGGTGAAAAATGAGAAAAAGTCACCCCAGTTGACAATACTTTTTAATTTACATTTAATTTAATTAAAAAACATTTAATTTCTCGATTTCCAAGGGTCTATAGCCGCTAATTTTCATACATTAAGGATTTTAATGTGTCTACATTAAGCTCAATTAAATTCGTTAGATTCGGCATGTGAGCTCCGAGGAAGTGGGGGAGGGGTTACTTGTGAGTTTTCCTGACTTTCTCAGTCTGTAATGTAAATATGAGCCAATCTCCTAAAAATTCCTCCAATGAGGCAATCCTCTCTATCTCTCCAAGGGGGGCCGGTACCTACACGCTTCCCCCCATCTTTCCAAATCCTGTAATAACTTGAGAAAAGCAACAAAAATTGAATATTATATTCAAATTTAGCCTTCTTATAAAGACCGAAGTATAGGAGGGGGCAACATAGGGTGAAGTCCAGGCCCCCACCACAAATAATTAATAGGCTACGTATTTTTGTACGATATGAAAAGGAATCTTGACTTTGTGCCAGTGGAACTCGTAACGTGTCTTATGTTCAGTGTATCTATTGGATAAAGTGAAAGAAAATACAATGTTTCAGTAACGTACGCAAACATTTTATAAGGGGTTATGGGTGTACTAAGAGGTGGGGAGAGTTTCGACAATCAAAATTTAATTGTATACAGGAAAATGGAAAGTCAATGGGGTTATGACTAACCCCTGCTCCCGGTGCTATTACAAATAGTTTTTATGTTACAACTACCAAATGTTCAGGGCCGGACATTAGCTGAAGCCATTCCTCTCTCCCCCAAAACCGAGCAGTTTTTAAACACAAAAAGATAAAAATATTACTACTGCTAGGTTATACAAAAAGTGCTCACGAACTTGATTTACAACTTTGTAATAATTTTACAAAAGTCTCTGATTGGAGCATAGCTTGACTACCCTCTACCCACAAAAAAAAGTAGATGGGCTTCGGAACCATTGATTGGTAATGTGTTATTGGTATTGAGTTGTAATGTCATCAATCAGATAATAACAATTATTAACGCTGTATTAGGGTAAAAGGTCACTAAATTAAAAATTTACAGGACGGTGCATAAGCATTCCCAGAAAGTGGAAGGGGGTGAGGTTTATTTCAACCCACAATCCAGAATATTAACCATGTTAAAAAAAATGCACGTTAAAATCTTGGCACGTTTAAACCTACGTCAAACCCCCGTAACATCCCCCATCGCCATTAGGATAGGCAAATGGGACGATGTCTAAATGCTCTCTATTGCATAATTTTTAAAAACTGAGGTTTTTTATATTTATTAATTAGGAAGAGATTTAAGAAATAGCGATAAACCGCCAATTCTAATAAACTGATCATTCTCGCGCGTAAGAATATTGTAAATTTTATTTTCGTTGTTCGTAACACGGTGAAGACAGCATGCAAAGTCGCCAAATTGGGCTTACTCTTTTGCTGATAGTATAGAACCAATGAAAAGGTTATCTCGGAAAAATAAACAACCCAGCATTTACTCGTTAGCGCCTATTGGTGAAACTAGTCCAATCAGTGAACATATGGCTATTTCAAAAATGTTTCGTGGGTGCGGTGGATTGAACTCACCCTGTATATCCTCAGTGTTTTTTATTATAGTCTGTCTGTATTATCTAATGCTAGCAGTAAACTATAGTTTCTAGCTATAGCACTCGGTGTCGATTTCCCAAACAAAACGTTTTTGTAAACATATAAATTTCTTTATTTGAAATTGAAGTTTTTCCTTTTTTTATACAACGAAATACAGATAACGATTTGAAACTTCAGATGTCGCTTAAAAATGTCGTGTTCCTCAACCTGTTCTTGTTATTTTTTGACAAATAGAGGTATTTTGAAAAGGACTACGTTTCCTGCACCAGAGACTTAAGGAGTCAAAGAAATTCAAGAAATTGCATATGTGAATATACAGACAAATTTATATTTTCAATCTATAATGAATGCATTTTACATATGTTTACTTCAAAGTGAAACACGTATCTGGAAATTTGGACTTCTTTTGGAGCTCTGGTCTCGTTGGCTTGGTTAACGAACTCTTAGTTATTTTGGAGCAGAAAGGAAATTTTTAATAAACTAAAAATCATTCGCATTTCACATGTTGTGTATGCATGCACATAAGCACGCACACAAAACACATACATGCATGTATTCAATGACTCTTCAAGATTAAAGTTCCCATGTAATAAATAGATTATCAGAACCAAGCAGAATAATTTCAATTAAAATAAATTAATAAAAATATCGCGTTTCGTTAACAAATAACTAAACGGTAAGTCAGATTATTTTGGACTTTCGTCAATTAAAACGTTCAGAAAGACCGTGCAAAAACCAAGCAGGCGACAAGGAGCATTTCTGTTCTTAATTGTACAAAATTAATATGCCGCTGTGTAAAATAGATGTTTAAGGAAAGAGGGTCTTTTTTTAATGAATTAAATTTTTAAGGTTAGCTTACCACGATTCCACGTAATTATGCCGTGCGCTTTCTATTTGTTGGCAATATTATTTTTAAATTTATTAAGTAGTTATGTTTTTATGTGGCCCATTTATATTTCATTCTAATAGAATTTAAAATTCTTTGCAATTAATGTTTTTTTAAACAAAAAAAAAAAATATTATGAACTTTTTGGATACTTCATTTGAAATAAACAACGTAAAAACTTCCAATTTTTGCGGACCCATGAACTATATTATAAATAATAAAATACACGCGTATGTAGGCATGTAATGTATGTATTCATGTATTAGTGTTTCATCTAGAAAAATTAGGGCAAGGTGCATGGCCAATATGTTTGGCCATGCACCAAAATACACAGATACTCAAGATGAATATTCGTAGTTACGTTAGCTTTACTGCTACCAATTCCTTTAAACAACGTCTTAATTTGTTTAGTTCCTATAGTTGCTTTCTTTAAATTGCTTAGTTTTCATTTGCAGGTAACCATTTTTTGGAGGATTTTTTTTTTTTTTTTCCGAGTTAAGTATATGCGAAAGGCGAGCGGAAGGTGTGCGTGATTATTGCAATCTAACTGCAATGTTGCCAGATGGCAAGATTAAAAAATCTCAACTTCATACAAAATAATAATTAAATTAATATAACTATAAAATTTAGTTAAACAATATATTAATATCCTATACTATATGACAAGTAAGAGTAATAAAATAGGGATGTAAAACATGCTTAATTTAGTGCTTAAAGACAAACAAATTGATTTTAACAAAAATTTGATCTCAAAAATACGTGGAACCGCTAACGTTTATCGCAGTAGTCCGTGGTTGAAAGTCTGCAAACCTGGCAACAGTGCTTTGTTTACAAATATTCGTCAGCAATTTCATTTTGCCAAAACCATCAGTGTTATTACGGAAATGAAATGCTGGAGTACAAAATTTTTATAAATCAACAAATTTCGTCACGCGTTTTGGATTCTAACGTGGGAATTTGAATTATCATCGGGGACGGATGATGTGTTATTTTCTGAGGGCTAGATGGGACATATGGGCACAAGGGTGAACAAGTTGAAGGGCAGGGCGCTAATAGGTTCGGCAGGGCGTTGCGCCCTTCTATTTCGCTTTAGATGAAACACTAATGTATGTATGTACGTGCGCGCGTGTGTGTGTGTTAATTATGCTAAAAAATTGTAAAAGTACCATTAGAAAAGCTTTTCGATTAAAGTACAAATTAACTTGTGTGATTAAGAAATAAAAAACGTAAATATAATGATATTCAAGAACGTAGAGAATTAATAAATAATGCAGTGTGTGAGAACTTCAATATTTTATGCGATATATTACGAGGGCGAATCAGAAAAAGTCTTTGCCCCTGTTTTTTATTAGCCAAAATAAGGTACATACAGGTAATTACCAATATACGTACTATTCTACGTACCTTATTTTTTCCACATAGTCCCCATACCGCTTCAGACATTTGTCCCATCGCAGCACTAAATTTAAGATGCCCCTGTGGTAGAATTCGTCTGGCTGACTGTGCAACCACCGTCGGACTGCTGTCTTGGCTTCATCGTTGCACGTGAATTGCTGTCCTGCCAGAAACTTCTTCAGCGGACCGAAAACGTGGAAATCACTAGGGGGCGAGGTCCGGACTGTATGCAATCAGAACCGCCGACAAGCTCCGGTCATTTCACTGGGAGAGTCTGGACCACCCACCATACAGTCCGGACCTCGCCCCTAGTGATTTCCACGTTTTCGGTCCGCTGAAGAAGTTCCTGGCAGGACAGCGATTCACGTGCAACGTTGAAGCCAAGACAGCAGGACGAATTCTACCACAGGGGCATCTCAAATTTAGTGCTGCGATGGGACAAATGTCTGAACCGGTGTGGGGACTATGTGGAAAAATAGTGTAAGGTACGTAGAATAGTACATATATTTGTAATTACCTGTATGTACCTTATTTTGGCTAATAAAAAATAGGGGTAAAGACTTTCTGATTCGCCCTCGTATATCGAAGTAGTGAGATAAAGTATGACGTCATACATATACAAATATGTCCAAAATATTAAGTCGTGATAAAAAAAAGGTGAAATAAGGCATGAAACTTATTTATGGTTTCGTGAGCTTCATGAACAGCTTGTATGTGATATCTATTCCTATCCAAGGAATATTTATACCGTCGAGTAAAATTTGAATCCATTTTATGGATATTGTATCATTTTTATGTAAATTTTCATACAATAAAACAGGTATCCATCATTTTATGAAGAGCAAAACCATTTAATGAAAAACGTAGACTATGTTGCTCTATAAATTATTCATTTGCTGTTGCATTTAAACATTGAAGAATTTTCATACCTCTTTTTATTCCAAATTAGCAAACTTTGCGGAACTACAAATCCACGTATTCAAATGCAAATTATAGTCATCAAGTAAGTCTTCAGACTGCGAAAGAATTCTACATAATTTTAAAATGCAAATTAAATTAGGTATTCCTTTCAACAAGTTTCTGAATACATAACATACTTCATTAAGTTTCGTACCTTTATATTCACGTGGGACACACGTTTTAGTACTTACTTACAAAGGGTTTATTACTTATTTACAAAGGTATTATTACTTATTTACAAAGATGTTATTACTTGTTTACGAGTGTTTTATTACGTAGTATGTTTTATTACTTATTTAAAAAGGTTTTTCCGGTGATTCCTCTTATGTTTGTTAGGCACTTGTGTTATTGTTATTTTCTAGACTTCTATCCTTCTCAGCACACAGAAGAACTTCTATATATTGAAGTAAACGGTTCCATGAAAAAAAAAACAAAAAACATTGATATAAATAGTAACGATATTTTTTACACTCTTTTATCATATAGTATATTGCATTTACTACACGGACATATTTCCTAATCAATGCATTCTTATATAAAAGGTTAGCATAAATGAATGACCGGATTTTAAAAATTTATATTTTCAAACGAATCCACATAATATGATATGACATATAGTGATATATAAAAATAAAGAAAAATGTTCCATTGTTTTTTTACTTACAAATATTCAATGGGTATGCCTTTCGTAACAAGACAAAAATTTAACCTATAGTCAAGTTCATTCCAGATATTTTTCATTTTTTCACTGACAACTGTGGTCAATGCCGCAATGATGCGGTCTTTAAGT
>QLNU02014802.1:14469140-14590337 GCA_006491805.2 Dysdera silvatica
AACATTTCTAGTCAAAAGAAAGCAAACATTGGTGGAAGTATTTTGCAGGAGTTGCTGCGGTAATTAAACGAGCTGGTTTTCATACATACTAAATCGCAAAATAAAGATATTTTCTCGGGGAGAACAAACTTACGATTACTTTTGTTGTAATTATAATAATAAATAACTCTTTTGTTGTAAAATAATTATATTACATAGACCTCCAAAGTGTATAATACCCATTTTATTGATAAAATGAACGAAAGTCTAGAAGCAATCAAAATTGACAAATTAATAATATTGGGTGATTTTAATATTGATGTTTCTAAGGATTCTCAAGATAGTAAACTGTTGTTGAGCGTCATTAATGCAACGGGATTTCAAAATGTGGTTGATGATTACACAAGAATAAGCCCCGACACAGCAATAACAATAGACCTCTGTGTAACTGATATAAATGGAATCTCAGTAAAAACGATTGATTTTCAACTTAGTGACCACAGACCGATATACTTGGAAATAAAATCAGAGGGAAAATTATATGCAAAGCATATGCTTAAAATTAGAAACTTTTGTGCAAAAATAGAGAAAATTTTAAAACTGAAATGAATCAGATAGATTGGGTGTTGGAATTGAGGAATAAACAAGACACATATAGAATTTTTATAAACAAAAAATAACTGAATTATTTAACAAAAATTTTAAATGGAAGGGGATAAAAAGTAGGGTAGATATAAAGGGTTGGATAAGAAGGGACATAAAAACCAAAATAAAACAAAAAACAATTTATATAGTAGATTTGTAAGAACAAGAAATATAAATTACTTGCAAAGATACAGAAAACTAAGAAATCAGATTAATACACTATTAACCCAAAAGAAAAAGGCATATTTCGAAAGTCGTTTTAAGTCTACAGATAGTAAGAACAAATGGAAAATAATAAATAAGATGAGAAGAATCAAGGAAAAAAAATAGGAATTGAGAAATTAAAAGAAAGAAATTATCTAATAAAAAACAAAAAAGAAATAGCAGAAATTATGAACAGGTACTTTGTAGAAGTTGCTGAGAAGGAAATCAACAGAAATGTGGGAAGAGATTATATTAAATATATCAAAAGTGGAGTGATACAGTCTTTTTATATGGAAGACATAAGTCAGGAAGAAATATTCAAAGAAATAAGGAAATTAAATACAAGAAAGAGCCCTGGTATAGACGAAATTACTCCATTGGTCATTAAAGATTGTGTGGAGTCGCTGGTAAATCCACTTTGCTAGATATTTAATGATATTATAGAGAGCGAAGTTATACCCAAAGAGCTAAAAATTGCGAAAATAATACCGATCTTTAAAAAAGGCAAAAAAGATCTAAAAGAAAACTATATACCAATTTCATTATCACCAATTTTTTCAAAGATTTTCAAAAAACTGATCCACAAGAGATTAATAGAATTCATAAATAAACACAATATTTTGAACAAATATCAATTTGGTTTTAGAAAGGGAAAATCAATAGAAACAGTTTTGATGAGAACGGTGAAGCTTATTAACAACTTACTAGGAAACAAAATGCACGGGATAGGTTTTTTTTCGATTTAAGCAAAGCATCTGACATGATAAATAAAGATATACTACTAGAAAAAATGAAAGTATACGGATGTAGAGGGAAAATAAATAATTTATTAAGAGACTACTTAAATGATAGAATGCAAATAGTATTTAATAACGAACAAAAATCAGATTTAATAAGAAATAACTACGGCGTACCGCAGGGTCTATATTGGGACCGCTATTATTTTGCCTCTATGTAAATGATACTTTCAATGCAGCAGAGGAAGGGAAAATTACTCTCTTTATGGATGATACAAGTACAACAACACAGGATAGAGATCAGGAGAGGTTGCTGGATAAGACAAGGGAAGAAGCTGGGGAAAATGAAAGAATCGTTTGAAAATGATGAATTAAAAGTAAATGGCAAAAAACAAACATACTGATATTCAAAAATAAAAACAAAAATATTGAAAAACTGGAAAATGGATGGAATATATCAATAAATGGTGAAATCATAAGTATAATTGATAAAATAGATTTCTTGGGAGTAACAATAACAAGAGACTTAACATGTAATGAACATATAGGTAAAATATCTAAGAAAATAAGTAGAGGTATGGGGTTAATTAAAAAATAGCAAGGGTATTATCCAAAAACATAACAATTAAATTATACTATGCATTTGTTCATTGTCATCTTATGTACTGTAATTGTGTTTGGGGAAATATGGGGAAATTAAATCTAAAATTAATAGAAAAAGTTAGAGTAAATTCCTTGTAACACTGTATGTATGGTAACCAGGAGTGGGATTGGAGAGTCATATTGGAAGAAACTAGTATTATTCCAGTAAGCAAATTAAACGCATATTGCATACCGAAAAAAATGTACGGAAGAATCCAAAATAAAAGATTTAATGGAATAATAAATATAACATATGGACAATACTTGAATGAAGGACTAATATTGAGAGCAGATGAAATATTAATTGTACCTATAATAAGAAAACAAGAAAGCAGAAATAACGTAAAATATAGAGGACCTAAATTGTGGAATGTCTTAAACGAGGAAACAAGAGAAATAAAGAGTTATAAAGAATTTAAAAATAATTTAAAAAGGGAACTGATTGAGTAAAAGCTGCAGGAGCGATAAGAGAAGCCTTAAAAAAGATACTTTAAAATTTTATTGACGAGTCACTCAAGTGCTTATTTGGTTTCTGCAGGGTCTCGAGCGGGTTATGCTGCAGCATGTACTCGGGACACACACGTGTGATATAATACCTTCAATTCTGTTGTTGTGTGTATTAAATATGTACTACTTCACACGTATAAACAAATAAATAAAATAAATATGCATTTAGATTTGTGTAATAAAATTCTAATGTTCTATACATCACAAATTCCTATAATGTTTTATCATCAAATAGTGTTCACATTTCCTTAAGTTCATGAAATGCATACATCGTTAGAAACTGCAGAATTGGTGCCAAAGATGTTTTATAACGTTTACAACAAATTTTATGTATAGAAGTATATTATTTTTGTAAAATTTTTTAAAAGCGTCTTCGATATATATAGAAATGAACTTTCCATTTAATAAGAGAGACCAAATGAATGCACAAAACTCATATATAAATTTTTCATGCACGAAAGTTCGATAGATAAAGTAATAATATATATCTACCTCGCAGTTCTTAAATAGTACGCGTATAGTATATAATACTTTGTTTCTAGTATTCTTGCTTAATGTATTTTCTCTTAGGAGGTGGAGCTGAATGAACTGTTCACTGCAGCCCACTATACGGTAAGTAAGTTTTAATGCAAAACTATATCCATGGCCTATAGATATTTTGAAGGATTGACGTATGTTTAGCGTATAAAATTCATCAAATTTAAAATTAATTCGTTTTAAAAGGCGGAATTACTTCAATTTTTGACAACATCTTTTAAGCTCAAATTAGCGCTTAAATTGAGCCATATACTAGAGATATTGCCTTCCCTCAGGGTCAGGAAGGATTATCATGAAAATGATCGGTAATTGACTAATTGATGAATGGCAGAATACACGAGGTCTCAAGAGGAAGCATACAGTTAAGAAAGAAAAAAAAAAAAGCCTCATCTTAAGTTGGGCTTGACCTAGTGATCTCTTAAGTTATCCAAGCGTTCTGTCAATTAAAGCATTAGATGATGAAGCCTCAACTTCTTACGCATGTTTGTAAATGTTAAATTTGCACCTTTTTTTAAACGGGGGTTCGCGGAAGGTACTTAAGCAAATTATTATTTATTGGCAAGCAAGAGGTTGCTGATTCGAACTAAGTCTGTGGCGTATATTTTTTCTTCTTTCTAACCTTTACATAATATTTTCCTTTGAAGATTCGTGTATTGTACGATATGTCGTCGATTATTAGTCACTTTCGTTATAATTGTGTCAACCTTGGGAAAGCTAATATCATCCAATTTAGAAATATGTATGTCAAGGGTTTCAATTTGATCCAAAAGCTTGGGTGTCAAAAATTAGTTATCTGAAATTGGTAGCAAAACTATGTTTTCGTTTAAGAATTTTCACATTTATTTTACACACTTTTCAGTGTTAGTTATAACACCGTTCAATAGCTGATTAATTTTGAATTTCCTAAACAGTAGATCAAAATCATGGCAGTTAATTTATGTTAAGATTTAGATTTTATTCAAATGGAAAAGGCCTAGCCCAAAATTTCCGACATTGCGCAGTGTGCTATCTAAATGACATTTTTTATCAAAATTGATTTCTTTCAAAAATTGCGATTGATGTGATACACTGCGCAAAAATAGTAGATAAATAAAACACAATACTGTCACTGTTAGAAATTACATAATTTAATGTCTTGACAGTTGTTTCATTTGCTTCTTGCTACTTTTTTTCAAACGCAATATACAAACCAAACAAACTGCTGATTGGTAATGATGGTCACGGTTGCCACCATACTAGTTACGAGCCATGCTTCGGAGAAAAATAACCGGTTTTCGTTGGGATAGGAGAAACGTCTCTGGATACAACGCCGATCCACGAGACGGCAGAAATGCTCAGAACGTGAATGCGTTCACTTTCCGTCGGACCTTGATTTCTTGAAGCCTTCCACATATTTCAAATGGGCAATGGAGCTATCAACGATCCTAGTGAAAGCATATTTTTTGCGGAATGCTACAAAAAACTGTTGCCCCATTAACTGTATTTAAAATCCTCATCAGTTTAATTTTGACTGCTTTTCTGAACATTTCCGCCGTCTCGTGGATCGGCGTTGTATCCAGAGACGTTTCTCCTATCCCAGTGAAAAACGGTTATTTTTCTCCGAAGCATAACTTGTAACTCGTATAGTGGCAACCTTGACAAGCATTACCAATCAACAGTTTTTTTGGTTTGTATATTTTGTTTGAAAAAAGTATCAAGAAGCTACTGAAACAGCTGTCACGACATTAAATTATGCAATTTCCAACTGCAAAAGTATTATGTTTTATTTATCTGCTATAATTTCTATCCTTTAAAAATATTTCTAACTTTTAAATAATATCCAGAAAACATATATATTCTATTTTAATAAATTTTATGTATGTATTGTAATTTCCAATCATGATATAATTTTGAACGACTATGATTTCTTTAGACGTGAATTTGTCTACAAATTCTATCACATGATCCATTGGATCTATCTAGAGGTATATAAGTCTAGAGAGAGAGAAAGAGTAAGAGTTTATGCATATAATACTATATATATATACATATATATATATAAAAGCTATTTATTAATAACCCGCAGAGCTCAAAACTGTAAATAGCACACTAAATAATTACAAATAGCAATCAAATATATATGCCCTGACGTACACGAGAGGGAATTTGACATGGCTCATAAATTCACAATAGGTTTGATTCCCGAGAATTACAATATGTTGTATATAATCATTCTATCAAGATATATGTAAAATTTTAGTTCTGTAATTCTCTTCATTATGAATTTTCATCTTACGCTGCTGGATGTGTGGGATCTTTGCGATGAACAACAATTCCAGTTAAACGTACAAGTTGTGCAATCTGGAATACATGATAAGGAAACGGCCAGGTCTCAGACATGCCAAGGTAGCTGCTGCCTACGTAAATCTCCGCCCCATATAATTCCATAATTCTAGTTTGATCTATAATTCAGTTAACGTGAATTGCAGAATTTAGCCGAGACGGGGGAACAGAGAGCTATGAAATAAATTTACGGGCAAGGATAAGCAGATTCGATTGTGGCAATAGATTCCCCTGTCGCTAATGATCCCGGAGCCTGTTTGTTTCCAATGTCAGTGAGGATTTTCCGGTCCATTATTGAAAATCGTAATAATTTCCAAAAGGATCATTAAACTGGAGGGAATGGCAATGCAATAAATCTATTGTGAAATGCGTGTGAACCCATCTCTTTTATGTACAAGCTTTACATTTCACAGTCGTAATAATATGCTTGGTCACACTGGCGGACCCAAGGGGGTGCGGGACGGCGCAATCGCCCCATCCCTTGAGCCGGGATTATATCATGGAAAATGAAATGAAAAATACCGGACACTTGGCTAAAAATAGGAATCGGAAACAAATCCCCTCCCCTACGAAAGATTTCTGGGTCGATCCTTGCTTGGTCTACATACAATACGTAACTAAAAAGACAATTAAATCTCTGTGTTTTACTTCTCTTACAGATCTTGAATTCGCCTAAGGTTAAGTTATTGGAAATCTCATTTTAAGATTTTTTAAGCCATGCTATTCGTGTCTCTTCTTCTTCCTGTTCAGTATTCAATGTTCGTATTCGATATTTCTCGATTTTCTTTACGATTCGTGAAACGCTTTTGTACGAAACAAGTTAACGAAGCATGGACGTGTCGTTTAAACTGGCAAATACACGTACAGATGTTGGTTCTCAAATTCAGTATTTAATTGTGTATGACGAGTATCGAAAGTCGCGTGCTTTGCTACATGACTACAAAAACGAAATTGGCTGCAATATTTTATACATTGTTGTGGTCTGCCTTTCAGCATTTCAGAGAGTGCCTAAAAACTGAGAAAAATATTAAGCGTTTCATATTTTCACATCCCATTTATGACATTCTATAGATTCCCTAGATATTCAATGGCTTTCCATAGATTTCATTCTATACAATGCTTAATTTTGCACATTAGCAGTAACGTTAACAGTATAATCTGTCCTCATTCGTCTAGCGGTCCAAGACACTCCGGGCTAAACGGAGGGACCCTGGTTCGAATCCAGGATGGGGAAAGCGTCTCTTTTTCTCAAAAACGATAAAAGCTCTAGTTTGAGCTATAATCTATACGTGGGTGGCAGAAATTATTGTATAATAAATTCCCCCACGAAAAACTCACAAAAATCTCGCCCCGGGGGCTTTTCTGTGTTGACCATTATTTGGCAATTGTGTTATCCCTGTGAAGGGTAATAATACCTTAACATAATCTGTTAATTATTGTTCACTTTTACGATTTATTTTTCTATAATTTTTGTAGCAGTGCTAGGTACGCCAATAGTAACTTTATTATGCACAAAATATAGTAATACAGCAAAATCTCCCTAAAGCGACCACCCTAAGTACTGTGGAAAATGGTCGCTCAGAGAGGTGATTTCTTAATGGATGTTTATGATGAAGATCCTTCCGTCTATGTAAAAAAAACCGTTTCGAGAAAAGTGATCGTTAAGGAAGGTGGTCGTTTAATGATAGTGGTAGTTCGTAGAGGTTTTACTGCATTTATCTTTTAAGATACAGTAAGTTTAGCATTATTCGTAATTTATTTCGCATACTATTTCTAAAGACTGCGCAATGGTTTAGCTCAATACAAATTCCAAACGTTTGCTTTTGATCATCTGCAAATTCGTTATGATTTGAATCCATCCCCTTCCTTGAGTTTAAAATTATTTGATACAGCAGTGGAATCCCGAAAACTTTGCGAAATTAGGCGAGTGTTTACAGAAATACAAATACACAAAGGAAGTTCACATTTTCTATTCTGTTCTGTGCATAAACATAGCTTAAACTTTTCCACCCTAATTAACGAACTAGTTGAAAACACAAACGTTTAGAAAAATTCAATTAAAAATAAATCAACATTGAAAAAATTATTTCCATTTTTGATTCTTGTTGGATTTGACAAAGTTTGGTGCATTCTACGTATATAAGTACAGAACGTTCTTCATTAAATTAAAGCTAATTAAAAATCATATTAGTTCAACAATGAGTGCAAAACGATTAAATGCCATTGTTAGTTTCGCCATGTGTAATTAAATGAGCGAAATGAGAATTAAATAAAATTAAATTATAGTGGCGGAAACCAATAACGCCATTTTTCTTATAAAAAGCTGAGCTAAAGAGTTTGTTTGTTTGTTTGGCTTTTTTATGGCGCAAGAGCATCTGGGCTATACTGCGCCAAAAGCTGAAGAGACGGGAGGATGTGTACATTGATACGGTGAAACGTGTGTATAAAAATGCAAGTGCAAAATTTCGGTTACATAAAGATACCAAAACTATCAAACTTGGCAAAGGGGTGAGGCAGGGAGATACCATTTCTCCAAAACTTTTTACTTCTGCTTTACAGATGATTTTTCAGCTGATAAATTGGAATAACAAGGGAATAAAAATAAATGGTGAATATTTAAATCATCTGCGGTTTGCTGATGACATTGTTATTTTTTCAACGGACCCATTAGAACTCCAAGACATGGTACAAGAGCTCTCAACTAGAAGTGAAGAAGTTGGACTCAAGATGAACCTACAAAAAACTAAAATCATGTTCAATAATTTCGTAGAGAAAACAAAAATACAGGTTGACAACATTGAGCTAGAAATTGCTGATTCATATATTTACCTTGGCCAGCTGATTTCAATGGATGGCAACATTATGAAAGAACTCAACAGACGTATTAAACTTGGCTGGAGTGCATTTGGAAGAAACAGTTTTATCCTGAAGGGGAAATTGCCTTTGTGTCTAAAAAGAAAGGTCTTCAACCAGTGTGTATTGCCAGTCCTCTCTTATGGATCAGAGACATGGAGTCTAACAGTTGGAGCAATACGAAAGTTACAGACAACGCAAAGGAGCATGGAGAGGTGCATGCTTGGAATAACTAGGAGAGATCGAAAAAGAAACACTTGGGTGAGAGAGCAAACTAGAGTAGAGGACATCATTGTTAAAGTAAAAGGGCTGAAATGGCGATGGGCTGGGCATATTGCAAGAAGAACTGATCAACGATGGACAACAGAAATTCTGAACTGGATTCCAAGAGACCACCGAAGACCTAGAAAACGTCCTCAAACTAGATATGTGGATGAAATAAGAAAAGAGGTTGGGGTGACGTGGAAACGAATGGCCCAGGATAGACTTGTGTGGAAAGCATTTGGAGAGACCTTCATCCAGCAGTGGATAGATAATGGTTGAATATGATGATGATGATATATATATATATATACACTTGAGAGCGAGAATACTAAAAGATATTTGGAGAAGAAGAGAAAATTGTTGCTGTTTAAATAATATTTTGAAGTGAAAATTAGAGCTTCCGTATAAACCTTCGAAGGCGAGAGGACACTTATGTCCTGCTCTGATTATGTTAATTTTTCTGAAACTCCCTTTGAATTATTATTATTTTAAAGAAACAATTCGTATCACATAATAAATAAAACTTAAAAAAAAAAAAAGAAACTGTTTGCGTATTATTGGGTGCATATAGTCAATCAATGGGATTATTGGTGCATCATTATTATTGAAGTATTTATTAGTGAGTATTTATATCGCTTGGATAAACATACCAGGACGTAAAGAGTTCAATCGAATTGTAAGTACTGTTTATTCTATTTTTGCAGAAGTTATGAATAATAATAATTATATATATATTAAAGGAAAAAATGTTGTTTGGGGACGTGTTATTAAGCGGTATTAAAAAGTTATAAATCATTAAAAAAGTTTGTTATAATATTTGCAAAGAATATTAATACGTATATATTGTCATATGTTGTTATCGTATATGTTGTTATGAAAGGAGAAATAATAAGAGTGTAAGAAGCTGATAAATAAATAATCAGAAACGTTGGTAAATAAATGGTCAGAATGGAAATTGAATAATAGTCCGAAATGTATAAAGGAGTAAAACTTTTCCTAATGTAGAGATTATTTCGAAAATATTTTTAGACATACCAATATCAAATGAATCAAGTGAAAGATCTTTGTCAGTTTTAAAATGCGTTAAAAACTATTTAAAGAGTATAATGGATGAAGACAGATTGAACAATATAGCCATATTATACATAGGACTAAAAATTTCAGACAAAATAGATACTGCAAAAATAACTGATTAATTTACAAAAGGGAAATCATAGCACAAATTTATGTATAGTTCGTTCACGAAAAGTAGTCCGATGGTACCGTTAGAAATAACGGGAGCTGACGTCACAAACGGCCTAGCCGATTACAGCAGAGGGGAGGACGTCATTTCAGAACTGGATTTTAGCGAACGTTTGCCTTCGTCAAAAACCTGTTCTAAAATGACGTACTCTCCTCTGCTGTAATCGACTAAGTCATTTGTGATGTCAGCTCTCATTATTTCTAACCATCGGATTAATTCTTGTGAACGAGCTATAGAAATTGTTTTTAAGCACTCAGGTAACTTGGTTACTGTTAAATTTTTCTTCTGATTTTTCTTGAAACGGTGAGTTTATTATTAGTTACATATTGCCGGTTTAAGGAACTCACTAAAAATTTACTACTGAAATTCTTACGAAAATACCACCAGTTCCTTACACCATTTTTTGGGGGGGGGGGGCTTGGGTATAAGTGTCACGAAATTTTTACCGCCAGGGGCCTCCAACAGATTTAATCCGCCTCTAAACAAGAGGCACTTTATTTATGATGTACGAAACATTTGGCCCAGTAACGTCGCCAAAGGGGGTGGTCGCCCTGGGCTCCAAAATTCGGGGGCGGCAATTAGCCTTTAAAACAAAAAATTGTTTTGTTACCCTATTGGAGGGGGCCGCAATGACAGTCCCGCGCCCCGAGCGGCAAAATATCAAGCTACGCCACTGATTATGCCAATACTCTGAGATATTACTCTGGTTTTTATTAATAGCGTCAATTATATGTTGGCGGATGTAATAATAGAAATTGAATGCGTCATTAAATTGGCAGGCAATTCGGCACAAATGCACCCGATGCAGGAAACACAATATAGCAATTTCTAAATCTCATTTTCGCATCGTCTTTTAGGGTATAAATAAATATAAGCTGGCCCAAACAGCAAGTAATAGGGATGAAAAGCAGCTTCAAGATTTATTGCTATTATAACTTTTAACATTTATCAGTCGTGGATTGATTGCTCGAGCCCCCCCCCGCCCCCCACCCCGAAACTTATGAGAGCCTCTGCCTTCCGGTGTTAACCTCTGTGTTGATCCAATCTGTTCCCTTATTTGACTCATCTATCTTCTATGACGTTCCTTCTTTGATACTTTTCAAGGAAACCATCACTTTCATTTTAAACTACTTTTTTCCATGCCAAAATTGCTCTTTATTTACTTTTCACTTTCAATATATTCCGTCTCTTTCAATAGCTTCGCATCTAATCCGTATTACTGACTAGAAGTACTGATACAAATTACGATGACACAGAACTGTACTTCACAATAGATTGGTGTAGCATAATATATTAAGTCTACTTTTTCCATTTGTTCTAATTTCTTGTAAAGTTTTGTATGAAAAGCATATTGTTCAAGTATATTTTCTCCCATTTCGTTGACAAACTTTGACAAACATTTCGAAAAATTAGTATGCTTAAGATAATGTATTAGTATATAATATAGTTTATTTTCTCTTTTAAAACAGTAGCAGGGCCTGAGACAGAGGGGAGTAACGGGACAAATACTTTTCATTTCCTTTTTTTTTTTAATTATTTACTAAACATTGAAAACATTATGAGTTTCACAAACCGTTACTATTTAGCTCTTGAAATATGTTGAAAGGCGAGAAGTACCCGATCTGCAACATTTCATATTAGTTCATAAATCCTGTTCCCGCCCTTGATTCCAAGTATAATAGTAGACAATAGTATACAGCCGCAAAGAGTAGCATACTACCATACATTTCTACTACTGCTGTATGCTACTCTTCGCGGCTATGGTATACTACTGTCCACCAAGGGTGGACTGGGCCGCCAGCCCACCGGCACCTGAGCCGGTGCGCTTTACGAGGTCCTAGGCAATGTAGTAAATCGAGTTCTTCAATGAATTTCTGATTCCATGTCCGCCCCCAAACATTTTTTAAGAGTTGAACGCCAATGGATTGTTAAGCTTATAAATTTTTTAACGAGTCTTGCAAACGATGTTAAGAAATGGAAAAACAAAAAAAAAGTTTGGCGCGGGGCCACTGGACACTTGCTTCTTTGCCCCCCCCCCTTGTCTGCGGTCCTCATAGTGATACATAACCATATAATGTACAAAACTCTGCTCCGTAGTAACGAGTTCACTTAGTGTGTTGTTCATCCGGGTTCGACTCCCAATCTTGAAAAATTCCACTTACCGACCAATTGTTCATTGTGGTTTCCGAGGCTTGACCACTTTGTTCCTAAGAAGTTTAGACACGGAGATAAGAAACCATGGAGTGGGTATCGCCCATTCGAGGCATGCAGAGTGAAGCCTTGTTTGCTCGATTAAGCTCTGCCCTCCTAGGTAAAGAAAGAAATTCTGTAGTGTTTAAAAAATATTGTTTTGTGTGAATTCCAGCGTAGTAATTTTATTTTTTAAATTATAAACGTTGAAAAATGATTTTACGGAGGTCAATTAGAAAAAAGCGTTACTTTATATTTCGTCATATTTTTTCATTACGCCTTAATAAAGGTAGGAGGCTGTTATTGCCACTTTATTGTAGTTGTATCAATAATATAGGTATTTATATTAAAACCAATAAAAATGATTTTTGCGACTAATATAGTGGTAGTAACTAATGTACTGGTAGAATCAATAATAGCTACATGAAGAAATGTCAATTGTGCTTATAATTTTTACTTTTTCATTTTGGTTGTCATGGTAACCCGAAGCACGAAATGTCGGAGGGCGCTTTTTGTTTATTAGTATTCATTCAAGTTTTGACGGGTACGCACGTAGTTTTTCTATTCCGCTTAAATTCGAATGTTATTCTTTATTCATCAATGAATTTATTGGTTTGTTATGCCGGAACTTTGATGTTATGTTATTCTTTGATGTTATTCTTAAACAAACTATTCAATACAGTCCACTATGTATTCAAATGAACTTACTGAGCTATTCATCATCATTATTCATCGGAGGCTATAACATGGTTGCTCATTCACAAGGAACTAAAAGAAATTATGCTCTGAAAGTATCAATGATTCAAGTACATCTACGGAAAAATCTATTAAAACACTAATTCAGCATATGAAAGAATATCGCGTACACAGAAAAAAACAACAAAAAAATAAAAAACTGCAAGTAAAAAATCTCCACTGTTATTGAATGCATTTTCAACGTTCTAATAATATCCAATACCAGTGAAGACTTATTTTTTATATTTTCACATCTTTATCTATGATTATCTATGATTATATATTTATAATTATCTATTATGATTATCTATGATTATATATTTATAATTATCTATTATGATTATCTATGATTATATATTTAAATTATCTATCTATTATGATTATCTATGATTATATATTTATAATTATCTATTATGATTATCTATGATTATATATTTATAATTATCTATGATTATCTATGATTATATATTTATAATTATCTATTATGATTATCAATACCAGTATTTATAATTATCTATTATGATTATCTATGATTATATATTTATTTTATTATCTATGATTATCTATGATTATATATTTATAATTATCTATTATGATTATCTATGATTATATATTTATAATTATCTATTATGATTAACTATGAATAAGATAAAATACTTATAAAATAATTTTCTAATGGAGATATTTTTTTCACAGATGGTAACACATCAATAATTTCACATTTTAACGTTTTTCTCTAAAACTAAGCATTTCTGGAGAAAAATCCATGAAAACAAAATTATTCAATGGAAAAAATGCGACAAAACGATGCCATGCTTTTCCATCTATCTTAAACAGAAATCAAGAAAACTGCATGCAAAGTATGCAATTCGATATAAAACGAGAGAAAAACAGGTAAAGGTAAAATTGAGCCGTAATCTTCAGCATTGAGGAATGAGGAATGCTGGAAAGCCTGTAGGCTCCGCCTTCTTATGTAAACTCGATGGGAAGGGGCTTCGTTTATTTGCTTTAGGAAATTCTCCATTGTTTTCTTAACTCCATGGATTTAGATTATTGGGAAAGATGTAGGTTTAGTTTACGGTGGCGTAGTGGCAACGCATTCGTCTGTCATGCTGTTAACCTGTTTTCTGTCCTCTGTGGTTTGGTTCCCATAGTAACAGAGGTTCAGATTCCTCTGAAAATTGTAGGTCCTGGAGCAGTATGGACTTTTCTGTCCTTAAAAGCCGTTTACACACAACGTTTTATCGTACGTTTTGTATGATAGGGCAAATCCTTTCATGTAGAACGTAGTTTGTAAGCAGCAAAAGGGACGTTTTGTAGGATAGGAATGAAGTCAAAGGTCAGGTTGGAGATCTGACGGAAAAGCATTTTTTTTACGAGAACTGATAGAATTTTTGGCTACTTTTAGCTACTTAGAATAACTTTTTGGCTACTTTTAGCTACTTAGAACTACTTCTTGGCTACTTTTAGCTACTTAGAACCACTTTTTGGCTACTTTTTTACTACTTTCGGTTATTAAAAGTCGGAAATGACGTAGAAAACAGACGAAAAGACGTTACAGTGTAAACACTTCACAAAACGTACGTTTTGTCATATGTTTTGCATGACCGATAAAACATAGAGATAACATATGTGTAAACGGCCCTTTATGCAGTAAAAGCACGAACATAAATGAAAATCTCTATTACTCAAAAATAGGCTGCAAATATTTAAATCCATAAGTGGAAACCCTTCTGCTTGAAAGTTCTTGAAGGTACGTTGCCAATTGGCCAGATCAACATTGTGACGTTTCAGTATATATCCAATTCGACGAAGATTTCACATTTTTAAATGCAAGATAAATGTGCATTTGTATCTTGTATTAAAAAAAAAAACAAGGTCAAAGCAGGGCCGAGAACAGGACTTACGAGCTCTCTACAACCAATTCCAACCCCCTACCTTTTTCCTAGAAAAAGCTAACGGATTATAATAACGGAATAAGTCAAAAGCATTTTTTTCAGGCTCGCAAGTTTTTTTTTTAATTAGTTTCGTATAAATAAAGCAAAAGCCACCTTAACGGACACCTTTCTGATACGGTCATGCCGTTTTAATGGTTAGATGAAAAAAAATTTTAACAGTAATACTTGAACAAATTTTTCTTTTCATTGAACGTCTGCTAACGAGGGAATTTATTGACAAAAAAAGAAAAAAAAACTTACCTCCTGGGCATCATCCCCCTCTCCCGGCCCCGGCAGTTGTAGTATATAATAGTTGTAACAGAATTATAGTTGAAGCTCTGTAACCCCCCATTGAGTCTATAACCCCCTTACGAACTTTATGCGTACGCCCATGATTATAGTAGTCAAAATAATATTAGAGTATGGAATAGTAGTCTTTTAAAATAGTATTAATACATAGTCTTTTAAGAGAGTTTTCTTTTTCTTAAAACGAATGCTATTGCAAAGAGTCGATTAAAATGCTATGAATGGGTAGTTGCGTTTCCAAATTGCCAATTTCGATTAATTCCTTTTTCGATATGTGGCCCGTTTTTCTTGCCATCGGTTTCCCCTATTACCATTACCAGAAATTGCTTAGTCGAATGCAGATGTTTCTTTAGGATGGAAATTCTATGAACGGATGGTTAGCTTGTATTTAAAAACAGTTAAGTCTTAGATTTTTTATGAAGTTTTAACTGAAAATATATCGTGAAAGGAAAATTGCAAGAACACAATTTTGATAAATGCTCTAACAAAACACGCAAGATATATTTTTGAACACTATTAATATTAAATAACGCCATTACTTTTCATTTACGGCCATCATCAATATAATGGAGATAATATATACATAAGGAAAGTAATGCCTCAACTACTAACGATTTTTGATATTGATTGAATGTTTGTGTCATACAAATACTGTATATGACGAAATTAACGCAAGTGTTTCTTTTATGGTTCTCTAACACAGTGGGTCTTAAACTTTATATCTCACCGAATTTTTTTTTTTTCACATACCTAGCAACGGAACACTTTTCTTTTCACACGCATAGCCACGGAACCCTTTTTTTTCATACGCCTAGCCACGGAACCCTTTTTTTTTCATACGCCTAGCCACGGAACCCTTTTTACATGTCCAGCCACGGAACCTTTCTCACACGCCTAGATACAGAACCCTTTCCTTTTCAGACGTCTAACACGGAATCTTTTACTTTTTATAGGCTAAGCCACGGAGACCTTTTCTTTTCACACGCCTAGATACGGAACCCTTTCCTTTTCAGACGTCTAACCACGGAACCTTTTTCTTTTCATACGCTAAGATACGGAGCCCTTTTCTTTTCACGCGCCTAACTATGGAACCCTTTTCTTTTCACAGGCCTAGCCACGGAACTATTGCTTAAATACTATTCAAGGAAAGCTTAAAAAGGACTTACATGTCGCTGCTTGAATATAAATATAAAAATGAAAAATAAATGTATATAAAGGTTAGATAGTATTTTATCATTGTCGCGAGATATTGGTTATGGTTATTTAATTTTAAGGGGTTTTATGAGGAAAAAATTTAAAAATTTCACTTTCCTTTGTATTTTCAGAGGCGTTGTACAAATTTCTTGCGGAATCCCTGGAGAGTCATTGCAGAACCCCGGAGCACACTTTGAGAAATACTGCTGAAACGAACAAAAGAGAGGGGCACTGCTTTGTTCGTTGAAGGCGGAATGACTTCGAGAGAGAGGGAGAAAGATAAAGATACGAAATTGATTGCAAAATTGATTACATGTTTATTTTTTCTCAATAACTTTGCGTTCAGGGCATTAAAACAAAAACTAAAGAGACACTGATCCTAGTCCAGCCTGGAGCAGAAGCGTTTTTCTTCTTCTTCTTAAACCAGGGGTTGGAAACGCTTTAGGATTATTATGCCAAAGCCATACTGCATACCAACCTACACTCACCAGTTACTTTACTTTACTCACCAACTGATAAAATTTACCTTCCCAATCATCTCACAATAACCAAAATGCATGAAGAATATGACTTATTATTTACAGGCTAATAGTAATGCTAAGGTTGCGTCTTATGATGTATTCAGAAGTGTTCTTAAATTCACCGGTTTTAAGTCTAAACAACCCCACATAGATACTCGTAAAAAATGTGACGAATTTAAAGCAAAAAAAATATGTGTACCGATCATTAGCGTAGAGTTTTCAAAATTATTCGGGGAGGGGGGGGGGAAGCATATATTTTTTACACTTATACCTTACAGTATATGTAAAATTGCAATTTATTTCAAATTATTGAAGGGCTGGGGCCCCACGGGCCCATATAACTCTACGCCTATGGTACTAACCTTGACGAACATGAAAGTTCGTCCTTGCTTCATGACGAACATATTGCTCAGGCCGAAAAGGGATATGAAAGTAAGAGAAAGGGTAAGGAGTCAGCCACTAACAGTCCAGTAGAAAGGGTATTAGTGTTTGATTTGCAGCAAGTGCTTTGAAAGCCATACTTATCTACTAACATTGCTTACTACGAAAGGTTACTATCTACCTAGAACCTCACAGTGCGTGACTGCTCCCATGTTCAAGAAACACTTTCATCTAGCACGAGGCGATTGAAGATCATAGATCGGATCTAATAGCCTCCTGTGTGTTTCGAAAAATCATGATATTGCCCAATAGCGTGACGCATACAACGACATATTTTGACACATGCGATTGCCGAAACCGAAATCTACACATGGAAATAATGTTCAATTACGCAGTGATGAAGAAACCTCCATCTGTGTGATTGACCAAAAATTTCTGTCATCTGGCTGCACCATATTGGAGTGTGACAGTGAATATGCCAGGATCAAAAGGGCAAAGATTACAATCTGAATATACGGCCATCATGATTCCAAGAGACTGGCACTCTTTCGTCCGATTAGCGCCAAGAAAAGATGGGAAACGCTTTCATGTGAGTCCGATGAGCTAGTCATATTTCTTTACATCCTTTGAACTTTTAAATAAAGGGAATAGTTTGATAAAAAGGACTACTAACTCAAGTGGTGAGAAGGCAGAATGAATGAAAGTAAAATGGTTGCGCTATGAGTAAATTTTTGGGGTAATCGAATATCGATATACTCTCGACGAATCAGATGAATTTCAGGTAGTAGACTTCAGAAGACAGAAAAGAGGAAGGCCTTTGTCATTGAATTTTATTTGCGTATCACTCTCTTATGCTGGGTGGCCCTGCGGTGGCGCAGTGTGGTAACGCGTTCTCCTAGTGCGCCGCTAATCCGGGTTCGACTCCCAGCAGTGCAAAGAACGCTTACTCAGAGATCTCATAAAGATCGCACTGCTCACTGTAGTCCGGGGTTTGGTTCCCTAGGCCTTAAGAGGTTCGGATTCCTCGGAAAACAGTAGGTCCCGGCGCAGCATGACCACTGTAGTCTTTGAGCCGTAAAACCAAAAAGCAACCAACCAACCAATCTCTTATGCTGGGTCACTGCCCATTAATTCTCTGAAAAAAGACCTATTGTCAATCCTTTCTCTGATTAATGAAGGCTGCCATGATTTTTACAGTAACTTTCGTACCAATAATGATTCCGAAGAGTTTGACGAATTTGAAGACCTTATAACGGCTGTAAAATGAAACCATGTAAAACAATGTAAAATTGCATTTTTTGTTATATATTCTTTAAGTCTATCAATAAACCATTCAACATAAAGCCTCTAAAACATTTTCTTAATCTCTTAAAATTTTAGAATAATGTTTATAATAATATTTTCAGAATAATGTTTTTAATAATATTTTCAGAATAATAATGTTTTAATAATATTTTCAGAATAATGTTTCTAATAATATTTTCAGAATAATGTTTATAATAATATTTTCAGAATAATACTTATAATAATATTTTCAACATAACGTTTATAATAATATTTTCAGCATAATGTTTTTAATAATATGTTTAGAATAATGTTTCTGATAATATTTTCAGAATTATGTTTTAATAATATTTTCCAGAATAATGTTTCTAATATGTTACAGAATAATGTTTCTAATAATATTTTCAGAATAATGTTTCCTAATAATATTTTTCAGAATAATATTTCTAATAATATTTCAGAATAATGTTTGTATATTTTTTCAGAATAATGTTTATAATAATATTTCAGAATAATGTTTATAATAATATTTTAGAATATTTTTAGAATAATATTTTTAATGTTAATCTAAAACATGAAGATGTGCAAAAACTGAAAAAACGGTAAGTGGCAAAATCTCTTTAGTCAGGAAAAACTGGAAAAGGGTAGATGAGAAAATGTAAGTCAGGTAAAACCTGAGAAACAGATTATTATTATTATTATTAAACACGTTGCAGCCATATTTTATATTTACAGTAACTGCAAATAATAGCCAACTATTTTTCTCGAACATTTGTAATGCTTTTGCTCATGTAAAACAATTTAGTGATTTTTCGTGACATCTTGAATCTTAAAATTGCTCTTACATACAATTGTAAAAAAGTGACATAACATTTCGCCATCTTTTCACAGATTTAGAAGCATATAATTAGTAAAGGCTTAATAATGCCTTCCATGCATGACTGAAGCCAGGAGTACGTTTACGATCATCGACTAAACTTTATTGAAAGGAGAAAAAGTAAGCCCAAGACAGTTTTTTTTTAACTTTTTGCAATGCCAAGTCAAAGTCAAATATATGTACGAAATATCGACGCAAAAATAACAAACGAACTAAAAAGAATCAAAATTGAAACTCCTGGCCGAAAGAGGTCATAAAATAAATGATAATAATTGTTTTCTTTATCCCAAGTTTTTGGCTTATGCTCTGCAGTTTGATTTGACCCGTAAAGACTGAAAAGGGGAAAAAAAAGCACACGTCAACCTGAGCACATGGAAACTTTTCTTCTTTTTGATTACTTTGGATCAAACACTTTTAGTACGCGCCAAAAAAATGTGAGATTTAGGAATTAATGACTTCAAGTTGAAAAGAAATACGAAAAGCTCAATCATTGCAATAAAAGTAGTGCCGCAACCACATGTACATTGCAACTCCTGGCCTCCCACACAAAACACGACAAATTTAAATGAATAAAAACGTCTTCTATTTGTATATATGAAAAGAAAATTACCATGATTAAATTACGCCATGATCATACCATGATTAAATTATGATTACTTTCACCCGAAGTATGTTATTAGCTTGTTACATAGCAAAATTCATAACTGCAGTGAATAAGAATAAAATGACATAATAATAACTAATAATAATAGTCATCTGCCTACTGTTTGCTTTCAGAAATGGGCTTAAAAAGTTAACATAATGAAAACCACAAATGTGATTGATCGTTGAATATAATGTCATTATGCACCATCAGAGATTACAGTTCAGTCTTGACTGTGATTTAAAGATATTAGAAATAATGAATAAAAAAATCCAACCACCTTCGAATCTTTCGCGTCATTTCAAAACCCATTCATATTTAAATATGACCTTATTTTTCATTCTTATTTCATTTTGGATTCTTATTTAATTCGATTTAAAAAGGACTGTGTAGCACAAAAGTGCGACGAATTATATTTAATGTATTAACAGATGAGTAGCTACATTTTTACATAATGTACATAAGTTTGCGAGATATTCCACAGCTGAAACCACTATGGGGAAATTCTCCCAACCGTTACACAAGTGGTCATTTCCGCGACATCTGAAGCCCCCCCCCACCCCCCAAATTTTTTTTCTTCTGCAGCTCTAGGTTTACTAAGTTTTCCAGGTGGTTCCCAACCTAGGGGTCGTGACCATCAAGGTGGATCGCGAACAAGTTTCTGGGGGTAGAGGGTCTCCGTAAATAGTTTATGAAGAATTTCATACCAAACATTTCCAACACTTTTATATTTCAACATGGCTACACACATTGCAATATTCTACTAATCGTTGTTAACATTATATCTACAATATACATTAATATATAATTAATATAAATACAATTAATATAATATGCATAATTAATATATAATTTTGTATTTAATGTGTTTTCTTTACTCTGTTAAAAAAAAATTTTTATGCAAATGTGGCGGCGGCGGACAAAGGGGGTCGCGGATTACTTGGTTACTATAAAAATGGGTCGCGGCTTGAAAAAAATTGGGAGCCACAGATCTAACGTGTCCATATTTGTAATAATAAAAAATAATGTTTCAGAATTTCAATATTTGATCAAGATTTCCACTATTATTTTCTGATTTGTGGATTATCTGTAAATTCGATAACTCGCTGTAATCGTGTCATCTATTACAGTAGATAATCGAGAGTTGGTTGTGCTCCTGAGTAAATGCATTCTGAGTATATTTAAATAAGATCATAGTGAAAAAGGATAGTTCGTTACGGAAATGGAAAGGGAGAAGTAGAGAGATTGCTGACAGGGTTCTCTATCCAGCAGAAAGATATGAGTTTACCCATATCCTGCATTATACTTGGGCATATAGAAATTAGTCCACGAGTATTAAAAGATGTGATTTACAAACTCACACCCATTTAAAATGCTTCATGGTATAGTTCGTTCGCGGAAAGTTGACCGATGGTACCTTTAGAATTCACGGGAGCTGACGTCACAAACGGGCTAGGTCATTACAGCAGGGAGTACGTCATTTCAGAAATGGTTTTTAGCGAACGTTTGTCTGGGCCAAAAACCACTTCCGAAATGACGTCCTCCCCTCTGCTGTAATGAACTAGCCCATTTGTGACGTCATCTCCTTTGAATTCTAACGGTCAACTTTCCGCGAACGAACTACATAGGGGATACTGTGTATTCTCATTGGCCTAGCTGTCATTTTGAGAGCCCCTTGAGTGGCGAGTTTTGGTATTTGTATTTTGGTGGAGGTGGAAAAGCGCGCATAGCTGATGCATAACCAATTACTCCATCTGGGGGTTGGGGGCATACTATTTTTAGGAAGTCCCGCACTAAATTATGCCAACGCACAAGTTGTGGAAAGTAAAACATAAAACAAAAGAATTGTATGCATTAGATTTTCACTTTCAGAAATGATTATACAATGAAGTCTGCCTATAATTGCAGTCAAGGGACTGGGAAAGATATCGTTATAGATAATTTACGGTTTTAGATCAGTTTGAGAATGGTACACTTTACGTCTGTCGGGACGTAGAATATACCATGTTCAAACTGGTATGGTACGTCTATCGGAACCAGGGAAAATATCATTACATATAGAAAGGCCTATGGGGACGCTTTCAACAGGAGGGCTCTGAAAGTTACTGGGGAGCTCTGAAAGTTACGAAGGGCTCTGAAAGTTACAGGGAGCTCTGAAAGCTAAAGGGTGCTTAGAATTCTTCAGCATTCTGATATATTTTAGTAATATATTTTAGTAATATATTTTAATATAATGATATATTTTAGTAATATATTTTAATATAACAATCGAAACATAATATATTTAGCATTGATGAATAAATTTCTTAACATAAATTTTGCATTGAAAACTTATGGATATATTATAAAATTTATAATCTCCCTTATCCTTGATATAGAGCAGATGAAGACACAAACTTCTGTAAAATAACATAATGTAAATATGATCTATCGTAGAAATATATTCTGATCAAAATCTTAACGTCGGAGAGCAATTTCAATTGTCACTTACAATTTTATACGAAACAAAACATCTGAAACAAAATTCTACACTAATTTGTTTTGAGAAAATATATTTTTCAGAGGGGTGATTATATTTCAGAGGAGCTCTGCCCCTATAGCCCAATTCTGGCTACAGCATTGATAGGCAGTATGGTTAAGGACAGATGTCACTGTATTAAAAAAAACCTACAGACTGGGTTTGTTCATTTTATCTCAAAACTAGTTTCAACAAATAATTGCCAATTGCGTACATCCACAAGAAAATCAATTTCAAACTCTTGCTTAAACCATACCTTACCTACATCAGTTATGAAGAAAGCAAAACAGATTCAAATCTTAGAGATTTTGTGTCAGATTTAAATCTAAGAGTTACTATCTCCATACAGCAGAATGTAAATAGTAATGGAGACTTTCGCCTTGATAAATCTCCATTATCTCTTGCGGTATAGAACGTGCATATAGAATGCGATTTGCATATCATGTTCCATGGCAGAGAACATTAATCTAGATATTAACGTTGACGTTTGAAATTCTATGGCCGCATATTTAATGATTTATGTCCGACTGGGGGATGAGTAGCTTATTTTGAAATGTAGGCCCAGCTATTTCACATGTCGGTTTTAAATTTACAACCAGTGTAAATCTTGCAAAAAAGATGTGCTTTCTTAAATTGTAAAAAGAAACCTTAAGAAAATCCCGTAAACGTATATATTCATGTTAAAGGCGGCATGTTTTTGGCAAAGGATGTAGGTTTGCGTGGTTTGAGAATCTCCTTAAAATTGATGACATATGTGTGTAGCTTATATACAACAAATGCCTTTATATTCGACTTCAAAACTATTCGATTTGGTGAAAAGCATAATTTATGAGATCAGACAGTGGAGACGAAAAAAGCCCCGAATTCTCTTTCTCTCGCTTTATAGAAAGGGATAGAAATAGAGTAAAACCTCCGAATAACGGTCACCCGCGGGACTCTGCAAAGGTGACTGTACTTCGGAGGTGGTTGTGGTTTAGAGGTTTAGTATAAAAAATCAAAATAGTTAGAATTAATAATATAAAAATTATAACCATTTCAAATACATTAATCCTCACCTATTTTAATTTATATTAAAAAATATAGAGAGTGGATTTTAGCGAACGTTTGCCTGGGCCAAAACCAGTTCTGAAATGACGTCCTTCCATCTGCTGTAATCGGCTAGGCTGTTTCTTACGTCAGCTCCCATTATTTCTAACAGTACCATCAGACTACTTTTCGTGAACGTATATTTTCAGTCTTGAACTGTGGTAGTGTATAATCGAAACAATAGATGGCGCCACACCTGGGATATTTTATTCGTTTGTTTCTGTATTTTTAAAAGCGTTTGGTTTTAGTTTTAGAATCGGCGTTTGAGCGTCAGGGCGTGCCCCGTTCATGGTTTAAATCTCTGACTCTTATTCTCATAATTCATTAATCCGAAAGTATATTCAAAGTTATGTTCTTCAAGGAATCAAATTTATCATTTGTTGTGAATGCATCGTGTTCGTGAAATCAAGCGTCTCCGCTAAGGTTGTCGACTCATGGTATAAAATCGAAATCTGTAAGCCTTGTTTTGTTAATTCAGTAACCTCAATGGTTATTTAAATTCGAAGACTGTGTACTTCAGTGAATCAAATTCAGTATTCTGTATAAATGCATCAGTGTTGTGAATCTTATTCGAGAAAATTAAATCTCACTTTTCATTACAAGTGCTACGTCAAGTGTATTGTTGTTTTTTTTTCACCATTGGATTACCTATTCTGGTTGGTATTCGTTCTTCACTTTACGTATGGATTAAAAAACCACCGAATTCTAGGTATATACAATTAAATAACATTTATACCGTCTATTTTTAAAAAACTGAACCAATTAAAATCTCATTAAGCGCCTACAGTATACTTAGATCCGAGGAAATGCGGCGCAAGCGGAGATATTAGATTTTTTGATTCGATAAAAAAAAATTAAAAACGTAACGAACTATGTACATATAATCAAATAAAAGAATAAATACAAAATTTATCAGCTCCAAGATTTTGGAAAATTTACAGAAATACGATATAATAATAAATCACATCGAAGTTTTTAATAATTAGCGATTTTTTAATTAATCGCAAAGTGAAAGAAAAGGAATGATAAAAAGATGGTAAAAATGACGAGTAATTGAAAAAAGAAAGGAAACAAAGAATAAAATAAAGAGAGAAAACAAAGAATAAAATAAAGAGAGAAACAGACAGCTTTCTGAAGATGCAGAACAGCATCTTATTAACGACTTCTATTCGATAGGAAATTATTAAATACACGCGACACATTGCATTGGAAAATGATCAAAATCACCAAATATATTTATGTGAACAAAACAAATATTCTTTAAATTACTTGATTACATTTCAAGACAAAACTATTCTCAAGCACATACGTAATAAGTGTTGAAAAATGGCTTTGTTACTTCCAGCCTTTTTCTAAAGGAATGGGTTGGGTAGTGGTTCATTGTGGGCTACTTATTATTCCTTGATGCAAAGCCAAATCTTTCTCCTTTTCATCCATTTCAGAGAGCTCAGAACAAACGCCCAAAACACCAAAACAAGTAGTCCCACGATCGCTTGCAGAAACCATATGGGTTCTGCATATAACAGGTCTCAAGAAATTATCATATATATATATATAACTCCAGAAACAACCGACGAAAGAATTAGGAGCAACGAACGGATATCATTATGTTCGTAGCTCTTCCTTCGACCACGGGTTGGTGTTCTTACATATGGTGAACATCACTGCAGCAATTTTCTTAATTGGAGATGAAAAAAACCAACCCACCAAACAAGCAATTTATCATGCTTATTGCGAAAATTATTCGGAGTTTCGAGGCTAATTTTAGGCAAGACTTCTTTTGCTGAAGCGCTAGAAATATCCTCGTCCCGATTACCAAACTCAATTAAAGGATCTGTTCTGAAATGGGTTTCCATTTGTTTGAATAACTCGTATAACGTCTAGCGCACAAAAGAGAGTTTCATCTACGCGATAGGTCAATATTTATAACATTTCAGCATTAACTTCCGAGGTTTCTAAATAATTCTAATTATATAAAAATAATCTCGAAACTCGGTAATGGGTAGAGCGATAAACAACGGTCGAAACGGTATAAAAATAGAACATTAAGAGCATTTCTGCGCGAAATGGTTATTTATGAAACATATTTTGAAAAGCAATCGACAGTAAACTCAGTAATGGGCTTGCAAAATTTCTGCAATGCAATCGCTAATGAAAATGAGCAGACCCCTAAACTCCAATTAACAAGTCAGTTTCTTTGTTTGCTCTCTTTGAATTTAATTTAAAAGGTTTCCTCATCCTTTCATAAAGTTTAATACTTACTAGTTGAAAGAGCTCGAAGATGGGTGGGGGAAACCAGACCAAATGCGTTTTGAAGTGATACTCAATAATTTCAGATATTGTATGCATTACATTGTAAAATTGATAAGTGGAAGGGGGGGGATGTGCGAGATTGGGGAGATTACTGGACAATATACACTGTGTCCGTAAAGTCATGGTGCACTTTTGACCGGTCACAGGAAATCAACGAAACAAGATAGATACGTGAACTCTTCACCAAATAAAAGGAAAACTCTCCAAGTTTCTGTACTCTGATGTGCAAGCGTGTGCGCACACAGGTGATGACGCAACACCACGAACTGCGCGGCAGTGGATCAGCCCACGCCCACGCCAGTCGAGATGTGGACGTTACAGAGGAAAATTCAGTGTGTTCTGTGGCTTGCTAAATTCGAATCCGTGACCAAAGTGCAACGTGAATATTGTCGCATGTACAACGAAGCGCCACCACAAAGGAATAACATTAATCGGTGGGATAAGCAGTTGAAGGATACCGGCAGTTTGTTGGACAAACCCCGTTCTGGTATATATATATATATATATATATCATACACATTTCTATCTTGTTTCGTTGATTTTCTGTGACCGGTCAAAAGTGCACCATGACTTTACGGACACAGTGTAGCTTATAATTTATACTTAGAAATGGAATGAGCATATAGCGGAAAGTGGGAGAGAAAAATAGGCAAACTTAGGCCAGTAAAAAAAAGCGAGGGCACTTAAAAGAATAGATGGCGTTGGTTCGACAGTCAAAGATGCCCCAGACTGGAAATAATGGAAGTGTCGATGTCATGTCTCTGAACCTGGATAGGGACATAAGAAGAAAAAAATTCTATGAAAAATTGTATCCGATAATGTTCGAAATGGAGAAGAGCAGAGAGCAATAGCTTATAAAGAATGGCTTTAAAAACCTTACTATATTTAAGTTATGTTTCCCATTTGCTACTGAAGGAAAGTAAATACTTCCCTCTGCTATTAGAAGTCTTTTTTTTTTTTTTTTAATCCTTGTTGGTGGGGAGGAGCGAATAGCTTTTCTAATACTGCAGAGTTCTTCGTTCACCGATGCCTTTTACGAGTTCATTGATTCCCCCCCCCCCATATTTTATCATTCTCTTCGAGTTCGTCTCTTAAAGTTCTCTATGTATATGTTGGTCTACAATTAATTCTTTTTTCCTTGTGTCTTTCTAATGCTTTTTTAGAGACCTTGTTCTAATTTCTCCTGAGCATATGTGCTTACAGGTTACATTTCCTCGTTTAATTATCTCTGACACAGACCTTTGGAAGCAAATATTCTATAATTCTATATTAGTTAGGCTTACCCCCTGAGTTACGCCTGGTGAAGGTTATCTGCTGACGCGTCTGAAAGATGGGTGATTTTTTGCAGTTGCTGTTTTACCAGTGATTAACTTTTTGTATGTTCAATATTCTACGAAGGCAGATATTCCCACAGGAGGCGGTAAAAAGGCTAACTATAAAGTTAATAAGGCTCCTATAAAGGGGAGCTGACTCGTCAGGCATTTTGGATCGGGATGGCAACACCGAACGTATTATAAACAGTTTTTGGTGTTTTCCTGTGTTATTTATTTATCCTTTCTGACGTGTTTGTTTTCTTATTTTGTCTAAATGATCGTGGTTGTGCATGCAACAAATTGTTCGAACTGTTCCGAAAAAGATTTCATGTTTATTTATTTATTTATTTAAATAAATCGAACACTACGCAGATTAAATTAAACAACAATATAAATCAACGTTTATTGGCGTAGTGATACAGGTTTCAGGTTGTTTAGGTTTCCTGTAAAAAATTTCACTAGAAAACGTATATAATAGAAACAGTGTTTTCTAGCGAAACTTTGTTATTAAACAGTACTATGCTAGCTCTCATCAGGGCCGCCCTTAAGCAGGGGCCAGCGGGGTCCATTCCCCATGCCCTGCAAAGGGAAATTCTCAAATTTTTAATTTTTGTAATATTGAAAATTTCCCCAAAAATATTTTTACTTCAGATCTCGCATTTCGTGCCATCTAGTGATCATGCATTATTCCATTATTTTGTTTCCTTACTCGTATGGGCCCCCGAAATATATGTTTTGCCCAGGCTCCGCATTAACTAAAGACGTCCCTGGCTCTCATCCTATACTTAAACTTTGAAAATACAGTAGAACCTCAATAACTCGAAATTTAAGAGGACAGGATTTCACATTTGATTTGTTACTTTTCGATTTATCGAGGATAAAGAGGAGTCCAAAGGGTATTTCAAGGTGAGTTCAAGAATTATTTCAAGGGGAGTTCAAGGGCTTTTCAATGGGTATTTCAAGAGGAATGAAAACCACTTTAGTTTATCAAGAATTTCGAGTTTCAAGGCTCCTTTCATCGAGGTTTCATCATATTTAAAAGCTGTTTCATTTTGAGAAATCACGTCACCGTCTTTTATTTATTGGAATAGAATTGTTTATTGTGTAAAGTAACTTCGAATAAGTTTCTTCTTGACGTTACAATTTCTCTACCGACAAGAGCGATTTTACTGTCGAGCAAATTGGAATTACAACATCCATATGAAGAATATAAATATGCAGTGGGGCAATTTCGATCTTCCCATTGAAATTGATGTATTACATAATGGAAATTCGATGGGGGAAATTTCAATATCGACCAGATTGGAATAACCCTCCCAACAGAGCAATTTCAATGCGCGATGTGAATTTTTCAATCCACCTGACAGTAAAATTGCCTTACCACAGACCTTTAGATGAGACACTTCAACGTCTTTCAACATTGAAATTGGATTAGACAATTATAATGTCGAGAAGATGGAAAATTACCCGTTCTTTCATTACATCTCACAGTGAACAATCACAACACTCGACATTGAAATTACCCCATCCAACTTCAGTATGGTGGGACAATCTCGATGTCAGGCAGATTAAAATTGTCCTCATGGCTGGGGAAGTAGTTTCGATATACAGCGCGAGCCAAACCACCCACCCCATTGCTCGACACATAACTTTTGTTTGTAATTTTATTTTTTCTAGGGCGTGGGGCTAGGGAAAAAGTGCAATGTAAGCTCCTTTATAATTGAATACGTTTAGAATTACCAGATAGATAATTTTTAGGCTTACCATCTTACGTGAGCATACTCTGTGTATTGAGAAGTATGAAATAAAATTTCAGGCACACACAAATGCTTTTTGGCGGCATTTTATTGTTATTTTGCATGCCGCTGTGTCTAATCGTGGCAAAATTTATTTCTCCCTCTACCGTTAAAGCCCATTTAAAATTTAAAACAGAAAGATATAATGAAACGTTTTCTAAAAGCACGGCAATCTGTTTTAAGGAGAGGTCTTCTCTAATATTTCCAAAACTTCGTATGTTAAAGTGCCTTTTCCAAGGAACTAAAGACACATCAACATTTGCGGATGAAGCATGCGGTATAATAAAAGTTATCATAAAGCACTTGTATTTCGACTCTTCATGTGAGTGGGCAACGAAAACAAGGCCACTTTTTTTTCTAAGCTCAGCTAAATCGGTATTCCAAAATGAAAAGTTAGTTTGTTATTTTTCCTTCGAAGAAGACCACGAAATTATAATTTATGTATGAAAGAGTCCATCCGGAAAAACTGAAAGAGTAGATTAAAGTTCCGATGTTTACGGAAAAAATATCTTTCTGTCCCGGTTTCTGTTTTTATATTCGCCCATAATATTTTGGAAAGGTCGCTGTGCGCAAACAGTCTTCAAAATAAATTCTGCAGTTGCTTTAAAAAAAAAGTTGTGCGGCAGGAAAAAGGCACATTTGGAAATATATTTATTGCATCGTAAAAACAAATGTGAAAAAATGCCTCTCGTTAAATCAACAGCAGGGATTAGAAAAAAATAGTTTAGGAAGCGAGTGTAGAAGGTCGTGTGGCCCATTTGATCAGTATCGCATGGTTGGAAACTAGGACCTCCAAAATCAGGTCTTTCTCTAGATGTTTATTTACGTCTTCACTCACAAATCACATTCACAATCTTTCCAAAAAAGATCAGAACTCGACGTTTGGAAAATATTTTTTATAATAAAACAATTTGAATCGACCTAAAATATATTAAACTTCCTTCTGCGTTTCAAGTACAGTTTACATAGCCAAACAAAACCTTCCACAATTCTACGTTGTAAAACTATTAGATTAGTTGAATATTTTAAATGAAATTTGACTCGGTTATACCAAATATCACGTGACTGAAGGATTTTCTTTGTTCTAGACCAGTGGTTCCCAACTCAATTTAAGCCGCGGACCACTTTTCCACTTCAATTGTACCCGCGGACCACTTTGAAAAATTCTTACGAATTGACAGCAAAATTTTAATAAAAAAGGGAGCCTGGTCTTTTTTTGGGGGGAATGTGTTTGTAAAATCGTTCTTTGGTAAAAAAGAAATAATAAACATAAAAAACAAACAAAATCTAATGATAATACAGTCAAATCTCGTTAAGATGAACACTTTTAAGACGAATTACTTTTAATATGAACCGTTTTCTGAAGTTCCGTCAGACTGTAAAATACTACAAATATACCATCAATTTCATTTTTATATTTAATTTTAATGTTTAATAATAACAATTTTTATAAGTATTTTTTTAATCGTTTTTTTAAATAATGACCCGTCTAGCGGACCACTTGGGACTGCTTCGGGACTACTAGTGGCCCACGGACCACCAGTTAAGAACCACTGTTATATATATTATTCGCTATAACTGTGAATAGTTAATTTGCATAATTTATAAATTTATATACAATCAACCACTATTATTTTTTGGATTTTAAAAGCCATTAATATTTAGTGAAGGACGAAGTTAAAAATTCACTACTTTCGGTAATTAATGACATACGTAGAATAAAAATGTATATGGGCATGGCGTACATCCTATACCATCATTCATTCATTCATTCATTCATTTTTTTCTCTCGCTCTCCTTCGCTTCTTAAGAGACTTTAGTTTCCTACACTGGAGTATACAAAAGCGAGGTAATGGAGTCATAACTCCCATTGCGATATAATGTTGCACATATACATGTGGGACAGATTTTAGAATGAAGTACGCTATAGATAAATATATATTATGTCCTTTAGTGAATAATTACTACGGCTATTCCACAAAGTTACAACGACGTGTCTTCTTCCCTAATGTATACAACAAATTTGTCCCCACCACATCGTACGTATAACGTCACAGTTATATATCGTCAGTGTAATATCCGCTATATTCCTATATCATTGTTATGCGTCGCTGCCCTGCGTCCAATCTCCATCTCATTTGTTTCATCTCTCTCTCTCTCTCTCTCTCTTCGAGTGTTCTCCGTTTACACGCATGCTCTACCGTCACTATTTATACAATCATGACGCCTTATGTGCATAGAGATAAGTGTTCCAACCCACATAAATATGTATATATGGAATTGTAGCTCTGTAACCCCCGACAAAAATCTTCCTTTGTGTTCTTAAGAAAATTTGATAATCCTTAAAGTTAGCATATGTTTAAAGATTTTCTTTTAGTATGTAATTTAATTTCAATTGCTAATCAGAATTCAAAAACATGGTATAGGAGCTTTGAACTTAGAGTTAAACTTTAAAGTAAAGAAGTTGGACATAAGATGAACTTAAAAAAAAAAAGCAGCTAAAATCATGAATCATAACCGAAACAATACAGAGTTTCACCAGGAGATTCCATAACAAACAGTTATTTCGACACTGGCGTAAGGTTTAAAAACACGACGTTTCGGGAGCCAACTGCTCCCTTTGTCAAGTGAAGGCTCTGACGAAGTGACTTCACTTCGTCGTATTTTTAAACCTTACGCCAGTGTCGAAATAACTGTTTGTTATCATGAATAATGTTCAATAAATTCGTAGAGAAAGCAAGAATAGAGGTTGAAAACATTGAACTAGAAATTACAGATTCATATATTTACCTCGACCAACTGATTTCAATGGAGGGCAGCATTATGAAGGAACTCCACAGAAAAAACTTGGATGGAATACATTCGGAAGAAACAGTTTTATCCTGAGTGGAAAATTGCCTTTATATCTGAAAAGAAAGGCCTTCAACCAGTATGTATTTTCCAGTCCTCTCTTATGGATCAGAGACATGGAATCTAACGAATGCAACAATACTGAAATTACATACAACCTAAAGAAGCATGGGGAGGTGCATGCTGGGGATTAACTAGGTAGGATTGAAAAAGAAACAGTTGGGTGAGAGAATAAACAGGGGTAGAGGCAGTGGGGCTTCTAAGCTAGGGCCTGGGTGTCATGAGCCCCCAAAGTATAATAAAGCTTTTATTATATTGCCTATGTACGCGGGCAGGAATTTGTGTCCCCAGAATTTTTTGTCTAGGTTCGCTACTGAATGGATGACATCGTTGTTAAAGTAAAAAAGCTGAAATGGCGATAAGCTGGACATATCGCAAGAAGAAATGATCAAAGATGGACAACTGAAATTCTCAACCAAAGAAACACTGATGGCCTAGGAAACGTCCTTAAAACAGATGGGTGGATGAAATAAGAAAACAAATTGGGGTGACATGGAGGCCGGTTGCTCAGGATAGACTTGTGTAGAAAGCATTTTGGAGGAATCTTCATCTAGCAGTGGATAGATAATGGTTGAATATGATGGTGACATCGATGAGTAATTGAGATTGAGGGAATATATATATATATATATAAAAGTTTTCCTCGCCCATTCTTGGCGGAAACAGGCTTTGGGACGGGCAGAGCGCCATGTTCCCAAGCCTCTTTTTACATCACTTCTTAATGTGCCATGTCTAGAAACTTCCTGACAATGTGACACGTGTTTAGGATTGTGGCTTTTTGTATTTCAATGTAGGTGTTTGGGTCAATGTTGAGTATCTCCAAATTCGTCGCAAGCGTTTTTGGTACTATCCCTGTTGCTGAGATGACTAACGGGATGATGAAGATCTTTTCCATACCCCATATATCTCGTACTTCATGTCTGAGATCTTGGTACTTGGTGATTTTCGTTGTGTAGGTTGTCTGTATGTTATTGGTGTTGGGTACTGCTATGTCGATTAAGTACGTGGTCTTATTCGATTTATCGACGAGGGTTATGTCAGGACGGTTATGTGGGACTGTCTTGTCTGTTATGATTGCTCTATCCCAGTAAAGCTTGTGTGTTTCGTTCTCATGCACGGTCTCTGGCTCATATTTGTAGTACGGGCATTTTTCTGTCAGAAAGCCAGCATTCGCTGCCAATTTCTGGTGGACTATTTTCGCTACTTGATCGTGTCTATGTTTGTAGTCTGACTGCGCAAGGATATATATATATATATACATTCCAAGAAAGACTTAGAAGCATTGTGAAGACGAAACTGAGCGGGAAGAACACCACGCAAGCCATTAACGCATATGCGGTACCAGTGCTCACCTACTCCTTCGGGATCATCAAATGGTCCAACACTGAACTAGAACAACTCCAGCGGAAAATGAGAACCATCCAGAGAAGAGCCGGACAACTACACCCTGCAACGGCAATTGAACGGCAAACACTACCCCGGGAAGAAGGAGGACGCGGACAAGCGGACCTCAAAGACTTACATGACAAGCAGATCCAGAGCATGAGGCAATACTTCCAGTTGAAGAGTCCCCGATCGCCACTCATCCAAGCCATAATACAAGCAGATGCAAATTACACGCCACTAAACCTGTGTAGTACCGAAGAGCGTGTCCTCGAAACAGCCAACGAACAGAAACTGAGAACTTGGGCCGGAAAACCATTACATGGCAGGCACTACAATGACCTGCAACAACCACACGTTGACAAAAAGGCATCAAATTCTTGGCTGGCCAAAGGCACTCTCCAGCCAGAGACAGAAGGATTCATGCTAGCCATCCAAGACCAAGTGATCGCAACAAGGAACAATCAGAAATTCATCCAGAGAAAAGACATAGAAAGCGACAAATGCAGACACTGTCATGCGGCATCGGAGACAATCCAACACGTGATGGCAGGATGCAAGATCCTTGCGCAGTCAGACTACAAACATAGACACGATCAAGTAGCGAAAATAGTCCACCAGAAATTGGCAGCGAATGCTGGCTTTCTGACAGAAAAATGCCCGTACTACAAATATGAGCTAGAGACCGTACTTGAGAACGAAACACGCAAGATTTACTGGGATAGAGCAATCGTAACAGACGAGACAGTTCCACATAACCCTCGTCGATAGATCTGATAATACCACGTACCTAATCGACATAGCAATACCCAACACCAATAACATACAGACAACCTACACAACGAAAATCACCAAGTACCAAGATCTCAGACATGAAGTACGAGATATAAAGGGGGTATGGAAAAGATCTTCATCATCACGTTAGTCATCTCAGCAACAGGGATAGTACCAAAAACGCTTGCGACGAATTTGGAGATACTCAACATTGACCCAAACACCTACATTGAAATACAAAAAGCCACAATCCTAAACACGTGTCACATTGTCAGGAAGTTTCTAGACATGGCACATTAAGAAGTGATGTAAAAAGAGGCTTGGGAACATGGCGCTCTGCCCGTCCCAAAGCCTGTTTCCGCCAAGAATGGGCGAGGAAAACTTTTATATATATATATATATATATATGCCACTAAACCTGTGTAGTACCGAAGAGCGTGTCCTCGAAACAGCCAACGAACAGAAACTGAGAACTTGGGCCGGAAAACCATTACATGGCAGGCACTACAATGACCTGCAACAACCACACGTTGACAAAAAGGCATCAAATTCTTGGCTGGCCAAAGGCACTCTCCAGCCAGAGACAGAAGGATTCATGCTAGCCATCCAAGACCAAGTGATCGCAACAAGGAACAATCAGAAATTCATCCAGAGAAAAGACATAGAAAGCGACAAATGCAGACACTGTCATGCGGCATCGGAGACAATCCAACACGTGATGGCAGGATGCAAGATCCTTGCGCAGTCAGACTACAAACATAGACACGATCAAGTAGCGAAAATAGTCCACCAGAAATTGGCAGCGAATGCTGGCTTTCTGACAGAAAAATGCCCGTACTACAAATATGAGCCAGAGACCGTGCATGAGAACGAAACACACAAGCTTTACTGGGATAGAGCAATCATAACAGACAAGACAGTCCCACATAACCGTCCTGACATAACCCTCGTCGATAAATCGAATAAGACCACGTACTTAATCGACATAGCAGTACCCAACACCAATAACATACAGACAACCTACACAACGAAAATCACCAAGTACCAAGATCTCAGACATGAAGTACGAGATATATGGGGTATGGAAAAGATCCTCATCATCCCGTTAGTCATCTCAGCAACAGGGATAGTACCAAAAACGCTTGCGACGAATTTGGAGATACTCAACATTGACCCAAACACCTACATTGAAATACAAAAAGCCACAATCCTAAACACGTGTCACATTGTCAGGAAGTTTCTAGACATGGCACATTAAGAAGTGATGTAAAAAGAGGCTTGGGAACATGGCGCTCTGCCCGTCCCAAAGCCTGTTTCCGCCAAGAATGGGCGAGGAAAACTTTATATATATATATATAAAGCACTAAAGCTGATTGAGGAGCTCTTAAAAATATATCACAGTAAACGCATCCTGCTCGTTTTAGGGCGAATAGTGTATTGACATAAAATAAGCATGTGTTTTTAAGGAAGCGTTTTCATTGGCCAGTATGTGTCCTTCCTCCTCATTCTCCTTCTCCTCCTCCCCAATTCTCTCCTCCTTTACGAAATCAGCGATAGGACATCGACGCTTCCATTATTTCTTTTCTAGGCCATTACTGAAAGCCCAATCAAGGCCAGTCATATTCTTAACGGCCTTCGCTTTTATTATTGTCCGGTTAATTTCCTCTATATCTATATTTAATGTCGAAACCGAAAAGTCAGTCACAATTATAATAACAATTTTATTATTAACAATAACGAATATAAGTTTCTATGCCCCATATATATAAACCAAATGAAGTTAATCGCTTTAACAAATAAACATCTTTTTAAAATTGACAAATTGACAAAAAAACAAATGGAAAGATAATGTGATGTCACGTGTCAGCAAACGTGATTCGCAGAAGCAAAAGCGTAAAATTTTAAGCCATATATTTCGACACCAAGAGAGTTGGAAAATTGTCTGGCTAAACCACCGTTGCCATTTTTACATTTAAAATAATGTCCGGTCTGAAAACTAAAAAGTAATTTAGAAGGAAACAAAGGAAGCCCTCCATCACAAGGCCTGACACTGGTTGTAAAAGGTACGCTTCCAGGATATTCTCTTCAAATATTTATTCGAATTTAAACGACATGTGAAATAATTCCCTGGGGAGAAAAGCAAGTTTAGTTGGAAAAGCAGGATTTATCTCGATTATGGATGTCGACGTGGTAACTCTGGCAGAGGCAGTAATTTGAAGTAACGCAGACAGAAATGGGAACTCAGCTTTCCCAAATCCTCCACGCCCTGCCTTTCCAGTATCCAGTTGTATCCGAAAAATGGACGAAAATTTAAAATATTTTCGTCTTTATCCGGTTGCAGGGACGGTTTCAGACCGTAAACTCTACAGATTTCGAAAATATACGGATTTAGATGTGCGACAAATAAAATTATTTTTGAACTCTTCTAACAGAGAGAGAGGTTTTATGGTGCCATCTTCTATTTCGAAATTGTATATTTTGAAATACACGAGAGAGTTTCAGAGTAACAAGTTTTCAATTTGGAACTTCTGAAAGTATAAGGAACGACCTTTTATTTGCTGTGAATTACACATTCATAGAAACATGAAGATTTGGAGCATGAATTAAGCAAAATCAAATAGCGAAAGATTTCGAAACAACAATGTTTAAAAGATTCGTCTCCAGGCTATGATATTTTCAATAAAAGTTTACTAAGTATATTCCATCGATAAAATTTCATGGAAATGAGGCTTTACATAAAATATATATGTTAATACAAACTCGCTTTCGACGCAGATGTGAAATCAGTGGAATATAAGCTCATTTACACATGGTTTGTTTCCTATATTTGTCGAAAACAAATACACACGGCCTAGGTGTCTGTGCCTATCATGCAACTGGAGTATTTTAAAATGATTTTAAAATAGCACATTTCATTATTACCAAAACACCAATTCCAAACTTTTGATAAATCATTATTTATCCAATTATACATTACATGGCTTAACAACCTTACCATAGCCAAAATACTCGTTGCCAGCAGTACATCGTGGATCTTGATTAGCACTAATGAACATCAGGTACTTTTAAGTCATAAGTTGATGTCTGTCGCTTACCACGGCACGCCTGTTCTCATTAATCGAACAACTAATTTTTTAATTGGTATAAGCGTGTCACTTACAGAAAATAAATTTTTTAATAATCATCAAACTTCCAGAATGTGATCATCACTTGTCTCATCTATTCACTTCGCATGCTTCGCCTCTTCTTGTTATAAATTCAGAGCCGTTACCCACAACAACTTTTCTTTGCTGATCCTAGGAAAAGTTTATTAAAATGTATATGGAATTATTTATTAAATTGTACATAGAATTATTTATTAAATTGTATATGAATTATTTGTTAAGTTTTATATGGAATTATTTATTAAATTTTATATGGAATTATTTGTTAAATTTTATATGGAATTATTTGTTAAATTTTATATGGAATTATTTGTTAAATTTTATATTGAATTATTTATAAAATTGTATATGGAATTATTTATTAAATTGCATATGCAATTATTTATGAAATTGTACATGGAATTATTTGCTGAATAATTTATGAAACTGTTTATTGAATTGTACATGGATCATGGGCGTCTATATAAGCCCTTCTAGTGGGGCTGAGAAAAATTAATATCTTCTTCTCAAGACTGTCAAACAGTTTAGTGACTGTATACACAAGATACCAAAATACTACAAAATAATTGATACTGCTTGACATAGTAATAAGCTAAAAAGTACCTTATTTTAAAATATGATTGTAAAATTTTTTGAAGTAGATGAATAGCAGGATTGGGAAAATCAAATTTTTGAAAGGCTAGGGGAATCGAGCCCACCCCCGCTCACTTATATGGGCGCCCATATAGGACATGGACATACCTACTGAATTATATGTGGGAATGTTCTTTGAATTATATATGAACTTGGTTATTGAATTGTTTATGATGCTGAATCCTTGCTGAATCTCATCAATGAAAGAGTCATAAAAGTTCAAAACGCCAATTGTTCCGTTTCGAATTTATTACTTTGTACGTTCTATAAAACTTGTATTTTTTTTCTTTAAAGTTCTTGAATATCCAACATCTAAAGACTAATTTCTCTGCTGATTTATGTAATCAACATTTTCTATAATATTTCTCCCTAAATTGAATTTCTGTCACTGAAATCCTGATCAGGTGTAAGACATTGGCATTTATACTTGAGTTCGTTAGTGCTCACCTGCCGCATATTATTAGTCGCCATAAAAAGAAATCGACATGCTTTAAAAGCAAACTTTATGAACCAAAATGGCTTCCTTTTCTTGAATGAAGATAAAACATGGATCAACTTCCGTAGATATTTCTTTTCATACTTCGTAAAATGCAGCACATGTATCCATGAAATATTCTGCAATATTATTACTTCAATCTCAGGAAAGCGTCTCTCAACACCGATTTCCTTTCAGAGACGTGTAGTTGCAATCACATATGTCAGGTTTTTTTTTGTGATTGCGTCAGTTTTCTCCGACTCGGTGTCTCCTAAGACTATATTCATAATCACAACGTCAGATTTTTCTAGACATTTTGGGACGAGTCGCCATTTTTTTACAGCCCATGTTGACAATTTATCTGGAGAATATCTTCCATGTGAGCTAACAAAAATTACCACAGCCTTCTGCTGAAGATAATATACGTAGTTAATTCATCTCCATAAAGGAATATTATTAAAGAAAGCGGGAAAACGAAAAAAATAAGAAAATGTTTTTGAAAAACCATTTTACCGGATTCTAGAGGCCGGATACAATGGCTATACTTTTCTGTACTTCTTTCTTGACGATAAATATTCCGTACACGGCTCCAGTTTTTCTGTGTTTGGTGTTGCCTGCAGACACTCACTATATGCTTTAAATTCTTTATGACTTGCTCAAAAATTTATTTCTAGAAATTCTTTTTCTTAAGTGCACCGTGTTTCTATGACAATAGTTAATACAAACCATGGCATATACGAATTCATAGCAATAGAATCGACACAGGGACGTCACTATCGTATAGCAAAAGCAGGCGTCAGTTTTAAGTTTGGGCCCCTTATTTTTTTAAAAAAAGTAAAGGCTCAAAAATACTTAACTATACTATTGAATCGTCATCAATAAAAATAATTTTAATATTAAGTGTTTCCCAATGTGTAATGTTAATTGAGTGTAAGAAGGTGAAGTAAGAAATAAATAGTAGAATATACATCCACTGGAAGGAAGGAAGGATGGATGGATGGATGGATGGATGGATGGATGGATGGACGGACGGACAGACAGACAGACAGTATAACACAGATGAACTGAAGTAAAGGGAGTGGATTCCATTTCTGAAAATCAGGAAATACAATTTTCAGTGTGAAAATGTAAAGAAACCTCATTTACCTAAAAGCACGTCTAATTATACACCACTAGACTGTTGTATTAATAGTAAAAAAAATTCCAATGTACAACAACGTAATAATTAAGCTATTAATTTTTTCTGCTATGTAAATAGTTCGATATGCTCGTTTTAAGACTTTTTAAACTTGATGGCCATCCGTCGTTTCATTAAAATCATGTCTGCTGATGAAAACTCCGCGCTCGCTTCAACAAAATGTAAACCAATCTGTGGTAACATGCCTGAATTTTATTGAAAGCAGGCTTTTATGAACTGTAAAAAAAATGGATAACTTCTTATCTTTGTGACAGAGATGCGTCACTAGTGCCACGGAACCATTTTCTATAAAAATTAAGAGTTATGTGGCCAGAGACGCTGCCCAATACACAACAATGCATTTTTTATCTTTTGGTCTTTCGTGTTTTACGTGTGTATTAAAAATTGATTTTTTAGCTCGTGCTTGTAATGTTGTCGCGGATTATAAAAGATAAAAAATGCATTGTTGTGTAATAAATAATATGTTAAATAAATGATGTGTTAATTTTTATAGAAAATTTCGCCGTGGCACCAGTGACGCGTCTTTACCACATCTCTAAAACTTTGAAGACAAGAAAGAAAAAGAAAATAATTCGAACATATGTGTAAAAGAAAATTCACATACAACTGCCTTAGACTCTGTTCTGTTCATTCCCTTAATGGTGGTAAGGACCGATCCTGACCTTTGATCCAAATCCGTGAAATTTTCGGAAATAGTTTTAATGTCCTCCCAAATGGATCTGTTTCGTATGGCCAGTTCTAGTAATTCGTGTATCATAAGTGACCCGAAGTTTTGCAGTCTTAAATGTTAGAATTTGGTTTCAATAACCCGCTCTTGTCGATTGTCCGAGTAAGTATGGAAATTTTGGCCGAATAGCGGCTCTGTATTTCCAGGAAAGACTGGACGAAGTAAAAACAAAATGACGGACAAACGACTTCTCTCTCTAGAGGGAGAGTGGATGTCTTCAGAGATTTTTCCGAACCCACCTCCACTTAACTTGCAATTAGGGGGCTGGTATTTGGCTCAGTGCTGGAAAGTAGGGGGAAGTCTTATCACAGTTTGAAATAAAACTTAAAATTCACAGTTGCATCAAGTTTCTTTGAAGATCTTAGCGAGGCGAGGTGATTGTGGCCAAATTCAAGAGAAAGACGTGGTTATTCACAACCTGCATTGGTTCCTGCTTCGAAGTGCAAGTGCACTAAAATACAAATACGAACGTTTTTGCCAAAAGTGCTGTTTCAACGTCAAAAAATAAAATAAAAAATAGTACCTCAGTAGAACCATTTGATTAATCGAGGTGTTGTTGCAGCAGGTCGGTTGGTTATAGTTCTATGGCGCTAGCACAGCAAGTGTTATTCTGCGCCAATTAAGGTGAGTGTTGCAGCAGGATATACATCAGACGAGAGAAGTATGAAACAATAACGTATATGTAATAGAACATGGGGATTCTGTACTTCTGCATTATGTAATTTGCTTCTATAAAAATAAATAAATTTAAATTTTCTTATTATTTCAGTCTTGGTCGCTTGGCTGTAATTGGTGATACACTTTCGTCGTACAATGTGAAACCTTTATTCACATCGATCTGTTGGAAACGCTTCTACTTCGGGCAAAATCATTCAAAGTTTCATAGATTTTTGAGAAAAATAATCCCTTCTTAAAGTACTCGAAAACTTGCCTTTCAAACTTTGTAATTTTTTCGCCTTTATGAAAGTTTTACCCGATAGGTTTTTTAGCCATAAAGCTCGAAATCTTTACATAGTGGTTCCAAAGTGTTTTTCATCTCAAAACGTGAACTGTTTCCATTTAGTTCCGCAAAATGGCCCTTTTCGAAGCAAGGAACTGTGAACCACATAAAAGTCAAAATAAAACAACTTACGTATGATTATTTCCTCTCACAAAATATAAGACAATATCTTTCAAAATATTGGCGCAGTATAGCCCAGATGCTCTTGCGCCATAAAAAAGCCAAACAAACAAACATCTTTCAAAACTGACGAACTGTGAAAAAACATTACAAGTTGATTAACTACAATATTAGTAACAGTTTATCATAAGGTCAAGTAGGATCATGAGTTAACTATTTCGGTAGGACGCTAACCGAGGTTACGGTTGCATACAAAATTGTTATAATATTTTAATTTTTTTCCGCCTTATGGCGCAAAGACAATCAGGACAACGTTGCATCGAGACCTACAAATTTCCGACAAATTCGAATCTATGCGCCTTGGAATACCACAAATTAATTCGATATAAATAACTCTCGAAATAAAACAATTAATCACCATATTTGAAAACAACAAGTTCGAATTACGCACTGAAATGTAAATAGCTGATTTTTCGTAAACAAGGTGAGGGGGAGGATTTAAAATGAAAAGAATATACTTCGGTAAACAGATCGCTATAATTCCCAAATTATGAATGCTTTTGTGAAATCTAAAATTAGCTATTTGAATAACTTGTTCTCCGTAAAATTTTGCCGCAAAATTTTCGACCAATCGTATTTTCTCTACTCCCTGCTAAAGCTGCTGCCGCAACCGCAGTAAGAGAAGAGGCCAAAGAGAAAATCTCCTTATAACCAAAGCATTTAATTTTGCCTTTATTGCGGCCATGAAGAAAATTCACATTCCTTAACATTTGTCAGTTCCCAGTCAGTTCCAACAAGTATGAAAATTATTTGCCACTCTTATCAAAACCCAAAAGCACAAAATTCTTCAATAATTTGTATTTTTTAAATAGAATTTAACAAAACATCTCATAAATTAATGAAATCTATACGTGTGGAAACTGATACTGGGTGTACCACAGGGCGTGAACCTCGCCCTCTTCTGTTTTTAATCTGTAGTAGTGCGGAATATGGTTCCTTAGGTAATACGGCTTAGGATTCCATGGAAAATTGCAAGTTCCGACTCCGTATGATTTGACAATAAATAACACGATCGAGAATTATGTTAACTAATCACCTTCCGTGAGCCTGTACAAAACTTGGGGCTGTGGATGCTATCTTACGATGATTTCTGGACGCATTTTTGAATCGCAATGTCAGTGGGTTTTCAACTTTATTTAGTTCAAGGGACAATACTTCCATTGGATACTTCCATGGCCACAATACTATACCGACAATTTAAACTTGGATATATGTATTACAATATTCGTGTGAGCTCTTTCTTTTGATTTTACACTCACATCACTGGCGTACGCAATAAGGTGCGGATGGGGTGTTGAGCTTATAACACCCCCTTATGAACTTTCTGCGTACGCCTATGAGTTATATAGTTTGTTTACAGCAAGACAAAAATAGGTATGAAAACAAAAAACAAAACTTAAGTAAGATAAGTTTACTTATTAATATGAAAAGTGAAATCAAATATTTTTGAATGAGGTTTACAGCACTCTATATTTTTAGTAAGTATGTCAGTGTCAGATCTTAATTTTGATGTTACAACGATAAGAATATTTTCAATGTAGGTTATTTAGGTCCTAATCTTTATATTCCAGATATCTTCTGTACAGATTCTGAAAGGCGTCTTTCGCGAGAAATAAATTATTTCTCATGAGCTGGCGGGCCGCAAAAGCATTTAAGGCGGACCATAAACGGCCCTCGAACCGTTGGTCGAAGACTTCTCATAGTGTCATCCCGGCTGACATGTGCCCCAATATTTCGAGTTGACTGACACACACGCACACACAGTAGAACATCATTCATTCACCTAATTGGGACCGAGACCTGCTCGGATTAACGAATACAGATTAACTGAAATCTTTGCTGCATAATTTACTGAAAGCTATAACCGTTTGACGTGTATTTATGTTTTAGTGTACACGCACAACAGACGGGGGCCGAAAATTTCTTCTTCCATTATGAGATATTTCAACTGGTTTGCAACACGCGCTGCGCTGTTTAAGTCTTGTCAGCCGTCTGCATCGGCAACCTACTGAAAAAAAAATCGGATTAAGTGTATTAGAGTGGTTCAGATTAACGAGACTCCACTACATAACCAACCTCGAAGAATCCAATTATTTTTCAAAGGCCAGTAGCTGGTTATATCTCTAACGAACATGGGTTCCAGACATCATAAGAAGTGATGCTGCTCCGCAAATTTCCAGATATGGTTGAGACATTATGGACAACTTCATCGCACTCCAGGAAAAAATATTTATTGAAATTCATTTTATATATCTGTAGTCAGAGGGAATAAAATTGTTAAGTGTAAAATCGAATTTTTCAAGGCAGCACTTTTTTACCTTTGAATTTTTCCTGCATATACAGTTTTTAAAAGAAAATGAATTTGGTTGACATCAATTTGACCCAGAGCAGAAGGCTTGGGAGATGATCATAGTGCACTTGACTCATTTTTGATATTTTTCGACATAACTTATCCCCTGTGATCACAGATATAAGCAGGTATAATTAATATATGCTGGAAATGTACAAAGTTATATTTAGCCCGATTTACAATTTATCATTAGGTCGCATTTAATTAAGTCAGATTAATCCGGTCGCCCGGTCGCGATCATATTTTCGCAAATAGCGAGTGAAAATCTTGATGAAACCTGCCAGGTTTAAAGGTTTCATTTTGAGGTGGGTGATTAACATTCTTATTTGGCGAGTAATATTTGACACAATTGGTTGATCATTATCTTTAATTATGCACAGTGTCACTTCAGAATGGGGACACCCACGGGACTGGACATTTTGTCCCTTAAATGGAGGCGTCCCGTATTCGGAGGTACACGTGTTGATACGTACATATACTGAGGAACAAAGGAGTCGTTCCTTAAATAGAGTTGCCCATTATTCGCAGGTGTCCCTTACGGGAGGTTAGACTGTATTATGAAAACATATATTTGAAGATTATTCATGCAAGCTAGAATTAAACGCTATTCTGTACGTACATTGATTTGAACAATATCGCTGAAATTTTTATACCATAATAAAAACTCATTTTAATTATGTTTTCCATGTCAGAAATCTAAATGCAGGACAAAATACATATCCTGCTCTTGTTTGTTTGTGGTTTTACAGCTCAAGGACTACAATGGTCATGCTACGCCGGAACCTACTGTTTTCCGAGGAATCTGAACCTCTTAAAGCCTAGGGAACCAAACTCCGGACTACAGTAAAAGGTACGACCTTTGTGAAATCTTTGAGTAAGCGTTCTTTGCATTGTTGGGGGTCGAACCCAGATTAACGGCGCACTAGGCGAACGCGTTACTACTACATCACGGCAAGGCATTCTGCTTTTGTGTTGAAAGCTGGACAAATATGTATATTATGATTCTAACCTAGTTCAGTAAATTAAAATCTTAATAAATTCCTGTTCTTTTTTTAGTTGTATATTCCCGATATTTTTCTTTATTATTATATATTTTACATTTGCACAATGTTAATCTAACAAACTGAAATACAAAAGCGAAGTTGTAGAAAATATTTTTGGTGGCTTTTCTTTGCGTCAGTTAAAATGATGTTTCTTGCCAAAAGTAGATGATGTTTGTTAATATCCGGTTCTTCCTCTCTCTCTCTCTTTTTTTTTTTTTGGTATTTCACATTTTTATGTTTAATTTGCCTCTTACTTCATACTGTAACCTTTTCTCTCAATGAAGATAACAGAGGGGAAGTTGGGGTTTTGGCCTCTTCGACAGAAAAGAAAAAAAATTTTTTAGTTCTTTTCCTTAGTGAGCTTTAGTGTTGACTTTCCGTTAAAGGGCGAGTTTTTATTAAGAGTAAACATAAAACAATTTAACAAAAAAATTATTTTAGAGTGAAATTCAATGATGAAATCCGTTTGTAATTAACTTACATTTACTTTTTAGCTAGAGCGCCATGATTAAAGTAATTGTTCAAACATGTTTATTTATTCTACCATTATAAGACTTCGATCTTTATAATACGGTATTTCATTTTCATCAGAGTATTTCTTAATTAAATCTTGAAGAGAAAATTAAACTTGCCTGAAGAAACTTTTCCTATTTTGAAAATTCTCGAGTTGGGTAAAATATTAAATTTAGATCATGAGTTTCGTGTTCAAACCTGAAATTAAGTTCGTTCTATTTTCTTCCACGGTATGAATGCGAAGCTTATACTGTAAAAAAAGAGGGTAAGGTTATTAAAAAAGGATTTGAAAGTAAGATTTTCTCCCATTTTTCCGTTCTTAAGGAACGAGTAGCATAACACTCTGTCGAAGAATGCAGCCGTATATTAAAAGAGGTAAGTTACTATCAGAAACTAATGCAGTTTTCAGAGACAGATATGATCTTGTTTCTGAATAAACTTCAATCCTTGCCGAGCCGTTATTAGATTTTTAGAAAAAAAATATAATAATTTTAGAAAATTAAAATTTTTAAAAAAGCAAGATCCGTTTCGACATACAAGTAAATTTTCATCAACTAAAGAAAGTAACAACTCGCTGTCAAATTAAGTTCACCAATTGTTCCTATTTATGACTTTTACGGGAAGGAGAAAAGTGCCGCTAAACAGAAAGTAGCGCTAACCAGAATGTATTTAACCCTATGAAGAATTTTTCAGGGCCACTGATTCCGACACACTAATCCGAACCTCTGTTTCTAAAAGAAAAAACCCCGGAACTACGGTGGATAGAAAAACTGCGCGCGATTTACGACACCATTGGAAGTTGAACCTGGATTAACGACGCACCAGCTGACCGGCTTAACTTTCAAGCCATGTCAAGTTTCCACGTACGCAGACGATCTGGCCATCTGGGTGACTGCAAAATCGATTGATCTCCTACAAGAAAGACTGCAGAATGCAGCCGAAGGACTCTCCCTCTTCTGTTCCACGTGGGAACTCACAATCTCTACCACCAAGTCCGCAATCCTCCCGATCACCACGAACTGGATCAGTGCCCGGCAATTAAATATCCCCATTGCTGTTAATAGTATCAAAATAGTGGACAGTCACCCTTGATCGGCACCTCAGATGGTAAACCACACCAGACAGTTATCTATCTCTCTCTGCTCCAGACGTATTAACATGCTTAACTGCTTGATTGGACGTCACTGGGGTGCCTCTCCGCGCAAAATGTATCAGTTTTACAGGGCTTTCACACCTGAAGTTTTTTATGGAGGAGCTGCGTTCGCCTTCCCAAACTTCACTTCTGAAGTAACTCTTGAAAAGATAAAATCCAAGGCATTGCGTCTTTGCTTCGGTGTCCCAGCTTGCCTACGCACAGCTTTGCGAGCAGAGACCTCTACAGCAACCATTGCCACGCAGCTCAGGAACCAACTTACCCTGTTCGTGTGGAAGATGGCGAACTTAGTTCCAAAATACAATGTCCACAGGCGGCTGCACACTAGGTCGCGCTATATGGATGCTGCCAAACATTATCGAAAGTCAGCATGGCTGTTTGGTGCCTCTCCCTCCGTCACTTAAAGAAATGCTGCTCCTTGCTTACTTACCTCTCGGTTGTGCACACCAGCTTGGTGTCAAAGAAGGATTCTGTCAGCCTTCACATTCTGAAAGATCTATACCAGAGTGCTCTTGGGAAACTTATTCTACCGACGTTTCAGATCTTCACAGACGAATCCTTCTATACAGACAATCAGAAAGGGGGTACGTCCATTTCTATCCCAAGCATTTGGCTCTGTAGTTCGTTTTCACCTTTCACTCTGCCACTCCTCCATCGAAGAAGAACCTGTGACCCTTTGAAAAGCTGCAAATTGGATCCTCCGTCATGGAAGGGAGGCCACCACCATCTTTTGCAACTCGCAGGTAGCGTTTTTCAGCCTCCAGATCAATCCGGCAACCTGGACCGCTTGCTCTATCATACAAGATATTGACGCCACAGTTTCCAAATACGCTGCAGCTTTCAAGCCGATCTCCTTCTGCTGGATTCCTGGACACTGCGGCTTCCGTGGCAACGACATTACTAACTCCTGGGTGCGTCAAGCCATGGAAGATGAGAATGCTGTCTGTAGAAACAGGCTCTCTCAGCATCATCTTAGTCTTGTAAGCCATCTCCTCCAGCTGAGGGAACTTTTCCTACAGGAGAAAGTTGAGGTACTCAAGCACGACGTTGTAGGACATTATCGCCACATGTTTGAAGTTAACAAAGCTCCCACCTTCTTTTTAGGATGCTACACCACAGACGTGCACACCAGGCTGCACCATCTCCGCCTTGATTACGCCTACACCAACACCTTACTACAGCATATCAGGGCGCAGACCACTTCGATGTGCCTCCAGTGTTAAGACGCATTTGGTGAGACACTGAAGCACATCCCCTTCTCTTGCCCGGCTTACGGTCACTTTCGCTCCGACCTTTTTGATTCCTGCAAAACTCTTGGTCTTCACCCACCAAAACGTCTGGAGGACGTGTTGAGTTCGTCACCTTTTCCTCGTTTCCAGTATTCCCTTGTTGCTGTCCACCTGGCCTTCCTGACCGGTGTAGGTTGGCGGCTCTGAGGCTGCCATTCATTTCTCCTGTCACCTTCTTCCACGCACCTCTCTCTACCTTCACAACTGTCATCCTTCTACGTTCATTCAACCTCTATCAACAGTTTCTATTGGAAGAAACGTATGAAGTACGCCTTGCCTGAGAATATAGCGATGCCTTCGGCGACCACCCTTCTTAAGAACTTACCTACAAAACTTATTACTTATAGTTGACCGTGTTACCATTACACCACCGCAAGGTTATAGTTAATAATAATAATTTACGTTAAGTGGAAACTGATTAGTAGTAAAAGAAATTGGCAGGAAATTGATGATAGTTATAGACATTTTACATGATTACCATGAACATGAACTATAATAAATGGAGACGGAGCCAGAAAGGTTGTATAAACGATGAAATTATAGAGAAAGTGTAAAGGAATTATAGAGAAAAATGTAAAGAAATTGTGAAGAAATTGTAGGAAAATTTCGGAGAAGTAGTGAAGAAATTGTAGAAAAACTATAAAGGAGTTGCAATTTTTAAAAGATATAAAGTATAATGAAGATAAAATTTATACTGTAAATTATAAAGAAATTTTAGAGAAATTTTAGAAAAGACTGTAAAGAAAGTGACCAGATTAGAAAATTTTTCTTTGAAATGGGTGGAACGTACAATGATTATTATGAACTCTATGGTTGCATGATAGCCACAACATACGAAGTACGACCTGCCTAAGAATACAGCACCGCCTTCGGCGGTCACCCTTCTCAAGAACTTAGCTGCAAGACTTGCTACTACTAGTTGACCGTGTTACCACTATGCCATCGCAAGGTTAAGGCTAATAATAATAATTTACCCACATTAAATGGAAACTGATTAGTAGTTGAAGGAAATTGTTTGGAAATTGATGACAGTTATAGACATTTTACATGGCTGCAATAAACATCAACTAGAAGAAACAGAGAAAGAGCCAGAAAGGTCGTACGAACGATGAAATTGTAAAGAAACTGTAGGGAAATTGTAGGAAAATTGTAAAGAAATTGCAGAGAAATTGCAAAAAATTGTCGGGAAATTTCAAAGAAATTGTAGAGAAATTGTAAAGAAATTGTAGAGAAATTGTAAAGAAATTGTAGAGAAATAGTTGAGAAATTGAAAAGAATTGCGAAGAAATTGTAGAGAAATTTTATACAAATATTAAAAAAATGGTAAAAAATTGTGAAGAAAGTGACAGGATTAGGAAACCTCTCTTTGAAATGGGTGGAACATAAAGTGAATACGATGAACTGTATGGTTGCATGATAGCAGAAATATTACATAATGAAACAATCATGATCTGTACATAATAGAAAGTTGCATTATGCAGTTTGAAGTTCAGAAAAGTATTAAATATTTGGTGAAGCGCGAATGATAAAAGCAATGAATGATAGGGAAAAACATAAAATCAAAATCATTTAAATTTTGACATTTTGGTAAAATGAAAATACTTGAAAAATACGAATGAAATTGCTAAATATTTAAGCCAGGTGAGTGCAGTAATTACATTCCAAAAGTCTTACTAAATTACATAAGAGAGACTCTTGTTTATAACGGCCGTCAACTTGCGTTATTGAATTAGCATCAAAGTCTTTTAATTATAGTAATTCCGGACTACTAATGCGTTCTGAAACATCTCGTGTTCAGTAACCAAAGTAGGCTCCGCTTAAAAATTATCCAGCAGTGATATCGCTTAGATATTTACCCGAACTTGCAAGGGCAAATGGTTGACAGTTCCATTATCCCGATTATCAGCAATTTGAAGTAAAGTTTGACAGTTTGAATACCCTTTTAATTAATTCCTGGAGTTTCTCTAGCGTCTGTGATTTTGTTTCTTGAAAGCTATTTCATTTTGAAGGCACGTACAGGTAATAGACACGGTTCTCGTTTAATAAATAATGACGGAATTGTGCTTGCTTATCATGAATTTTTCTCTCCTAATATGAAGCAAGATTGGGAGCTTTCCATGCCCCATAATTAATGGAACACACAAAGCTTTCTTTTTTTTTGATGAAATTCATTTAGAAAACTATGTACTTCGTTTTTTCAATTTTAAGGCATGAAAATGAAAATCGATTGATTCCTCCAAATGGAAGAATTGTCAATTTCTTTTTTACAGTTTATAATTAAACTTGTCACTTGTGGTTTTAACCATGGAGTTAATTAAGATTTTTTTTTATAAATTTATTTTCTGAGTGTTTTACATTGGAAAAAAAATTGGAATTATATTCATTTTTTTTTCAGAAAAGTGCAGAGAACAGAGACGTAACTATAGAATTGAGAAGTTTTTGCTAAAAGTTATTAAAAAACTCGATTAAAAATAAATAGGATTGTTATTTAAACTTCATTTAAAAATTATGATTTAAATTTCGTTTAAAAGTCATGATTTAAACTTCGTTTAAAAATTATGATTTAACATTTGTTTGAAAATTATGATTCAACTTTTGTTTGAAAATTATGATTCAACTTTTGTTTGGAAATTATGATTAACTTTTGTTTGAAAATTATGATTCAACTTTTGTTTGAAAATTATGATTCAACCTTTGTTTGAAAATTATGATTCAACTTTTGTTTGAAAATTATGATTCAACTTTTGTTTGAAAATTATGATTCAACTTTTTTTTGAAATTATAATTCAAATTTTGATTAAAAACCATTGCGGAGAGAGGATTCGATAAATAATTTGATTGAACCTGACTAAATAGTTAATTTCAAGGGTCGTTGAAAATTTTATTAAAATATTTATTAAAACAATGGTAAATTTTGAGTTACTGAAAAATGGATTGAAAAATAGAGAATAATCTATTCAAGTAAATAATTGAATGAAAATAATGATTATAAATTTTATTAAAGATTGATCTCCACTGCAAAATATTACTTTTCCTTTCTACTGTCGTAAACACATTGATATAAAATGAAGATTTAGGGACAGAATAAAAAATTAAAAAGGTTATAAATTTAGATCTGTATAATTAGCCAGTGTTAAATTTAATTTCCTATAAAAAAAACCTCTCACAATGATAAATACAAAGAAAATTTATCTTTCAAATATTCAAATCATACTGTTTCACTATCAATGTCCGTCGCATCACTGCCACTTGTGACTAACTATTATACAAGATAGTTATCCAGTCCACATCTTCCAAATCGCTCACTGGTATAAATCAAAGAATGGTTGTCGCATCTAGTATGAACGAGCAGAGTCGTTCAGTCGTTGGATCAATTAAAGATTCGACACAGTGCTATTATCCATACCAGCCAGTAGCCTAGCAATTCATAATTCATGCGAGGGGCTCAAGTGGCTTTAAAGAAGATTGTGTGATGTGGCCTCAGGGAAAATAAGGTAGTTTGATATCCAATGGGGGGCTTGATCCCTTCCCTCCCTCCAATTCCTACGCCACTGAGATCGGCATGTCGTCAGTGGTAACGATTTGTCGCTCAGCAGTGAAATTGCATCAATCCCAACTTCACTGATGCTTGCTTGGATGCGACTGATACTTTATTAGTCATTGTCAAGATTCGTGCCGTGGTAAATTGCCGCCGTAAGGGACGGAGGTCCTTTGTCTTGACGCGTTCTGCCGTTTTAGGGTAGATCCCGATTTGTTGGACGTATTAAGCGGTATGGTTAATCAGACGTAACGCACAATGTGACGGAGACGTGATTCACAACACATATATTTATTCACAAAACACAGTACAATATTTATCCAAAGTATGACGTTGTAACATTGATGCCTGAATTATCAGCAAGAAAGAAAATCGGCCTCTGGTGGTAAACTACCAGCAGAATTTAGGACAAAGCCCAAATATCGAGATGAGCGAGGTCTGCGTCTTCAGTCGACTAGGGCTTTCCACCTTCGCCTCTTCCAAACTGTATTTTCACACACCCCTCTGCTTTGCCTTCGCATTCTTCGAATTCTTCGGAAAGTAATCCCAAACACATTCCCCCCTACCACACACTTCGACTGGGGTCTCGTGGTGATGTAATAATGTTCATTACAGTAATAAACACCATATTCTAAGGTATGTTCATCTGCTCACAAACAGAAGCGGATTTGTTGATAATAACAATATCTTGTCAATTCATACCAACATGTTTTTCTGTCAAGGCACCACTGAAACTAATGTTTTATTTATCACTAATTAATAAATTTATAAATTACTGGCTTCACCCGTTTTAAAAGTTAATCAAATTTGATTGACAGTTTAATGATAACAATAAAACTTATAAAAAGCTAATTTTGGGCTTTGCAAAATTGGCTGTTATCTTCCTATTGTTTAACTGTCATATTTCACCTAATAAAGATAAAATTATAAAACTAAGTTTTATGGTGTTGTAAACTTTTTGCATATGGCCAAGTAATTACTAAAGATTCACAAGATTAGAGGTTAATTACTTTTTATTGACATAACTTCTTATCTCTGCCACTACTTTATTAACATTGTGCTATTTACGTCGCAAGATGCTGCTACTGATAGCTTTTCAATCTTTTAGTGAAAGGATATTTTTCTCCAGGGTACACATGCTTTATTTTAATTCGCGACATTCGCAAATCTATTACGTCGATGTTTTTCAAAAAAATGAAGAGATTAGTTTGATCTTTTGGGACATCATAATGACTTTAATATATTATTAGTACAGCCACACTAAAAATCCCGTAAGAAGTCAACTAATATTTATAAGTAAAGACAAGACTATTTATGTTAAAGACAAGACTAATAGTTATAAGTAAAGACAAGACTAATATTTATAAGTAAAGACAAGACTACTTATATAAAACAAGTCTAATATTTCATAAGCAAAGACAAGACTAATATTTATAAGTAAACTCAAGTCGAATATTTATAAGTAAAGGCAAGACTAATATTTATAAGTAAAGACAAGACTAATAGTTATAAGTAAACAAGACTAATATTTATAAGTAAAGACAAGACTAATATTTATAAGTAAAGAAGTCCTTTGCTTATAAATCTTATCCGCATAAGGCTATATACGCATGTATATTTGACACTTAAAACGTCCATTTTTAAATGGTTGAATGTTATTTATGAGAAACAGTCGTTAACTGAAAAATAGGATTTTAATTGTGGTATCATATTGCCCTGTCCTAGTTCATGAATACATCGTTTCCACATAGCGAATTTTCTATATAACGAAATTTTTTCATGGAACTGTCAATTTCGTTGTATGGAGGTTCTACTGTATGTGATATTTCGTACATGATATATATTAAACCAAACTTACTGAAAGAACATGTTCGTCATAGTCATAAATTCATTATAGCCGTGTATGTGGCATAACAGAGTTCTACTGAAATTTATATAATTTCAATTTAATATAGAACACGATATTTCTTTGGTTTAAAACTAAATAATGCCGAACTCTTCGTGGAAATTATTTGACTTAAAAAAAAGTATGGATCCTGATAAAATTAAGCTATTCGTAAATAAAGAAATACGCCAAGTAATTTCTATGAGTTGTACATGAAACATTTTTACTAAAGTATTAGTTTCGATTGGATGAAAAAGAGATTGGCCGCAACACCCACACATAAGCCACTTACTTTTGCTTTTATATTTTTGTCCCATAACAAACGCTCTTATCTGCCTTCAAGTGTCATTACCGGCTGACTTGACATCTGCAGAAAGCCAAGAAAAATTCTCATGGTCTATTTAAGGAATCTCTATATTTAGTTACGACAAAACGTACACGTGCACAGATGCTTTTGAGGGAGATTTGCGCACATGATTAAAAGCTGATTAATCAAGATATTCTTTAAATCTGTCAAATCTTTATAAGTACACACACAAAAATGAAAGAATAAATTGATATATTCGGATTGAAATATGTTAAGAAATGTAATCACACTCCTTTAACTGGTTGTAAATCGCTCTAATCAACAGAAGTAGAAGTTATTGCCTTATGTAAGGCAATTCAGGACCTCTTACGCTTAAAGAATGTAATTTCTGAAATTACAGATGTTAAAAATATTATTGTTTTTTGAGGATAACCAATCATGTATTAAGAGTGTTAAAAACGAAAACAACACTGGAAGATTGAAACATATTGATATTAAATTAAATTTCATTCGTGACATTGTTTACAAAAATGATATAAAAAGTGAGTATGTTCCATTCAGTGTTCAAATTACTGATATGTTAACAAAATCATTGCCTAAAATTAAATTGTGTGAACTTTTAAATTTATGTGGTTTAAAATTCAAGTAAGAGTTGAAATGTTTTCATATTTGTATGTATATATATATATATTTGTTTGACATTTGTATTAATATATATGTTTGTATATATATGTATGTTCTGAAATATCTTTTGTGAATGAAAATATGTACCATTTATATATGCATATCTTGATTGTATTAATGTGTGATTAAGGTTGAGTGTTAAGAAATGTAATCACACTCCTTTGATTGGTTGTAAATCAGTAGCTTTCCCCCAGGTCCGAGTAGATGTAGCTTTCCCGGACGTTAGCAAGATTAGCGATCTAGAACCTTAGTGATCAGATCTGATTGGCTCATTGTACAAATTATCTAATTGGTTGATGCTACAATCAACTTCAAACGTATATAAACCCATATAAACACAATAAAGCTAAGTTCAACATCCGTATTTGGTTTGGCTTCGTTTACTCACTGCTTTATCTTTAACAAAATGTGTGTTTTCATTCCAAATATTATTTCCAAAAGAATTATGGAATATTATCGATTCACATTAATATGTTAATATTATCATGAAAAATTCAAGTGTTATCTAAAAAACTACAATAGAGAATAAACACTAAAATATAAATGTTACAGCAAAGTTAATTATTATTATTGATTAAGTAATTAACACATTTTCACTCAGCAATTAACACAATAGTTAAGTAATTGCAAAGTAAAAAATATTCATTTGAAGAAATTTGCATTCATATACAATATGTTACACTTTGAATCCTGATGTTTGTTTGAAAATCGGTAGGTACTACCGATTTCCGAAATTGCAAAATGTCTTTTTTCGGTGGACCGAAAAAAGACATTTTGCAATTAATTATGGAAATAACATCATAAACTGTAATTTAATCGCTTGCTTCCTCTTGTATAGTCCGTTCGCGGAAAATTGGCGGCCAAATCCCGTTAGAATTGAAGGGAGATAACGTCACAGACGGGTTGTTTCATTGCAGTAGAGGGTAAAACGTCTTCCAGAGCTCGTTTTTCCCGCGCAAAGAACGAGTTATGAAAGACGGTTTACTGGCCGCCAATTTTTCGCGAAGGGACTATACCTTTGCCGTTTAAATATATCGATTTTTTGTTATACATTTTCCATTGTAATAATATAAATAAAATTTGTATATATATATATATACACATGCTTCGAAGAGGTAGGTACCGGGGTCTACTCTTTTCCTAGGAATCCAAACATCTGGATCTACAATTTTCAGAGGAATCCAAACCTCTTAAGGCCTAGGGAACCAAACCACGGACTACAGTGAGCAGTGTGATCTTTATGAGATCTCTGAGTAAGCATTCTTTGCACTGTTTGGAGTCGAAACCAGATTAACGACTCACTAGGCGAACGCGTTGCCACACTGCGCTACCGCAGGGCCTATGAAAATAAGCCAATTTGCATATAAAAAAAGAGATAACCGTCATATGAGGTTTAAAAAATTATTTATTGTTATAAAGTTACGTTCATTGTATTAAGATACAATATATTAACGCATTAATTTTGGTTTAAAAGTTATAGAAAATTTTATTTTTTTCTTAATTGCAGATTTTCTTAATTTTAGTCCTTATATTTTCTGGTGTTAATTCCTATTTTTATCTATTCTTTACTTCTTAATACTCATTAATCATAGTCTCCACTTTGAAATTCTGGTTTCAATTTACTCAGTATACGATCACGATTTCAGTTTATTCTCTGTTCTTTATTCCTGAAACTCCAGTTAAAGGTTTGGCTGGTTCTCCATACTCCAATTCAGATTTTATCTTATCTCCCAATTGCAGTCTCATTTTATTCTAAAAACCAGTTTCCCTTGCGTTTTCCCATTCTGGTTTCATCTCGTGCTCCAAGTCTGGTTTTACCTTGTTCTCTAATTCCGGTTTCATCTCATGCCCTAATTCTTTTCACATTATTCCCCAATTCTAGCTTAATTTTAATTTTCCACTACGGTTTTTACATATTCTTCAACTACGTATTTTGTTTGAAAATTATTTTTTTAATTATAGTTATGTTGAATGAATTCAGTCAGTCTGAATTGTGATAAATCGTTCTATTTTGCTTAAAATTAGCCCACAAACACCCTCACGAGTATGACTCTTAAAACGTATACGAAAGTCAAATATATTTTGATTTTCTAATATGTTTATAGTGTAATAATATTCACAGGACAAAAATATTATATTTAAGCATAAACTACAATTGAACGACATAAAACACAATTTATTGACTTAATGTATACCACCTCCACAAGTTAAGATATCCTAGATTTTCCATATTAAACTTTCGCCCAATCAATTCTACCATTTCTGTAGGTGACCAGCTCACTTCTGATCACCTAGCAGTCTTATTCTCTTTCGACATCGCCACTAAACTGTCCCACCTCTTACCATTAAAAGTACTAACTGGAACCTTTTCCAATTTCATCTAAACACCTTTTTAACCAAACTCCCTCACCCCATTATTGCAATCCCCCCAACCGATAAATGACATTTCCAAAACCTAAAAAAATCAGTCATACAAAAGATTATATAAAATTATTATTATATTAAATTATTAAAATACCCTACTACCCTATTAATCCACAACTCACCCATCAGCTGATGATCAATGATCAAATACCTCCACGTGCCGCTCGACAATAACCTATCGTTCGTAAATCATCTCAGATTTGTCAAAAACAAAATTAAAGCCGCTTGTTCTCTTCCAGGTAATTTAATCGGACCACGCTCCATTATTTCTCTACAAAACAAACTGCTCTTGTACACAACAGCCATTCGTCCAATTCTAACCTACGCTACTCATGCTTGGTCACTTCTTGGCACCCAAACCCTGATTTCCCTTCAACAATTCGAAAACATTGCACTCCGTCGAGTCCTCCACATATCATGGTATATCCGAAATAACCAAATATACAAAGAAATCAAAATTCCTACTATTACCGAAACCATTTGTAAGCTCTCACAAAATTATTTCGATCACACCTATCTACACCCAAATCCTCTTATTTCAATCTCACACATTCTCCACGACACCCCTCATCACCGCTTCAACGGACCCCTGAAAGCATTTTTGAACCGTTTCAACCCTTCCCTTCCTCCTACCTCCAGGTACCGTTCCCACCACCTATCCCCCTAAGATTTCTCCAACCTAGATAGCCCCTTGTCCTCACCACTAGAATCTCCCGACGACGTTATCATCGCCGTAGAGTCCCCCCGATTTCGAGTAAATCGTCGTAAAGTCCCTAGACCCCTCCTCCTTCAACCTCACACATTCATCCCCCACCCTAAACCAATCCATTTCAACTTTAAGCCCCGCCACGATCATCCTGAGCACCAATATTCCTACTATACAACCCACTCTACAGATCACACGCTCCACAGATCTCTCCGTAGGATTGCACCCTGGCCATCAGATAACCCAACAAACAAACCTACAATCTCCCAACTCAGCTCACATACTTATTCGGCTGAACCAGCCAAGCCACACTCTATCAATCACACTCAGCCTACAACCTATCCCACGTCGATCTCTACGTGTTATTTCACCCAGCCCCTACCCCATCTTGACAACCCTCAAACCAATCGCTTTTCATCCCATAAAACATCTCAGTTCCTAAACGCACTCAAACTTACGTTCCGCGACACCCAATGTCAAATCAGCCCCTACAACACCTTTTGCCATAAAATCATTCTCTACCAATTACCAGACGAGAGCGCAGATTCATCACCTGGGTCCAATCTTTGGTCCAAATTGTTTTAATGACTTCATCGCCAAAATCCTGTTACCCATCCACTCTTCCCTCTCAAGTATATTCATTCATTCATACATGCATTAATTAATTATGCTTTCATTTTTGTACTTCTTTCGTTTTTCTTAAATTGTTTTTTATTTCTTTTATCGGCCTCCCTAGTTTCATACAACATCAACTTCTACCATATCTTCCTACCTATCCACCACCAACTTCACCCTAAACATTGAGGGGATGAAACGTTCACACGTTAGGTGCCCCGGAAGACATGGAAATCTAGGCTATGCTGGATTTAATTTATAACCATCAAAATGTGTAGTTTTTTCAACATGCAGAAAAATAAAATATTTACAGCTTATTCTTCCAGCCCAGGGGTGGGAAATTTGTGGCCTTAAGGCTACATGCGGCCTTTGACTAAATCCAAATTTTGCGAAGCAAATTTCTTTATTTTTATTATTATTATCTTTTTTCAATCTTTTTTATTTTTATCTTCATCGCAATCTTCTTAAAATGAGCGTAATTTAAGATACGAAAGAGTAAACGAAGATTCAAGGAAGTAATCCTATCTGATTGGCTGACGCAAATAAAACACGCGCTGTTCTTAGATTACAATTAGCCTGGGATTACATCGTTGAACTTGGCGGCTACCTTTCCCAACCCCTCTTATACCCTGCTTAGATTACAGATAATTTAAGACGGTCTTCCAACTGACGTTGTGTTAAATCGTTCAATAATCGAACCACTAATCGAGACTGATCCTCCATAATAGATGGGCCAAATTATTCATTGAGTCATTTAATGAACGAGTTGGCATACCTTTGCCAGTAACGGATTGACGCGGGGGGAGGGGGATTAGGGCAATTTCCTCTCCCAAATCCAGAAAAATGCGGTGAAAATCGGTTATAACAAGCGCCGTTATAGTGAATTTTTATTTATTGTTTCCGGATACTAAATAGAGTATACAGTTATACAAGTTTTCGTTATCTGAATCGGATTCGATACGTGGGAAGGCTCGGGGTAGAGAGCCCCCCCCCCCCACGAGGTATGGAATTTACACTTATTGCTTCCAAACTCGACAATCATTTTCATGAAATAGATCTAAATGTGCTTTCAGGCTATAGGTCACCCCTTAAAAAATTGGCCCCCTACCCTATGTGAATTAATATACAATATGCAAACTAATGTAATAGAAACTGCCTAAAGTGACCACCTTTAAGACTTGACTGCAATGATCACCCTGGACAGGTGCTCACTATACATGAAAGACTTTTATAGGCAAGGGCCGACAATGACTATTGGAGGCCCCGGCCCAACTTGCATTTGGTGGCCCCCTAACGCACATATAAAATTGGAGATAGTTCTGAAAAATGTGTACACTCATATTCCCATGTAAAAATGTAGTTAAGAATATGCTTTTCAATCCCAAAGTCACACCATAATCATAGTTGTAATTGGATACTCGCTATGATTTCTCTGAATTCGTTTTGGATTATAAATCCGGAGAAGAAAAAAAAAAGACAATTTTTTTATCAATTTACTATTTTAATTAATGTTGATCGATAACTCAATTGTTAAATAAAATAGTAATTTAGAAAAAATAAGATAAAGGATGACAAATATACAACTTTATGTAAATTTGACATTTCTTTATCAGTACTAAAAAAAAACGCATTTCATTTATAAGTATAAGCATTTTTCCGCTTCTGTGACTCTGTATCGACTAAGGCCATCGACAGCCCAGGCCGGCTATCGTTTGAAGATATGACGTCATTATATACGAAGATGCAACTTTACGTTAAGGCACTGAAAATGAATATTTGTTTGGAGATAAAGAGAAATAAGAACTTTTTTATATATTTCTTTTTCTTTTAAATATATATTTTCCATTCTCTAATCTTATTTCCATCTGTTCTTTGATCATAAATTCTCGTTTTAACTTATTCTTTATTCTCCAATTTTGATTCCACCTTATGCTTTAATTCTAGTTCCATTTTACTCTCCAATTCATATTTCCGTTCAATGTCGACAGTGCCGGGTTTACGTATAATAGGCCAAGTAAGTCCGGGTCTAGGGCTCCCCAAATATGAGGGTCCACAGAGACTTGGTGTTATTTGAGCGTTATTTTAATTTTGGATACGAATCTTTTGCATTTTCCTATATTTGCATATTCATAGTTAGACTGTTATTCACCATACCTTTTGAAGGTCTACTTTGTAGAAGTTATAATTTTGTGTTTGGGTCCTTGGGTCCTTATTTTCATATTTGCTTAGATAATGCTTAGATAATTCAGTCATATACACAAGCTTTGAGAACTCACAGTTGTCTACAAGCATAATAACTAAAAAAAAACTTTTTATACAGGGTGTGTCAAAAGTTCGTAAAAACTTCAAAAAATCATAAAAAAAGGAACAAATAATGATAAAGAGATGCGGTTTGCACGAAACAATTTCTAGAAAAATCGGATTTTTTCTAGTCCCAAAAATTTTAGTTTAAAAGTCATCCGCAGACGGCGCCGATACGCAAGGTATTCAGCAGAAGCATGCAATGCAGGCTTGCAATTAAAAGACCTGGACGAACATGGACTGTTCATTTGAATCCAACAGTACTGCATAATTTGCGAATGTCATCGTTGCCAGATCAAGCGTTGCTTATGAAGTTCTTCTACCTGAATGTTGAATTAGAAGCCACTGCGTTGCGAAAATTTCGTACAGTGAAACAACTGAAGACGAGAAATGGGCACATGTCGTGTGCTGTTCGACTTAGTTCTATAGCAATAATAAGCCGATGGAACGCACATTCGAACCGATAAATCGATGGAATGCACAGTTGTCCTGTCCATTGTCTTTTGGAGTTGCCAGCACCGTTTATAGATGAATTTTTAATTAATTTGTTTTCTGCTACTAAAAAAATTAGATATTCCCAGAAAAATTTCAGTGCAAACCGTAATTCTTTATCATTATTTGTTCCTTTTTTATGATTTTTTAAAGTTTTTACGAACTTTTGGCGCACCCTGTATTTACTTGATTTTCAATTTAAATTGCCGATAATCCACCGCAAACTTGTAACTGAAAATGCTGCATTTTTTTGAAATTTTCGCAGGAGTGCCTGTTGTTACAAGGATCACATCTTTTAGGGGCCCGTTATAGTCTTTCAGTCTAGGGCCCTCAAAATACTTATAATCTGGAAATTCTTCAATTCTGGTTTTATCCGATATTTCAATTCAGATTTCTTATATTCGACAGCTCTTTATTTCATTTCAAAATTATTTTGTTTTCTATTGCAATTCTTCTAGAGTAATTTTGATATTTTAAATTGCAACAAATCTTCGCCCAAATTTGTCTTCTAACTTAGGAATAACCTACAAATATCCGCACAATTATTTCTGTAATAAAATGCATTTTAGCTTTAAATGTGCTTAGTTTTTGAAGTTTTACATTTAAGTATGAACTAAGCCTGAATGTTAAACAATGAAGTTTAAATTCTTCGATTTCATAAAAATTAGAATATTTTTACAGCATACGGAAAAGTAAAAATACTTATATTCTGCACAGACCTTTTAAATTAAGCAAAATATGAGATCTCGTTTTATTTCCCGATGTTTTAGCAATAAACCGGAACAACAAAATAAAGAAAACTTTTGTCAAAACAAATAAGCAAGAACGGTAAATCGAAAAACAACTTTTATATTTCTTTTGATCTTTCAAAGGCGTCATTATTAAAAAACGCATTAACTTAAAGTAACAGTTCTATTTTAATTTAGGAAAAATATTTTTGTAAAAGGCAAATTCTGTTTTTGCAAAATACTCATTTTTCACCCAAGAAAAAAAATCGTTTCGAAATTTTTTTTTTTAAATTTTTTTACTGGGAGATTTAATTTTTACTAAAAGAATTACTTTGTTTATAGTAAAGATGAAACGACACACTGCGCAAAATATTAAATAAAATTAAACACATTATCACAGTCAAAATAATTAATAAACTATAGTTAAAATAATTAATTTTAACTGTGTTAATGTGTTTTATTTTATTTAATTAATTTTGTTTGTTTGTTTTGTGGTTTTACGGCTCAAAGACTACAATGGTCATGCTGCGCCGGGACCTACTGTTTTCCGAGGAATCCGAACCTCTTAAGGCCTAGGGAACCAAACCCCGGAATAAAAGAATCGCATTTTATTTTTATTATTTTCCTGTTTGCTTTTCCGGAACTTTGCAAATCCCAGACTTGTTGTTTTGTGCATTTCTCTCTCTCCTTCTCCTCCGTGAATGGCAAAGATTGCAATTAAAAATCAAAAGCTAGCAAAAAATAGAAGTAAAGATTAATAGCAGTAAATAAACATTTTTTTCTTCATATTAGCAGATGATGTGACAAAAGTAAGAAAGTAAAGGTTAAATTACTCGTAAAGAAAAGAATGATTTTCCGACGCTTTATGGGACCCAAGTTGTGCCCATATAATATGTTCGTTATGTATTATTATAAATTAAGGAGATATATCCTTTTCATAAATTACTAACTATTATTACTAAATTTATAGCATTGCAGAAATAGTATTTGTAAAGAATGGTTTTCTTGTTGTCATAAATGAAATTTCTCTGAACTTGTCATAATTCTACCTTTAATCTATGTCATTGGTTGTGAGCAAGAACTTTACTCTCCGCTACATAAAGTACGATTTGGTCAACACTTATAAAATTAGCCTGTGTTAAAATTTATGAATCTAGTTATTGAAAGCTCATGGCAAATTCGTAAATACTACGTAGAATCTATCCAGGTATTACAGAGTTTCTACGTCTCTCTGCCAATTATATGCAGAAGATCTACTCTTTAAAACAAGTAGAATTCAGAACCATAGAAAAATCTACCATTCTTTCTTGTCAATATCACCGAATTCTGGAAAAGTATCTCGTGACAAGCTGCGGTTTTATATTCTCTTCCATTTCAAAGCCGAAGCCTAAAATAATTTAATAAATGTGTTCTCTTACATTGCTATAATGTTTATACTGCTCAAGTTAGGTGTCACTAAATATTGTATATCGGGTTGAATAAAATTATTATTATTATGGCACAAAATGAACTTGGTTGTCCGTGAGCTATAAAATTTTAACCAACCAACTAAAAATGTTTTATTAAATATTACGGAAATGGTCTGTACTTTTCATTTTAAATGCGTTTACTAAGCTGAAATACAATCATTTTTCTACTATTGCACGGTATTTTAAGGACTTCTGCCTAAGCTGAAATGCTTATTTTCTAATTTTCCATATCGTAAGATACAAAATATCACTCCTGTCACGAAATGCTGCTGGTATAAGCAATCATGAAATTTAATTTTGAGCACACTCTTGAAAATCACCAATTTAAATATCACGAAAGTTCCGTTGGAGTGTCTTAATTATTACAAACGTCAGAGAGAAAATAGCTGCTTCAAGTTCTTCCTTTATTGCAATTGCCCAAGCGAAAGGGTACTCTAATGAAATGAGTAACAAAATTTTGAAGCGAGGTCTTATCACCATTTCTCCTGATTTTCATTTCGCAACTGAAACGGATTGAAGTAAAAGAGAAGTGTAGAACTCTACTCAAAGCTTACTCCAACTCGAACCAGATTAGCATCATTAGCGGGTTTATAGACGGTCCTGTCCTCGACAAAAGTTGACCTTACATTCTTCTGGTAACATATCCGACGTGATACCACCTCCCAAGCATCTCTTTCCCTTCATTAGCCCCGGGGGAAATCTTCAGGATCGAAACGACAGTCTTAAATCCACATAAATGTATGGTATTTAGAGGACGCCCATTCCTTCATTGACAACTGCAACAAATATACTGAATAATTGAAATTCCATCTAAAGTAGCATTGCTAGTTCTCCACTCATTTGCGAAGTTCTTAGCTTGGAAGGAGCACCATCCAATTCCGTGGAGGAAGCCAATATCTTTCGTTATTTAAACAATTTCTTCAGCGATGGAAATTGGTTGATTTCGCATCACCAATTTCTCGTCTTGGCGAAGTCATCAAAGAATTTGTTTTGCGAGGAACGAAGTAGCTCTGTTGAAAATAATTGCGTTTTAAGGTTTGTCCGTAAACAATATTCTTTATTCTGAAAACTACCAGCTCGATTAGAGGACGAATACTGAATTGAATTGTGAAAGTAAATTAACTTATGGTTGAGTAATACGTCACAAACGTAAAAGAATTCCTTCGAAATTCTATTTTTGATATGAATTACAGGTGTAATTTGTGAAAATTGTGTGTGCGTGGGCAATATGCAGTTGCAAATACCTGGAGATAAAAAATTTATTGCAAAGATATAAATTTTCTAACAGTAAATAAAGAAAGAATATTTTAAGATTCATAAACAGCTTTTAGCCAGAAATAAAAGGAAACTAATGAATCTACAATAAAAGAAAAAAATATTTTACACCTCTCGGAAGCCTCAAAACCACATTTTATGTTAGTGTAACATATGATTCCTTTAATGGCCATTTTAATTATTTTCAATCATCTTTTATCGACAATTTTAATCACTTTAATCATGTTTTAATGGTCATTTTAATCAGTTTTGATAATCTTTTAATGGGTATTTGAATTTTTCCGAATATTTACCCGATCTAATTATTCTTATTTTTTCTAAGATTTACTTTAATAAGTAGAATTCGTGTTTTAAAGTAAATCATTTTTAATTTTTCCATCGGCTATAATTTATTAATTTACTTTTGCGTAGAGAATATTAATACAATATTATAGTTATACCGCTGTTTTTAGTATCTTAAAAATATAGTGACAAAACCATTTGCTTTAATTATGTTTGATTGTGATTTTTGGGCTCAAGAACTATAATGGCAGTGCTGGGCCGGAACCAACTGCTTTCCGAGGAATCTGAACCTTTCAAGGCCTAAGGAATCAAACCCCAGACTACAGTGAGCAGTGCAATCTTAATGAGATCTCTGAGTAAGTGTTTTTTTTTCACTGTTGGGAGTCGAACCCAGATTAACGGCGCACTATGCCAACGCGTTACCACACTGCGGTACCGTAGGACTTGCTTTAATTAATTTCAAATAGAGGTTGAGCCCCAACGTTCATCATCGATATTTATTACCAGCTGTCAATTTCTGCTGCCAGCTGAAGACCATATGTTGTCAGCAGTTTCTCCATGAAGGCTTTGTTTGTGACTTGTACGGCGCAAGGACGCCAAGGGTGATGCTGCGCCGGAACCTATATGTTTATGGGGAATCCGAACCCTTTAGGGCCCAGGAAATCAAACCCCGGACTACAGTGAGCAGTTAGCAGGTAAACGTTCATTTTTTTCTTTTTTTGGCACTGCTGGCTGTCGGACCCGGGGTAACGGTGTGCTAGGTATACGCTTCACCATTGCACACCCATTTCCGTAGGGGCGCTACACAGGTAACTGACATCACCCCACGGTGCTTATATATACGACCGAGCTTACATAGGAACTGAATCGAAACCCAATGAGTCCGAAGACGATATACATACCCACTGAATAACTAGGAAGCAATATAGTTTTATAGACGGAGGGTTCTGAGATTGGCTGCAGATCAGGGGGTGTCTCTTTTTCTTCTATATAAAAAAAAAGATCTAGTTTGAGCTAACGACATGGGTGTCAAAAATAGTATCCATCTTAATTCTCAGCCAGCCGGCCAGCATGCAAGCAAAGCAAGCAAGCAAAGCAAAGCAAGAAAGCAAACAAAGCAAATATGCCCCGGTGCTTTTGTGTGTTGACCATTTAGCAATGGTGTGAATCCTGAGAGGTGTAATAATAACTTGCAATAGAGTTTTATTAATTTTTAGAACAGATAACGAAAACTATTTGTTTATAAAACGGCGCAAAATTAAGTGTATATGGGCGAGTTTGAGCTCAGAACATGAAACACATAGGCTCAAATAGGGGCGCTAATTTTATGGGGTCCAGGTCCCCAAAAAATTTCTGTGGAGCCGGGCTGTCCCAAAATAAAGAAATATACAACACGGTTGTAGGGATAGGGATACATTACATATAAAATATTTTATTATGTCAAGCACGTGGCCAGCTTGAGGTCAGGAGCTCAACACCTTAGAAATGTAGCCATCCCCCGCCCCTGAAAATATCTTTGTTTTTGTTTTCTTATTTTTTTTTAAATAAATTATTGTCGAATTTTAATTTAAATTTCTTATTTTGTATGAAATTATACACGGCAATGAAATTGTTCTTTGACGTTAAAAATATATTTAAAATATATTTTTGAGGTAGATCTTGTGCATATCATGTTTTGTTTTGTTTTTCAGAGATTTCAGACTTCATCTATTCTACAATAAGGATGAAGGGAAATTATATATTTTAGTATACGTCTAAGTTTTCAATGCAAAAATTACATTAAGAAATTTATTTATTAACGTTAAATATATTAGTCTGCTTACATATTTAGTATTATTAAATATATTAATAAAATACACCATAAGACATTAATGAATTTTAAGGCCCCCCCTGTAGCTTTCTGAGCCCCCCCTCCGTAACGAGAGTCAAGCTACGGACTTGTATTATGTAGACTTGTCTTATCTTGGGTTGACTAGCTTGATTACACAAGGGGATTCTTCCATTTTTTTAGCACCCCTTATTTTCTTGTTTATATTCTACAATATAAAATATATTCTTCTCATGTTTTCCTTGTCGCTGTGCAACTGCAATTTATTTAGAAGGAAACAAAGAATTGTATAGAATCATTACACCAATATATTCCTGCAGTGTTGTTTGGCGCAGTATAGCTCAGATGCTCTTGCGCCATAAAAAATCCAAACAAACAAACAAACCTGCAGTGTTGTAATAATGGTCATGCAGTTGAATTAAATGGAAAATTTTATATTTAAGTCTTTGGGCGTTTTCTTTTAACAAAATTATTCGCTATTGATAGAAACCCTCCCTCCTCTCCTTTATCAGCCAAAGGCTCAACATTAGACATAAACAGGTAGAGAATTAGAGTTTTCTTTACCCAATTCCCCAATATTTGCTTCAAGTTGGTGCCCCTATGGGTACAAATGTGTGTGTGTGCGCTTTCGTGCGAGTGTGTGTGCAAGAGAGAGAGAGAGAGAGAAAGAAAATTTCAATTATTCAAACTAACAGTAGAATGAAGAAGTCATTTTCGTAGTGTTATTGAAAACGGAAATTCTTTCAAATTTCCGACTAGTAGAATCTTTGAACAATGGAAACAGAAAAAAAAAATCCAATTCAAAATAGAGAAACCGATTTTCATTCGTAGTTTAGTCAGTTGAAATTTGCAATTCATAAAATATTATGATTAGAACTTCCCATTGGATTTTCCCTTTAATGTTTGGAATTTCCATTCAATGTTTGAAATTTTCCCCTCCATTGTATACGGTTTTGATTTCATTATTCAGCTATAAAGCAAAATAATTACTTTTGAATTACTCGTTTATTATGTAAATTTAATAATATAGTGTTTCACGGAGGCCACGAGATTGAAGTTGAAAATTTAATACATTCATCTATCAAGAATTTTAGAAATTTTTGTTCGCAGCTACAGGTCGAAAAGCTAGGTATAAACAACAAAGCATTTCAAACCTTTTCCATCATATTCAAAAGGACAATTAAATTTTAGTTTCTACGTAACTATTTTAAATCAAATGGCTTTACATACTGTAAATGGTTTAAGTAATTCAAGTTACAAATCAAAAGGAAAAATATTTTTTTATCACCCTTATTACACTTCTTACGATATAACATGGAAATATCAAGAACTGACATAACTACTAACAGATCTTGGAGAGCAGACTATTACGAAAAACATAGTTTAAATCTGAGACATGGATGTCTTCAGATAAAATTGTTTTAGTATTCTAATCATACTGCATTTAATGCTCCGTCAAGTGTTTAACAAACTTTCAAAATATTCTACTATAATTACTTAATTATAAAAAATTAACTTAATTATACTAAATAATTACTATCTTGGCACATGTAAGTCTATTTTCGTACGAAAGAAATGATTTTCCGGAAGTATTTAATTTTCGGTTATGCAAAGAATCATCTTTATCAATCTTCAATGTTCAAAAAGAATTTATTATATTTGTGTGCGTGGGCGGATCACCCCGAACCGAATGTGTCCGCCTTTAATCAAAATGAATTAAAATTAAATAGCACTTATAAGGGCGTCACAAATGAATTAAAACACTTATTAAATCTCTTGTGATTAGCTGATGATTTGTGAAATGCTCTAATCATAATACTCTGACCTCATTGGTAGCGTAAGAAAGGGGGTCAGGGGACACAAACCCCCTATTATATATCAAGGCACATTGTTCTTTTAACGCTAGAAACGCTTTTTGATCACTAATGTCTATATAAATAAGCTCCATCAGGGCCTGATCACTGCAAAGGCGACCAAAGCTTGGACTTTGGACCGCACAATTTTTGAGCCCTAAAAAAAAAGCCAAAATATTATTTTACTTTTATATGTAATTTTTTTGATTTTTGCCCAATTTTTTCAAAAATAAAGTTGCAGAGCAATAGCATTTGTAAACAACTGTGTTTTTTGAACTTTTGACGTGATTGCAAATTTTGCTTTAAAAAAAAAGCAGAAAAGTCTATGCAACTTAACAGTAAGTAAAAAAATTTTTGTAGTAGCGTATGTTTTTATTTGCATAGTGGTAGCCTTTACTTTCCTTTTTTTTCAGGCTGTTTATATTGAAATTGCAGTTACGGTAAAAGCCATCTTAACGGACACCTCTCAGATACGGTCACCCTGCCTTTAGATAAAAATTCCCCGGCAGAGACTGATTTACAATAATGCATTTTAAACGCCTACTTAGCGGTCATCCGCAAAAACTGACGCGGACACGGTTTTCACGATTCATTCCATTAGACCAGATCCCCTGTGCGGACAAAATCCGTACAGAAATAATCCGAACAAAATTGAACTTCGACCTTCACGGCGTTTCTCACAACATTAAATTTTGTCATGTTTAATAATTTTTTATCATGTCTAAATTGAAAATCAAATTAAAGCCTATTTTTTAATTCTTCAAAATTAAACTTTTATTATTTATATTAAAACTGGAAGAGTGACGAACACTACACAAATATAATAATGATGAAAAACATACAACGTTTTTTGGTGTAGGAACAAATTTAAAAGATGGTTCGACGCACGTTTCGAGAGAACAAGGTCTCTCCTCGTCTGGAACTAGCGTGCAGTAAACAACATTGAAGTGTTGCCAACTCGATGTGGTTAATACGTTGCCGGTAGCGGTTAGTGCTTTTTTCAGGAGTACAGAGTTGTTTTAGGCGGCCAACTTACAAAGTGGTAAATTTTGGTCACAAAGTTAAGTAGCAGGTGTAGTTGAAGGAGAAGCAATGGGGAAGAGTTTTAACAGATTTTTCCAAGCCCCACTAAAACTTGGGGTTGATTTATGGTCATTCACAAGCGAGGCACCAATTCCGTGGATGAAAACGCTTCTAAGAAGTCAAGTTCAATGACCGAAAAAGGTTGGCAAATGACCGTGGCTTCTTTAAAGTTGAATTGATGGTCATTATTCCAACAACGAACTGCAATCGATGATTTTGAAAAATCATCGACTGCATTATCGATAATATCGATGATTTATAGTCATAATGTTGATACATAGGCATGATTTAAGATTTAAATATAACGTAAACCAACGAGGCGAGGGCAAAAAAAATTGAGTGGAAAAAATACGATTTTGCCTCTTTTCTAAAAATACTGTGGGCAGATTCACCTTTTGTTCCCGCCAGATTACGCTCATGTGTTGATGATCATGACATTATAGATCTGAATAAATTACTAATAACACAACTTCATCTATAGTTACTAGTAATACATGCCGAATATCAACCGAATATTAGTCCTATCCTTAATGCCTACTAAAGATGGTTTAATTTTCAAAGGTCACTATAAAAAATACAGAAAATTTGATTTTTGAAATATTTTTGTATCAGGGCATATATGAAGGCTGAGCGTAGTTTCGCTGCTTTTCGTTATCTTTGGCAAGAAATTAAACAAAATTTATTAGCACAGTATATCCCAGCATCAGAACCCTTTGAATCCGAAAATTTTGCCTTAATAAAACTAGATTTAGCTATTTTGTGGCTTGTTTTGGCAACAATAGTATACATGTATGATTTACTGATTGTGCACATTTGTTATTATTTATCTATTCAACTTATGATGGGACTAATTCTACAGTGTCCCTCCAAACTGGGCTCAGCTTACTACTGAGGGCATTTCAAATTTTCGCAAAGACAGGAGGAGCCCTAAATATATGCCTGGTCCAGGGCCCCGCAAAGGCATGATCGAGCTCTGAGCCCCATCATTTATTAAATTTATAATATAAACAATTAACTCATAGAGTAAATAGGACAATGTAAATATGCTCTCTCTTTCGCTCTCTCTCTTTCTTTCGTTTTTTATTCATTTCACGAAATGCTAGAATACCGTTTATGTTTAAACAAGCGCATTAAATTTTAACAAATGCTTTACACAGGCACACGAAGTTTGCATATGTAAACAAATAAATATCTCGCTCTTGAAACTCTTCGTAGACGGTACAACATCGCTTAAACAGTCTTATTTTCTCCTGTTGTTTACCGTACTTGTAAACGCATTGCTGCAGAAATTAAGCATTCATTTCGTGAATTATTTGGAGTTATGTAGAGAAAAAATGTTTCTGCCCATATTAAACTTGCAGAATGTAATTTGAGAGATGAGCTTTTCTTCTAAATTTCTCTCGCAGTGATTTAGTAGTGACACTTCGAGTTAACTGCATGCCTATTAAGTTTTTAGACTAGCGAAACAAAATATTACACTTTCGAAATGCGCGAGCAGAAGAATGGATTTCTTTAAATATAACGCTTTTAAATTTTTAACGCTCTCCGTCCTATTAGTTGACCCGGGATTTCCTAAGTCCAACTTTTATATTTTGTTTCCTTATTTAAGGCTTACAAGCATTACGTTAGCTTTGACTACAGGCTCAAACAGATATCTTTCAAGAAATTTACGCATGTTTCATGAAAGTTCCTTTCTCTCATTATTTAATGCGGCAGTATACTCACCAAATAAACGTTAGCCATTAATTATTTAATTATATTAATTATTAATTAATATTATTCAGCGTCAAATAGAATCATTTTTCTTGAAAAATACAACAACTTAGCCTTTGATTGTAAACCAGTTTAATTATAAATTACTTGTATAACCAGTTATATATTAATCAGTACATAAAACCAATACTAATGGATAACCAATTGTATTAACCAGTTTAATTATAAAACATTTATAAACCGTACATATTGATATCATAATAAAATCAGAAAGCGTAGAGCAAATGATATTAAACAAAGCGGAGCGCAGATTAAAAGAAATGTAATTAACCTGAAAAAATTCACCGTAACACAATGACGTTATAATAGAATGCTCTGACATATTTGAAGAATAACATTACATTCACAAACCTAATAGTTCTACCCGAACGAAACTATTATAGAATAGTAACTAACATCATAATTTTATTTGGGAATTTATTGTCCATAATGGATACAGTAAGTTTCACCCACTAACCTTATAATGTTGGAACTTGTTTCCTAAGCCAAATAATGTTTTAAACAGTAAAATGAATCTTGATAAATCGTATTTCAAATTCATTAGTTAGTAGTCTATTTAAGTTAGATAAGTCTAACTAATTAAGCTAGCTAAGTCTAAGAATGTTATTTAAACACCTTATCCAGATGTTATTCAGTATCCTCGTCAAGGAATTTATATTAATAGTGGTCACATGGGCGGATACAGACTTTTACAAAGAGGGTGGGCCCAATTTCTCTTCCTCCGTATTATCATCATCATCATCAACATAATAGTGTCTGAATATATGTACATATATGTATGGCATTAATTATTTTAATTAATTAGTCACATTAACCATATAATATATTTATATAATATAGATCCCCCTTTCCCCCCGCTAATGGTGCCCCTGGTAATATCCCTTATTGTTAGCGATATATGATACAAATATTAATTGTGCTTTCTCATATATGAGGTTGCTTGATTTTACAAAAATTATTTTGAAAAAACACTTTTCTTTGTTTTGTTGATACCCAAAATTGCAATGCTTAAATGGAAATTAAGCAAAACGGGTACATTTTCTGTTTGAGGCGTAGCTTAAATTATAGAGTATGGAACAAATAACCCTTCTCAAAAGAGATTTAGCTTCATGATTTTGATTTGTGCAATTTTAATTAATTAAAAGCGTTGTTAAAGCTTGACATTCAATCTCCTTTTCAGGACGGAATATGTTTACAGATTTAATCCACGATAACAGTTTGAAGTGAAAAATTTTATCTTTTGGCATTTGGCAATGTAAGAAATTGTATCATTCATGACTAACTTTTAAAAATTAAAAAGGTCACATTTATATAAAACTTAAATTACAAGAATTATGATGCGTATTAGGATGCACAATAAAATTCCCAAATTGCTTAAAACCTGTATTTATAAAAAAATAAATACAGTCGAACTTGTTGCGGACTCGGTCGTGTCTCAAAGGGCGCATACCATGGATTTTCGGAGGGCTCGAGTTCTATCGCCCACGAGGGCGCATCAGCCCGGGGGCGGGTGGTCTAGTCCGCCCCTGCATATAGCCTACTTTTATAACAAAATTGAAAGAACATACCTCAGCTAGTGAGCTATTTGCTTGTAAAGTACTCAATTTCTTGCGGTTTTCCTGTGGTAATTCCTTGTTTGAATCTTCAGTTGAAAGATCATTAGAATCTATTTGATCACTCGATTTAACTTTTTTCCTCTGAAGAAACGCTTGCAATGAAGTTTGCCTTTTCATTTTTAAGGCATCTATTTTATATCTGTTTAGTTTAATTATATAATATTATATGCATCACTCTTTGTCTATAATAATTTCACATTACCTTTATTTAAAAATTTTGTATATACATAAATATATTTTTTTCATCATAAGTACAGAGCGCACAAAATAGGTACCTACTACTTACAAATGCAAGGGTCTACTATACGTATAGAATTGAGTGACTTTATTGACATTGTTCAGTCAGGAACTGGTTTTATTGTTATGACCTATAAGTTTCATCGGATTTTTCTCTCAGACGATGTGGTGTCGATTTCAAAATTTGTTTACTGCCTTGGGAAACGATTATTGTGCTATAATCCCAGAATAGCGTTAACAAGTGTGTGTTACACAGACAAAATATCTCCCCTCATTAGCGGCTTCTTAGTGAAAACGTTTCTTTTGGGGACGTTCCCCCCAGTGGGACGAACATCGCCAAAAGGAACGTTTCCACGAACTGGGGGTCACCCCTCCAATTCCCATAAGGTGGCCTCGTTGCTATGTTGAACACTGTATAGCTTAGGAAATAAATCTCTTTGTGTTTCCCTGCCCTCTCAAAATCTACCCGCCCCCTGAAAACTGAATTTTTTTGAAAGGATTGAATTCATCCATTTTCTAATAATCACTCAAATTTACTTCGCAAAAAACTTTTTATTTTTGACTATGCAAATATTTTTATTTCATTTATTTACATTATTATTATTCTTTTGAAAATTCAATTGATAAATGGCAAAAGAGAGGATAATGATATAAAATTACAATTGACTAGAGGAAAGGGAGGCCGAGCCCTTCCCGTAAATCCGCCTATGGGTAGTCACGTTTGAGAACTGTAAGGAATGCCTAGAATGTAATTTTGCTAATTAAAAAATGTTTTAATTTACAAACAGCATTATAATCAATCAATACTATGTATCACCCGAGTATGTTCAGAAGTGCTTTTCTAAAACAAATAAAATGAACAGCTCGTGGCAAAGTAGACTTCGTGACAAAACTATCGTCCATACCCTGAAAAAAAATCGCCAATTATATTCGTTACGTTCACGAGGTACCTCGATGTCTTACACATGTTTTAGTTACAGTGATGATTACTTATCACAGATTACCTCCGCCGATAAGATCATTATCTATCTTCATTGAGGGCTTTCTCTGATTGGGAAGTTGGCGGCAAATGTGGATCATTTTTCCCTGCCTCTACTCGCATGAATAGTGCCTTTTGATATGATAACGAATTAAAATAATAATTTTTAGGTCTTAAGTCACCTACTATACATTTTCGTCACACATTACTGGTGTAGCGATGCCTGACCAGGCTCATTGCAATTTCGTTTCGCGCCAAAATTCCATTCTCATGGACATTTGGCAATGAGTCACACGTACAACCAACTCCTTGGAATTTCCACCAAAAACGAAGGATACAAGCATTATCCAACTTCGAACCCTCTCCCATATATTTTCATTTAATGGGCAAAAACTGTCAAGAAAGACAGCTCAACGTTAACATAACTCACAGCAAGTTCTCCCCTCTGTGGGGTCAAACTGACCAATAGAAATATATATAAACTATTGCGTCAGTACTCAATTGTCCAATCACGGTCCACAAAAATCATTCGAAGTAAAGTTTTGGACCGATCAATAAATACTCTCTTGCTCCTTAACTTTCGACCTGAAAGGATGTTCGCTGCTAGCCGTAATAACGACCCTAAATATGTAACTTACGCAACCTAACTAACGCCCGGCATCATGCCGTGGCCTGTGTACGCTCTTCAACCTTCAAATAAATATTATGTTTAATGTACATCCTCCCTCTCTCTCGTCCACCTGCAATCAAAGCCATGACAAATACCTTCTGAGATAAACAGTCAAACTATTCAGCATGAGGTACGCCACTCGGCACATGGTCAGCCGTCCACACATACCACTGCGCAGCAGTTGGCGACCCATCATACCTCGCGGCACTAGGACAGTGATTTTTCGCGATAAAGAATGCAAAATTTGCGGACCGGAGATTTGCGGAGAAATCCTCTAATTTTTCGCGGTAAATTAAAAAACAATCGCAAAAGAAGTGTAATACTAACTTTAAAAAAATAAATAATAAAAATCCCAGCTTCGAAAAAGTGATACAAATAATTATTAAGTTACTAAATAATATTTACAAGGGAACCACTTTTGTGGAAGCTCGCACTTTGAGACAAGACTTATCACAAACGATATTCACAAATTGATATCACAAATGATAGCATCATGGGATAAGATTGTCCTCAGCTTATACGTAATAGCCACACGTGTTAACTGTTCTCTAACTTATCCTGAGAAGGTGCAACGTAAACAAGGCTTTTTGGAATCATCAGACATTTTGTCGCGATAAAACAGCCATGATGCTTTAAATAAAAGTCACTACTGGAAGATTCCTACTTCTCAGAACTTTAGGTATTCATGCCAATCATAAATAAAAAAAAAACCGTGCCAAGTAAAAACACGCGCCAAATAAAAAACGCGCCAACGGGTTTGCACGGAGACTGCACCCGTGCCTCACAATGCGCCAGGCTGGCTAAGGGACGACCCTGCGCCATGGGCGACAGTCATCAGCCTGGTGCTCCTATACTTTAACATTAGCTTGCCAGGCGCGCCAGTGCCGTAGAACGCCTACTTTCCCCCCTACTTAAAGCACTGCAAAAAAAAACACGTATCATATATATATAGAGAGAGAGTGGAGAGTAACGCAGCTTACACAGAGATGTTGCCATATTTAAAAGATGAAGGGGTTGCCACACTGTAAAAATTCCAAAGAAGGTGCAGTAAAATATTTTGTGATTATTTAAAAATATGCCGTCCAGCTTCATTAACCTAAACATTCAAGGTATCAAAAAATGTTCTTACCTTGAAAATAATTATATAACGTTATTCGGAAAGGTCAGGGTCTGCAGGGGTGGCCTGGGTTCTCTCAAAAGGCGCATATTTTGAATTTTCGGATGGCGCGAGCCCTTGCCTAGTCGGAGACGCGCGTCCCATCGCCTATAAGGGCACACCGGTCCAGGAGCAGGCGTGCCAGTCCTCCCCTGAGGATCGTATTAATATTACTATATTTATGGAGTTTCAGGAAATGGTTTATATTAAAAGAAATTCAAGTTAGGCGTATTTGCGTGGACAAGGTTTGACCGTAAGAGTAGGGAATGGGAGTGATATTCAACCTCTTGGCGAATTTTATGGGTTCAAGCCAAGTAAAAACGTTTTCAACATTAACAAAACACCTGGGTAAATTACTATTGTAAACAAAATGCAAGTATATCAATGTAGCAGTTTGAGATACTTGTTAGAAGTTTAATCACCCAAGAACGAAACAGAAAAGTGCTGTAGCTCATTTTGACAACACGGATCTGATACCAATGGATCAACACTGGCACCTCGTGTGCTCACAAGGTGGCAAGCATTCAATTGACACTAATGTGAGCGTAACTTGTAGTCGCTACTTAAATAGTAACTAGTGGGAAATGTGGAAGAAAAAATTCCTACGATAGTATTATAAATGTCAACTATATTATCCACGAATTTCTGACTCTGGTCCTACATCTTTTGTTAATCTTTAACCTTACCTTGGAAGTTATAATGCCTATTGTGCAATGTTTTTATGCCGTACTCCATTAATCTCTTACGGACCATGAGGTCATGCAGCAGTAACGCATTTCTCTAACGTGTCATAGATTTGTGTTCGGCTCCCAACGGAGAGAGAGAAAAGACTACTACTCACTGTATTCCATGGGTTGCTTCCCTAATCTCCAAGATCTTCGGATTTTTCTGGAAAATGCAAATCCACTGCGCCCTGCACTGGCACAGCGGTAACGCATTTATTTATCATGCCATTATTCCGATTCCAACTTCCAGCGATGTCGTGGAAGGAGTGCCATTTTTCTGTCTAGAGTAGTCCGGCAAAAGAGGATCCGTTTCCTCTGCAAACTTGCCTTCCGCGGCCACCCTTCCCAATCTCCCCCACTGCACACATCATCATCCTCTGAAAACTTGGAGTCCAGTGCAACATGATTAGTTCTGTCCTTGCGCCATGAAAGCACAAAGCTACACACCCTATTTAAAATTTTATTTCCATGCTTTTTTCTAAATTATGCTTACGGTACTCAAAGATTTTTCAAAAGTTATTTGACCACACTCATGGGCCACAAAAAATATACTGGTGTCCAAAATTGAAGTTACACTCAACGTTATTTCAATGGGAGAGGTAAATATTTGTCTCTAACTTTCGACACGCTTTATTTATAAAAAATTCATTTTACAGAAAATTAAGGATATAAATACTTAACATAATTACAGAAAAAAAATTCAGGCATCCTATAAAGAAAAATCCACGATTTAAATTGATGCAAACATTGGAAGTCGAAAACGAAAATTCGTTAAAAAACTGATTAAAAATGACGATTTTTCTCACATAAACAGTCAAACTTATTAGAAAACGATTGTTGATGCTTTTGTAAGTACTTTTTTTTTTATGTCCTAAGTAAGTTTTTTACAAATATTGGTTTTCGACTTTCAATGTTTGCGTCAATTTCAGTTATGGAGTTTCCTTCATAAGATACCTGAAAAAAAATTTTTTTTTTTGTAATTATGTTAAGTGTTTATAGCTCTTTAATTTTCTGTAAAATGATTTTTTATAAATAAAATATATCTAAAGTTACAGAGTAAAATATGTACCTCTCCGATTGCAATAGTATTGAGTGCAGCGTTAATTTTGGACACCAGCTTAGATGAAAACAAATAATCTTGTATTCTACATTTATTTTTATTTTTAAAATTTAAAGAAGAAATTCCTGGCATACATATATATTATGCATTTAAAGTTACGTACGGAAAAGGGAAATTCGAGATAACAAATTAACAAAAAGGTATTTTGATTTGAATATTTTAGCAACGAATTTAACGTAAAAAGGCGAGTTGGTAAATTTCCTTTTCATCCAATCGAAAAAAAGGGAAATTAAATTTCAGATTTACGACCATGTGTTTCATTTAATGCAAAGATTCCCCATTCGGTTTCTATTTTTTCCCATTTTTTCCCTTTTGAAATCCCTTTGATGAGCTTCCAGTTTGCTTTTTAGGACGAAAAACGAGCGTTTGTTTATTTTCTCCGAATTTTTCCTTCATGTTGCACCCTCGAGAAAAAAATTCAAAGTCCTTTTCTGTTTAGATAACAAATTACTTGTATTCGCGGAAGCCCGCATGAGAAAACGTAAGACCATATAATTTTGTAAGTTTCATGCTAACTTTCTGAACTTTTCAGTAATCAATACATTCACGGAGTCAATTTCTCGCTATAGTTAGCGCTGCATCTTATTTTCCTTTTCGTTTTTTGGAAAGTAAAAATCAATAAGAACTAAGGTAAGAATCTATAAAGCTATTACAGTGACCTAGCTATGCACTATTTCCGCAAATTAGGACAGAAAAATCTTTTCGTTAACTTTTTGATGAAATAAACTACTGTTTATACCTAGTTAGCTCCACATACGTATATGGTTATATAATTAGCAATTAGTAATTTTGTTTTTAGTTAGGAGGAGAAAGAGAGAGAGAGAAGAGGGCTAAAGCCCCCCCCCCATGGGCTGCTAAAACACATTTTGTCTAACGCCGCATTCTATGACCTTCTGTGAAGCTACTTGAGCAGCCCCCCCCCAATAATTTTTGATTTGCTACGTCACTGTAACACCGTTATTTCATGACGTGAATATAAATAAGGTTATAAATATTTTCTTGTACCTTTTAACCAGTTACCTATAAATTTATTAAAATGTAGTAAGCCTACTCACTGTACTTAAAAAAAAAGAATAATAAATGATCATAAAAAACGATAACAAATAATTACAATAAATGATAATGAACGTAATAAATAATAATATGCATAATAATTAAGAATCATAATTAATAACCATGGTCATAAATGAAAAATAATTTATAAAAACAATAATTAAATGCAATTACTAGTTGCAAAAAGAATAGAAACACCAATGACTTATCTCTGATACCATGTAGAAATAGGAGGTTCTATAAATTCTAATCTATTTAGTAAATGAAAAACTCGATATCAAAAAGGTTAGTTGATATTCATTTCGCAAGTACCAATAATTACGGACAGTTTGGACTATTATAGAATAATTTTTGCCTCCCGCGTATATTTGGCTCAAACTACAGCCTTTTGATTTTGGAGAAAAGGAGACGCCTTCCCCATCCTGGATTCAAACTAGGGTCCCTCCGTTTAGCCTATAGTGTCTTAGACCGCTAGATGAATGAAGACAGGAAACAACGCTCTCTTTCTCCGTATATAAGGATGTATGATATTATTACCCTTCACAGGGATAACACAATTGCCAAATATGGTCAACACAGAAAAGCCTCCGGGGCGAGATTTTTGTGAGTTTTTTGTGGGAAAATTTACAAAAGTTATTTTATAATAAATTCCCCCACGAATCCCTGTAAAGGGTAATAATATCTTATATCCTTATATATGGAGAAAGAGAGCGTTGTTCCCTGTCCTCGTTCGTTTAGCGGTCCAAGACACTCCGGGATAAAAACGGAGGGACCCTGGTTCGAGTCCAAGATGAGGACGGCGCCTCTTTTTCTCCAACTATAAATAAAAAGCTCTAGTTTGAGCTAAATATACGTGGGTGGCAAAAATTATTGTATAATAAATTCCCCCACGAAAAACTCACAAAAATCTCGCCCCGGAGGCTTTTCTGTGTTGACCATTATTTGGCAATTGTGTTATCCCTGTGAACGGTGGCGGATTTCCGCACAGGCGCATGAGGCGCGCGCTTGGGGCCTCAAAATCTCAATGGCAACAAAATAAATAAACTGCATCATTTTAAATTTTGACGTATTGCTAAATATGTTTTACAATTTCTTACTACAAATAAATATTTTTAAAATTAAATGTGTGCTTGCTCTGAATTCATAATTTTCGCCGAAACATTTATAAATTATACTTTTATGGCTTGCAGGCTATGTGATGTATCATGATGTCTTCACACAAACGTTTCTGTTGAGTTTAGATATAAATTTTAGGAACTGTGTGCACGAAAGGAAGTCGCAGTTAATTTCAACGTGTGGTCATGTGTTACCCCTCCCCCCTCAAAACTGATAGAAAGTTTTCCAATTTCGCACATTTCTTGCATGTCCTAAAATTTTGTATGGCTGCCTCAGCCTGAGGTTGGCGCTTAAGCTCTAAATTTACCCGCCAAATTCGCCATTAACAATCCTTGAATAAACCGCGTGTGCAATCTTGGTCCCTAGGAACGCCGATCAATTTACCAAAGCAATAGGCATGTGGACAAGAACTTAACTCAGGATGTTTAGACACCACACTGCATTTACGAGTGAAAGTGACACTTCCAGAAATCTACACACCCCAGACGCCCTCAAGACTCCGGTAAAAGCTGAACTGACCAATGTGAGTTCAAATTCTTGCATGTCACGAAAGATGGTCCCCTAACATCATTCCTTTCAAAGATTCCATAGACTATATTGTAAAGTCTCGCAATTTCTCGCAATTTTTCGACAAGCCACGCTATTAGCAGCCGTAAGAAAAACAAAAATTTCATTTCCGCAAAGCATTTCAAGTGTTAGTATCCAACTATGCTGTCAGTAGTACCATGGGCGCCCATGTGAGTACTTCTAGGGGTGGGCTGAGAAAAATTGCCACCTCTCCTTCTAAAGACTATCAGATATTTTAGTGAATGTACAAGATACTAAAATGCTACAAAAATAATTGATATTGCTTGACAATTAGTAATGAGCTAAAAAGTACCTTACTTTAAAATGTGACTGTAAAACTTTTGAAAGTAAATGCACAACGAAATCAATTTTTAAACGGTTAGGGGGGGCTCGAGGCTTCCTCTGACCCCATGTGGGCGCCCATGATCAGTACTATCTAATCAAAGCCCAGCTAACGCTTAAATGGATACAAATCGAAGCACAAGGACAACAAGTTCTGAAAGGGTGAGTTTTGCAAACGTATTCTTTCGCAAGTTATGAATTAAATTAAATGTGAAAAAACTAGACATTCTTGGATTTTTGAATGTGAATATTTTGCATTTTATCATTCAATGTTTCAGTTTGCTTGCAGTTATATAAGTGTTGAAAAAATCCAGTAATTCATCCAGTTGAAAATCATATTTATTAATACTTTAAATATTTAGGTTAATTCAATAATAGACGCCAATAAATAAATTAATTCACTGGAACACATAGCTAACGAAATTTAGTACGCCGTTTTGGCGGAGCCTCCGAGAATGACGTGTGCACACTTTAATGGTAAACGGAAGACTGATTTGATTTTAGAATTCGGAAAACAATTACACACACTGTTGCCAAATATAAGAAGTAAAAATATAATTAGGGAGTTTTCAAGTACTACGTAAGCACCTTGGTGAGGGGAGGGGGGTATTGCCCTTGAGCTTATTTTCCTATGTTATCTAATGTTAATTCCTGCTTGCCGGTGAGGGGGTTGAAATGGCCAAAATATTGCTTACGTAATACTTGAACGCTACCTTATACAATATATGAAAGTATGAAATAAAAGTAAATGATATTAAATATTGTAGATATTGAGAAATATTCTCTTGAAGAGTATCGCCGCACTTCTGCTTTACCTTCGCTAATTGCTGGTATAGTCAAAGACTATAATGATTGTAAAAAGGGACAAACAGATAGTTGTCCTAAATAGTTGATGCTGTTCATGAAATTGCCATAACTCAGTATCAACTGTTAATTTGAAAAGTAATAAGAACGTCCCAGAAATAAGTCACCATAACAGCTGAGAGAAACTTGAGAGAGAGAGAGAGAGAAAGTTAACATCAGCGAGCACAAAATCACTTGCTTCACATTTTCAGGAAGTTAAAGGACAACAAAATATAAAATACGAATAAGCAGAAACCCCATGTAACAACAGTTTGACGAAAATCATTAATAATAAAGTTCAAAATATAATAATAAACAGTTATTTCAATAATAATTAATAATCAAGTGGTATTTTTAGCAACTCTGCTCAAACAAACAAACTATAAAAATAAATGAAAAGTCGCAGAAAATAATATATACAAAACATACTAAAATAAAAATACTAGTAAAGAAGCAAAAGCACAAGAGACAACAGTTCTGCGAAGACAGCAAATAGCATTCATATGTCCGAAAGTCCAAAGACAAGGAAGGGCAATAATTTACTAGACCCAGGGCCTGAGGGGAAGAAACTTGCTTGTGGGAAAAATGTCCGATGTCATGCAGGGATTTGGATGCTATTTGATTCTGTGAAATGCTTTGGCTCTAAGCCTGATAAGAAATGCTTCAAGTGGGAGGATTGCACCGTCTCTGTAGATTGATGCGTTTGTAACAAACCATGGTGCTCTTGTAATTCTTCAGAGTAATTTTCTTTCGTACCTGGCCATGCTCAAAATGTTCGTTTGGGAGACCGTTCCCCAAAAACCACAAGCATACGTGAGAACTGGCCTTATGGTAGTTTTATAAAGAAGTAACTTGTTGTCAATAGAAAATTTACTTCTTGCATGTATAAGTGAATTTAATGAGGCTACAACCATTTTGGCTTTGTTAATGTTGTTTTTAAATTGAGAGCCCCAACGGAGCTTCCGGTCCATTATCAACCCCAAATATTTCATCTCTTGCTTCCAGTTGTAAATGATTTGGCATGGTGCCAATTTTAGAAATTGAACTTTTTAAGTTTGTTTTCTTGCGTTTCTAAGTGGCAACAGTTAAGAAAGCCTGCGAAGTGAACATTTATATTGTGGGAGTCCACATGCTATATATGTTATTTAGAAAATAACGCTATAATTTTGTGTTAATTTGGTTAAATTCTAAGTATTTAAAAAGCAAGAACAGCTTTGTATGAAGAAGTGAAAACTATAAAAGTAAAAATAATATTTTTTTCCTGAACTGAATTACGTGGAAAATTATGATCCTAAATAAAGTATCTACCAGTTTTATAAGGCTATTTTAAAATGTTGTAAAATTTACTTATATCCTTAATATTTTCACCCCTTCATATAATCTAAAATTTTTGCTACCTCCTAATGGTTGTTAGCATTGACGCAACTAGCCTCGAAGTGTAGGGGGTTAATTGTTTTTTTCGAGGGGGTGCTGTATCTCCTACCTTAATGGTTAGCACGTAGTATTATTTAGGTATTACACTAAGTCCAAAATTTTCTTGGGAGTAATTTTTTTCTAGTGGGGAATACGTTCCACTAGCCCCGTAGTTACGTCAATGGCTGTAAGATAAACAGGAATAGGAAAAGCCTCAAAGGAAATATTTATATAGAGAGGGCCTCAAAATTAGATTGCATCTGGGGCTCCTCAAGTGTTAAAACCGCCACTGCCTGTGAAGCATCGGCGGATCTAGCGAGGGGCGGAAGGGGCAATTGCCCCTCCCCCACAATCAGGGTTAAATAGAAAACAATAAGGAAGATGGAGAATATTTTATGTGTTGTTTGTTACAAATGTAATGAACAAAAGTCTTACACTGGTGTCCAAAATCTCCAAGCCTTTGAGAAATGCGATCCAGACGATTTTACACGAATATACAAGCTTCTCACCCTTTAAAGCTATGTTTTCAGCAAGTGTTGCGTTAGTTGAAGCGCCTTCAAACTTGCCTTCGAACGCGAATGACAGAAGAAAGACTTTTAATACACACCCACAAAAATATTCATATTGATGTAAATAAAGTGATTGACAAATTTTCAAAGAAACCAAGATGGCTTGATTTCGCACTTAGCTTACTATTTAACTTACTAAACTATACAATAATTTTCAACACTTACGTTTAAGTATAAAGAAATAAATAATGTAAATTACTAAATTTCTGTTACTTACTTACTCTTTTCTCTTATTTACTTACTTACTTACTTACTTAACTTACTAAACTTAATTTTTTTTAAAGTTGCTTGTTATAAAAAAAGTAAAACAATTACGAAGTTTTTGCAGTTTAAATTTAAACTTATTCTATTAATTACATTGTAAATTATCGTTTTGGTTTTTGTACCGTATATGGCTTCTTTACTAGCTTATCCTTCTGTCAGACTTAACTATAATCTACCCTGAACCATATAATTCAATTAAAGGAAAGCCCAACTTTAATTCATTGTTGTAAATTAAATATTTTGGTCAGTATAAAGAAGCTAATAATATAACAACGTATTTAAATTATTTAACAGTCCAAAACTAAAAATTTGCCCCGTGGAAGTTCCAGAGCCGCCCCAGTAACGATAACCTGTATCCACCCTTGCTGTGAAGGGTAATAATATCATACAGTTTGGACTACCCTTACAAATTTGTTTTTGTTAACGTCTAAAAAAATTAAGTTTATTAACGTTCCAAAATTCACTGAAATTTTTATTTAAAATTCATTGAAACTTTTCTTTGCAGTTCTTTGAAATTTTTCGTTTAAACTCAGTTGAGTTTTAATTCGAAATTCACAAAATTATTCTGTGAAATTTATTGAATATTTTCTTTTAAATTCATATAAACCTCACTTTAAAATCATTCGACACATTTTTTTCTACCAGCTGTTTCAATCAAATCCATCCATCGAACTATTTTTTTTTTATGAAATAAGTTTTATTACAACGTTTTAGATGACGTTGATAGCTTTTAATAAATCTCTCATCGAAATAGATTGTTCTTTTATGTCTATTTTTAATCTTCATAGAAATTCTCAATTTTTAATTTGTGCGCTATAATTTGTATCACTATTACATAGAAATATCTAAATCGATCATTATACTTTTAAATAATATTCTTATAAGCATGGTTAGTTTCTACTTTGTACGTCTATTAATGTTAGAGTTACTGGTACCCGAAATATATGCGAATGATTCAATTTCTGATAATTTTATACGAATAAAACTAAAAATATTACTTCATGTCAAAAATCTTTTTACTTGGCGTTTAAAATAACAGTATTCATAAAAATTTAGCTTGCGCACTGAAAAAAACAATTAGGTAACTTAATTAGGGGATTTTAAAATTCAAAACAAAGAATTTACAATAAACTATATACTAATATAATGTGGCCAATAGTATCTCAGTACGCTTCTAAATATTAATTTAACAATGCATCCAAGATTTAAGAAATTATAATTTATTTTCTTTCAAAAACATGTAGAAATGGATCGGCAGTAAGTTACAATTAAAATCTCGATCGTAGAGTGATTGGGAAAAGGTCCAATTCGCCTTTAGACTAGTAAAGCTGAGAGTATTCCATAATTTTGATAAAGGAACTGCAATTTTAATATCAATCAAGCAAACTGCAATTACCATTTCTGGAAAGGGAAATTTTAGACGGCCACTTATCTTTCAGTTTGAAACTCTATCTCTCTTTTAGTCAAGGAACAATGGACAATTTTGGAACAGTTCGGGTGTCTTTCTCATCTGCTCATTTCGAAATGGAAGTCAAAATTAATTCAAACCACTTTTCGAAAATGTGAGTCAAAGAAAATGTCACAACTCTGTCCGTTTTAAGAGATAATTATTTCTTAGACATTGGAAATTATTCAATGAAAGGCATTCTTTTTGTTAAGTAATTCTTAGTTCTTTCTAAATCAAATTTCAGATTATTCCGAACGAATAAAAAAAAACGAAATGGCACTATGATTCTTGATTAGGTGGCGTTGGATTTTGAGTTCGAGATTATTTTAATGAGAAATAATCAATTTAAAATTTTTAAAAATTAATAAAGTTTACGGACACAAGTGTTATTAGCAACAACAGTGAAAGGATGGGAAAAAAACTGAGCTTGAAAATGAAATGGTATGAAGTATAATTTTTTATTTACAAAAAAAAAAAAAGAATTCGAGCTTTAAATTCCCATACGCCTCATGTTTCTTTATTTATTTATATATAAATGTATTCTAAAATGCAAAAGTAAAAAAAAAAGATATTAAATTTATTTTTATATCCAAGGGCATTTCCATAGATACAAGTAGATATGTGTAATCAGATACAATTAGACATGTGTATGTGAAACTTTAGGGTGAAATATAACTTATTTCTGGATGTTAAACTTTTACAAAGCCCGTTTATTTATTTCAATAAGCAAATAAAACTTACAATATATATAACTTTGCTCTTTTATCTTTCTCGTGCTATGCATCACTTAGTTTTCATTATTTTAATATGAAGGTTAAGATTACTGAACTTACTATTTAATTATATGAATTACAATATCCCAAAGCAGAATGTTTTGCAAAATTCTTCATGGAGCCTTTATCTGATTAAAAATGTTCTACAGGAGATGCATATTTGTGTGTATATACTGTGTGTATAATGTGTATAATGTGTGTATAATGTATATAATGTGTGTATAATGTATATAATGTGTGTATAATATATAATGTGTATAATGTATATAATGTGTATAATGTATATAATGTGTGTATAATGTATATAATGTGTATAATGTATGTAATGTGCATACATATATACACACAGTATGTATTATATACATTTTTAAATTCTGAACGTAAATTCCTTTTATAACAAAATGTACAAAATATTTGTCAGTTTTATTCTTTTCTTATTTATTTTAAGACAACCAAAAATTGATTCGCCCTGCCATTGTTCTGTGATGTGCGTTGCACCTTTCAGCACATTCTGCTTTGGGGTTGCAATCTAAATTCCAAAGTTAATTCCGATAGGAAACGAGCAAGTGAAAGAAAATCGCCCAAGGTCGATATTTAAATTTAGCGGGTTTCAATTAACATTAATTCGCAACTCTCTAATCCGCAACTCTAATTCTCAAGTAACTCGGTAGGTTTTTAACGTTAACAATAGCCATCATTATTGCATTTACGGAAGACCTTTACCTTGTCCTTTTCATTGCGTATAGACAGGCAGACAGGAAAGCCAAAAGCAATAGCGGGTTCAATATCTATTGAAACCCGTTAATAAAGTATTAAGGTTTGCACTACGAAATTCACACCCAAACATATATATATACATGTATATAAAAGAATACGTATGTCAGTTGTATACTCATATATGCTACTTTTTAACAGAACTATTAGAAAAGTTTCATTTGAAACCACTTTCGTAAGCAATATATTAACCCTATTAGTAAATACCATTACATATTGAGCATATATAACAAGCATTGCACCAACTTTCTCGGACTGTACTCCACAAATTACATCCTGATGGCCTGTTTAAACAACAACGAATTTGGACGTGACACCTTCATCATGTTCATATTCTCTATTGCCCAAAGCTTTCTCTATGTTCACGTGTGTGTGTGTCAATATAATTTTCCCCACCTTTAATTGCACACAAACAGGGAATTCCACTTACAGGATTAACCCATAAGCTAGTGACAGAAATTCGGCTTTACCACATTCCAATCCATGAAGAAGCCCAAAACAGTCCAATACCGATGCAAAGTGCGTATAAGTGGTGGTACTTAGAGAGTTACTTCTGAACGCATCTTATTAAGGTTTAGAGATTAATGGATCAGATCGAATCTTCAAGTGGTTAGGAAAATGAAACGCGTTGGGTATATACGCAACTAAATTTCATTGGCTCGTCCAAATTTATGATTGCCTGGTTGCCCATGGCTACTAATAACGGTCGCCATCTTACGCAAGGCTTGCTTTCGAAGGAAGTTAGTTTCTACTGACTTTATCCAATCTGCATATATTCAGACACATGCGAAAAAATGATGGCAGGTTTTAGATCTCTGAGTCTAGAATCACATGAAAAATTGATTATAAAGGAATGGGGCTTTTCAAACTCTGTTATAACGAATATGGAGGGACAGACGAATTTTCTTCCTTATAGCCGTTATTCGCTATAACCGATGTTTGATATAACTATGTGTGTATATTATATATTAAATCAAACTAACCTAAACCATTCGTTCGTTATAGACCTTAAAAGTGAGCTTTCTCCAATCGCTCAATATCCCCCCACCCCAAACCTCGAGTAAAAAAGCGCTAATTCATGCATGTATCATCATCACTATCGTCAGGGGCGTCGAGAGCAAAAGAGGGCCCCCAAGCTCATTTCGACGGGCCCCCATAACCCTTTCCCCTGGACAGTAGCATAGCTATATTTTCTTTTCGAGGGAGGGAGGTGGGGTTGAGCATCAAATGGACAAAAAGTATGAAATAAGAACTCATTTTTTTGTGTACTTATTTATTACTTAACCTGTTAGTTAACCGGGGAATAAAATTTTGTGAAACTCGTTTCACACTGGGGACTTTTTTTCACAGTGATAAGTAATGTCATCACACCATCACGCTAGGATTAAATATATAAGAACTACATAAAACGTAATGCGTTCAACATAATACGGTTAATTTCAATGACGAAAAATGTCGTCATTCGCATTTTGGTAGTCTTCCGGGCATGACGAAAAATGTCGTCATACCCAGTTAACAGGTTAATTGTTTTACAAGATCACTGTTGAAAAAAGAAGCTAACGGAAGTTGCTATTTTTTTTGTGAATAGTCGAGACAGGCTAATGAAGAATAATTAAAAACTGTACATTAAAAGTGTACAAAATCTTATTAATCTGGATTTAGAGAACAATTTTTCTGGCCTTCCGACTAACAGGTGGGGAGACCGGGCTTCCGGGTTGCAGTCCCTGCTGCCCTTCCCTATCTGCGGACCTGATTATCGATTTGTGAAATTATTGAAAAGTGTGTCAGTCAGTTATTTGGGGTTTTCATGCCTCTGGTTCTTTTATCCACTAGAATGCTGAAATTTTGTATATTGACCTATTGGATTATGGGGCACATTTCACTTATTGGAAATTTTTGTGTACAGGGACTGTATAAAAATTTAAATTTTGTATTTTTTCAAAAAATAATCCTCTGCAATTTTAATCGATTTCATAAAATTCTGCACCTTTTTTTTACGCCACTTTCCAATTTAACACATATGTCTAGGATCAATATTTAAGAAATTAGAATTGCGGTCATTGTTTTTGGAACACCCTGTATAATCACCTCGCTATACTAAAAGGTTTTTCTCCTGTGTCGATTTTTCGTTCTTTAAATAAAATCTGGATTCACGTAACAATCGATACGTTGGTTAAAAAGCACTTACGCATCCACTTACATAGAAAAAGCACCAACGCATATCCTTACACGGAGGTTTTAAATACGGAACCTGAAATATATACATTAAGAAAATATTGATTTTCTCGCTCCATTATCCTGAAATTTTATCTCTATAAAAGGTCGAACCTAAATAGTACCCATCACCCATAGTATTAATATCGCCTTTGCATACTATTTAAAGACTGCGTATTGTGATGCACGGGTGAGTGAATGGATGTGTTGTAAGCAATATGAGTAGCCTTTAGATACTTCACACAATAAGAATGTGCTTGTTACATGAACTGAGAAAAGGAACCAAGAAGAGCAAATTTCAGGTATTCCTTGGGGGAAAAAGGATACGCAACTTTAAAATTTCCAGTATAAGAAAAAAAAGTTTTTCAGCTCGTCTTTGTTGTAAAAGTGGAGGTGTGCTCTATTTTCTTCATTCTTTTTGACATCATATATTTCCGCTGAAGCTAGTTCACGTGGTATAAATTTCGCCTTGGCTGTTCAAATTTTCCCTTTTCGAAAGATGTGCAATGTTCTTCCAACAAGATGCAATTGACAAGTTAACAAGACACCTCCTTTTATCGGTGCAGGTGCGAGGGACCATCTAACATGCATAAAGGCCAATATTAGTGTCCATCTGGTAGATATTAAAGAGAGCGCTACAGAGTTTTAGAAGAGGACAATTTTATTGGGAGGGGAAGTAAAGAGTTGAAGTTAGAGAAGAGAGACATTTTGAAGGATACAGAGAAATGGTGGTGGGACTCTCCTTTGAGCTGCCGATGGGTCTAGGGCCCGAAAGGTATTGTGGAAAGAAGTAAGTGTACATATCCATGTAAAGAAATACATGGTTCTAAACATCTTCTACAGCAGTGTTGCACATCTACTCAGCTATCTGAAGTCTATGGAATCTTAAAAGAAATGCTATTAGGTGTCCGTCTTGTTACTTTTAATTGGACCATCTTTTGTGACAATCAAGGATTCAAACTTACATTGATCAGTTCAGCTTTAACCGAATTCTTGAAGGCATCTAGAGTGTGTACATTTGTAGGCTTTTAGAAAGTGTCACTATCTCTCGTAAACGCAGCGTGGTGTCTAAACACCCTATGTTACGTCTTTGTCCACACGCCTATTACTTTGGTAAAGTGATTGGCGTTTCCACGAGAAAGTTTTGTCCTGCTCGTTTCTAGGGATCGGGATTTCACGTGTAGTTTATTCAGGGATTGTTAATGGCGAACTTGGCAGGAAATGTAGATCTTGAGAACGCACCCCAGGCTTAACAGAATCCATACAAAATTTTAAAAAACGCAAAAACAATATTGCGTGCAATTGGAAGACTTTCTTCCTGTTTCGAGGGAAAGGGAGGGGGGTAACACATGGCTATGTGGATACTAACTTCGAGTCCCTTTAATTCAGTTCCCAACATTTGTCTGTACGATCACTCCATAGTAACGGACGGGACATGTAAAGAAGACCACTTTTGTGAAATCCTGAATTTTCTCTTGAAAAACATAATTTTGGAAATTAATTTTATTATCAAAAACAACATATAACTGTTGTTCACCAGTAACACCTTTGTTAAATTTTTACAACTATTTGTTTAGATTAAATCTTAAACTATAATTCGGTAACGAACGGGACATGAAGTGGACATACATTTATGGGTCCATGCATTCTCTAGGAAATTTCTGTTCTCATAGATGGTATTTAAAGTCTCATTAAACATGCATTATATGGCATAGCGTTTGCTAAAGGCGGGTTTGTTTTTTTTGGAAGTTTTAATTTATATCAAAATTAAATATTTAAAAAAGTAATGAAGGGGCATTGGGTAAGTAACGGATGGGACAATTTCACAAGAGCTACAAATTATAAGTTAAGTTACAGAATTATTTTACTTCTTTTTTTTTTTGTGGTTTTACGGCTCAAGGACTACAATGGTCATGCTGCATCGGGACCTACTGTTTTCCGAGGAATCCGAACCTCTGGACCTACAAATTTCTGAGGAATCCAAACCTCTTAAGGCCTAGGGAACCAAACCCCAGACTACAGTGAGCAGTGCGATCTTTATGCAATCTGTCTTCCTAATTTAGTATTTAAGCGCACTTTACATCTCACCTTTCGATGTTCACTGCCGGTATTATATCTGTTCAGTACGCTGCAATCTTCAATAATTGATTTTTTGTTTACTAGGATATAGTCACTTTCGCTAGTTCCTCCATTGGTGTGTTTCCATGTCCATTTTCTTTGTAGCTTCTTAAAAAAAATGAATTCATGATGCTAAGATTTTCAGCTTCTGCAAATTCTATGAGTTGATCGCCACGTTCATTCCTTTCCCCGTATCCGTATTTACCAACCGATGTCTCTCCTTGTTCATGTTGTCCAATTCTTGCATTAAAGTGCCGCAGCCCCAATTATTGATCTCAGCTACTATTGAAGACACATCCACCAAATTTCATGCAAAGTACGCATGAGTGCCTTTAACACGACAACATGTCAGGACCATATCGAGGGGTACCGAAGCTCCCCAATTTTATCTCGATGCACGTCGCTTTAAGTCTTGCACATTGCACACTTTAAGGGGTTTCTGTCTTCAGAGGTTAAGTACAATATGTTGTCATATTAAGGGCACGCATGTGTACTCTCTATGAAATTTGATAGATTTGGCTTCAACAGCGGCCAAGATAAATAATGGGCGACTGCGGCATCCTTCGATATGCCCCTGATATGTTTTCATGTTAAAAGCACTCAATGCGTACTCTCTCTATGAAATCTGGGATATGGGGTTTCAATAGCAGCTGAGATAAATAATGGAGGCTGCGGCACTCCTCGATACGCCTCTGATATGTTGTCATGTATAAAGACACTCATGTGTACTATCTGTCTATAAAATTTGGTGTATGGGACTTTAGCAACATCCAAAATAAAAGTATCCCTCGATACGCCCCTGATGATAATCGTTTTGAAAGGGTTTCAGCTGTGGACATCGCAGATTTTTTCATTGCAATTAAAAATTATGAAATTTGTGAATATTCATTTTTTTCTGTGGGCAGCCCTTCTTTCCTTGGCCATTGTTTCCTACCGGCCCTTTTTTCCGTGGCCATTTTTTCCACGGCCCTTTTTCTGCAGGTCATTTTTTCCGTGCGCTTTTTTCCATCGACACTTTTTTCCTAGATTTGTTCAGTCAGGATACACAGCCATCTAATGGCTATAAAGAATTTATATCACTCGGTTTATTTAAATAAATTATTAATTATTAAATATTGGAAACAAATAAAATATGTATCTCCCTCTCATTCTCATGGCATCTGTATTAAAAAAAAGTCCACGTGAAGACGTAATGGTCGGTTGTATAGGCGTAGATTTATATGCCCCCTCCCCAATAATCTGAAATAAATTGCGATTTTACATATACTGTAATGTATAAACGTACATAAAACCTGCTTGCCTTCCCCCCCCCAAATAATTTCGAAATAACTCTACGTTGACAGTCGGTTGTAAGGCTTCTTTACAATATGTTTCGTTTTCTCTCTCTCTTTTCTATATATCTCTTTTGTTTTATATATCCTTTAAAATAAATCTTTATTTAATTAAGATCATGTCTTGTCTCATTATTCAACTGTTCCTTTCCCGTGGTCAGGGCCATTTTTCCGTAATTGGCCGGTTAGGTACAAAAACAGCATACCGCCACCCATATAAATTAAATGTTATATACTGTACAATACAAATTTATTTAGTGTGGGGTTAACACATGGTTTATAACACAAATATAAATGTTACAAATTGCAAATTGATATCCTCCTTGGCAGTATCGGGTAAAGATTATCGAGTCTGATGGAGCCCACATCGCATATAATATTAGTTTATAAAAATATTAGATTGTAGAAATATTTCGGTCATATACAAAATTACGCGAAATGCATTTTTTGCTATTAGTCGCAATATTATGAAATATTTATCTTCTTTCTCCACTTTTTACATCATAACTTAAAATATTTATTTTTTGTTTATCTTTTACTATTATTAATATATATATATGGCCTGCAAAAGGGTTGCTGGTATCTAACTGGAAGGAGACCCACACGCTGAACGTATGTGACGATGTGTGGAACCGGCCAGGCCAGTAACCTAGTGTCCTACCCCGCCTTCAAGTGGTGCAGGCTGAGCTTTCTATTTATGTGGCAAATTAATATTTGCTACACGGATAGAAAGGCGGAAGGGGAGGGCTAATTCACCAACCCGTCTAGCCAGCGTGGTGAAATTATGGCTAATTCCTCCATTATGTTGACACACCAGAAACCATGGCCCCTAGTCTCCAGGTGCTGGAGTGCTCCTGATCAAGGCAGCGGTCAGTGTGGCATGAAAGCAGGGGGTGCTAAGAATCACTGGAATGGCCCAGGCTGCCGTTTGTTATTGACCTTGGCTACGTTTAATGGACGATCCCTTGCTTCTGAAGCAAAACTTCAGGAATTGGAAGAAGAACTTGACAAGATCAAATGGGACATTGTAGGACTCAGTGAAGTTAGAAGAAAAGGTGAAGAGTTGGTGGAACTTAAAAGTGGACATTTGTTTTATTATAGAGGAACGGAAACTGGAAGAACAAGTGGTGTTGGCTTCTTAATCAACAAAAGAATTAAAGACTACCTTCTTGAAGTCGAAAGCACGTCAGATCGAGCAGCGAGGCTCGTTGTTCAACTAACCCAGCGATACCAACTTCAAATAGTACAGGTATATGCACCAACATCAAGCCATACCGACGAAGAGGTTGAAGAATTTTATGAAGAAATCAAAGAGTTACACACCAAAGGGAAACAACATATCAAGCTCATCATGGGGGATTTCAATGCAAGAATTGGACAACAGGAACAAGGAGAGACATCGGTTGGTAAATACGGATATGGGGAAAGGAATGAACGTGGCGATCAACTCATCGAATTTGCAGAAGCTGAAAATCTTAGCATCATGAATTCATTTTTTAAGAAGAAACCGCAAAGAAAATGGACATGGAAACACCCAAATGGGGGAACTAGTGAAATTGACTATATCCTGGCAAACAAGAAATCAATTATTGAAGATTGCAGTGTACTGAACAGATTTAATACTGGAAGTGATCATCGAATGGTGAGATGTAAAGTGCACTTAAATACTAAATTAGAACGACAGAAGCTCATTAGGAAACAAGTAAGTAAGAGGGTGGATTTAAAGAAATTAAAAGAAAATACCGAGGCATTCAAGTTGGAATTAAAAAATCGCTTTTCTGCACTGGAAGGACTTATTGATGAAAGTGATATCTCAGAAGCAAATGAAAACATTGTTAAGACAATAGTTGAAACTGCTGGGGAAATTGGTGGTGTAACCTGTAAAAAGCACAATAGCAAATTATCTGAGAAGACGAAACAGCTCATGAAAAGGCGAAGAGATATGAAGGTGGACAATCAAAATACCAGTTCCAGGATTGAGTACATAGAACTTTGTAAAACTCTGCGCAAAAGCATGAAAGAAGACATAAGAAAATTCAACTGTGAGCTAGTAAGGAAAGCCATTGAAAATAACAAGAGCCTTAGGGTTGTTAAAGGAAGTTTATCTGTTGGGAAGAAACACATCATTGCATTAAAAGGAGAGGATGGCACCGTAACAAGAAATAGGGAAGAAATACTTAGAAGAGTTGAAGAATTCTACAAAAATCTATACGAAAGTAACAGTGGATTAAACGAAGACATTGAAATAGTCGAAGGAACAGCTCCTAAAATCTTAAAAGAAGAAGTTTCATTTGCAATAAAAAGTATGAAGAAAGGAAGAGCCCCTGGTGATGATGGTATTACATTAGATATCCTAAAAGAAGCTGGAGAATATGTAGAAGACATACTTGCAAAATTCTTTACCAAATGTCTTAACAGCGGTAACATACCAAACCAATGGGATTCTGCAACAGTAATTCTTTTGCATAAAAAAGGTGATAAAGAGGATTTGAAAAATTACCGACCAATTAGCACTTTTGTGAAGATTTTATAAATGTAACAAGCTAACACATCGCCTGCAGAAAAAATTAGATGCAGCTCAACCAAGAGAACAAGCTGGATTTCGAAGTGGATTCAGTACAGTGGACCATATTCAAGTATTAAGAGAATTAATTGAAAGAACACATGAATATGAACTTCCATTGTGTGTGGCATTTATTGACTATGAGAAGGCCTTTGACTCTATTAAAACATCAGCAGTCATCAACTCTTTAAGATCAACAGACATTGAGGATGTGTACATTGACATGGTGAAACGTGTGTATAAAAATGCAAGTGCAAAATTTCGGTTACATAAAGATACCAAAACTATCAAAATTGGTAAAGGTGTGAGGCAGGGAGATACCATTTCTCCAAAACTTTTTACTTCAGCTTTACAGATGATTTTTCAGCAGATAAATTGGAATAACAAGGGAATAAAAATAAATGGTGAATATTTAAATCATTTGCGGTTTGCTGATGACATTGTTATTTTTTCAACGAACCCATTAGAACTCCAAGACATGGTACAGGAGCTCTCAACTAGAAGTAAAGAAGTTGGACTCAAGATGAACCTACAAAAAACTAAGATCATGTTCAATAATTTCGTAGAGGAAACAAAAATACAAGTTGACAACATTGAGCTAGAAATTGCTGATTCATATATTTACCTTGGCCAGCTGATTTCAATGGATGGCAACATTATGAAAGAACTCAACAGACGTATTAAACTTGGCTGGAGTGCATTTGGAAGAAACAGTTTTATCCTGAAGGGGAAATTGCCTTTGTGTCTAAAAAGAAAGGTCTTCAACCAGTGTGTATTGCCAGTCCTCTCTTATGGATCAGAGACATGGAGTCTAACAGTTGGAGCAATACGAAAGTTACAGACAACGCAAAGGAGCATGGAGAGGTGCATGCTTGGAATAACTAGGAGAGATCGAAAAAGAAACACTTGGGTGAGAGAGCAAACTAGAGTAGAGGACATCATTGTTAAAGTAAAAGGGCTGAAATGGCGATGGGCTGGGCATATTGCAAGAAGAACTGATCAACGATGGACAACAGAAATTCTGAACTGGATTCCAAGAGACCACCGAAGACCTAGAAAACGTCCTCAAACTAGATGGGTGGATGAAATAAGAAAACAGGTTGGGGTGACGTGGAAGCGAATTGCTCAGGATAGACTTGTGTGGAAAGCATTTGGAGAGACCTTCATCCAGCAGTGGATAGATAATGGTTGAATATGATGATGATGATGATATATATATATAATTTGACAATAAAAAATAGTAATTGTTTATAATTGGAATATTGTGATTTAACGAATAACAACATAATTAATACAATAATGTTAAATAAAAAGCTTAAATATTGAGAAAAATATAGTCTATGCACAGTGACGGATCAACAAGGGGGAAATTAGGGAAATTTCCTCTCCCAATTCCGTAAAAATTCTGTGGAAATCGATTAAAAGGACCAACCGCATATAAAGACGGAATTTTTACAAAAAGTTTGATTGCTTATTTTATTTTTTAAATTGCTCGTTAATTTCGGGGTCCAAAAAAGGCTTGTTCACTAAAATCAGATAAATTGTATTGCACTTAATTATTATACCCCAAGTGCTTTTTAAGATAAGCCAAAACAAAATTGTTTTAATGTAAAAATTCAAATCTTATATAAGTCTTTTAATAATTGGAATGTCCTTCAGAGTTAAACAAGTTTATCCATTTGATGCAGCTTCTACTTAATTTCTTACTTGTAGTTGCGTATTGTGATTTTATTGTAAAAAGGCTTCTTCACTTTCTTACACACTCAAATTAATAACGAATTGAAGTAAAGAATAATTTATACAAAGAATGGAATAATGAGTTCATTAAGAAATTATATAAGGGTTAAAACACTCTTTTAAAATGGTCTGTCTGTCTGCCTGCCTGCCTGCCTGCTTGCCTGTCTATCTTCCAATGTAGCATCTACTTATCTAATCTAGCCAATCCACTAGCCAATCTAACATCTATTTATCTACAATCTAGCATCCATTCATACAATTTTGCACCTATATATTTATATAAAATCTAGTATATATTTATCTATCCGATCTAGCATCTATCTATCCCATCTAGCATCTATTTATCCACCTGGAATCTATCTATCCAATCTAGAATCTATCTATCCAACCTAACGTCAATTCAACATCCATCTAAATAGTCACCCCTCTAATCCATCTACCACACACTTAATGATTTATCCTATCCGTCTGGAATATAACCAATCATTTTACCTAATATCCTATCTACCGAACGTACATGTCTACTCTTAATTGCTATCTAATATATTTTAATCATTTTACTACAGAAAGAAGTGATAAAATAATGCACAGGGAATTCCGTCCACTAAAGTAATTCACATCAGTTCTCTGAAATGCAATACTGAGATAATGTAAGTAAATATATTACATGAGCAGATTATGTACTTTTAATGACTTTAAATTTTGTAATGAGGCATTACGCTCAAAACTTAAGATTACGTCACATTTTAGTGGTTAATTATAGAAGCGGAAAACTTAACTTACATTCTACTATCTTTAATTGAAAGGGAACAAAAGCTATTTCGCCTCTAAGCAGTTATTCTTATCTCCGCTATTAAGATTTCCGTTTCAAGTTCAAGCAGAACGGAGCAGTTCCGATTTCAGACAATTTAAGTCCCTATGTCACAATTTAAATAAGGAATTACCGCTTTGCGAACTTTACGAAACTTTCTGAAAAGTCTTCTTCGAAAATATACGAAAATGCACGAGTAGGTAAAATTTATATATTCGCCTATAGACTCATTCATATATATATATACACCTATAGACTATTCGTATTCTCACATATAGACCAATTTTCCGTAGACCGAGTTTTTTTTAGCAGGGTGGTTCTCTCCCAAATACCCTCTTATACAGGGTGTTTTTAAATTCATGGGTCAAACTTATAGGGGTTGTTAGAGTCACTAAATAAGGCATATTTGCCCATATCCCTGTATCCACAAACGAGGCCAGTTTAGCTGTAGAGCATGACTGCCGTTTACGTTCATGTCGTTGCTTTTACATGAATTTTTGTGAATTTTTGATACATAACTTAAGCGATTGAGCTAATAATACAGTAGAGACAAAGAAATCCGGAATTCTGTTTCCTGATTTTGATCTGTGTTACTGTTTAGTGAAAATAAGCCTAAAAATGCCCTTTTTAACATAATAGAAAATAATTGAGAACTGCCAAGTATGTATAACAGGTGAAGAACATCAAAATAAACATTTTTTGTTCAGTGAATTTTTTTCCAAAAATTAGCCGTTCGGGCACTACAGTGAATTTAGTGTTTGCATCCACCCCATTTAAGGTTTCCATAAATGGCTACAATGCGCCATTTCAAAGATTTTTAAAATTATTTAATGTCAACGGACGTCACGCTCTCTCTGGCGACTTGTTAAAATCAGTTAAATTCATCGGAATTGTATGTGTAGAATTCGCCGCTTCAGGTGCGATTGTATGAATTCCACACATACCATTCCGGTGAATTTAACTGATGTGTCCTCCATCTGGCGACTTTTTAAGTGTGACGTGCGTTGACATTAAATTTTAAAATTTCTTGAAATGGCGCATTGTAGCCATTTGTAGAAACCTTGAAAGCTATGAATGCAAACGCTAAATTCATTGTAGTGCCCGAACGGCTAACTTTTAGAAAAGAATTCACTGACCGAAAGCTGTTTCTTTTGATGTTCTTCACCTGTTGCACATACTTGGCAGTTCCCAACTCTTTTCTAGTGTGTTAAAAAAGGCAGTTTTAGACATTTTTTTTAGGAATATAAATCGGGATCAGAAAACGGAATTCCGGATTTCTTTGTCTCTGATGTATTATTAGCTCATTTACTTAAATTACGTATCAAAAATTGTATTTAATTCATGTAATTGGCTACGTAGCAACGACATGGACATAAACAGTAGCTAGGCTCTACAGCCAAACCGGCCCCCTTGCGGACACGGGGATATGGACAAATATGCCTTATTTGGTGACCCCAACAACCCCTAGAAGTTTGTGCCATGAATTTAGAAACACCCTGTATAACTTGAGTAAGAGCTGTTCAAGTAAAAGCCCACCATTGCAAGATTTGGTGTGCTGTAAAGAAGAAAAAGAGTACATCCTTGTACCGGAGCACTGGCGGATCCAGCGAGGGGCAAAGGGGGCAGAAGCCCTCCTCCCAATTAGTGTTAAATAGGAAAAAATAAAGACGATGAAGAATATTTTATATGTTGTTTGTTACAACTGTAATAAATAAAAGTCTTACACTAAAGTCTCCAAATCTTGGAGAAATGCGATCAAGACGTTTTTCCACGAATCTACAAGCTACTCGTCTTTCAAACTACGTTTTCAGTAAGTATTGCTTCAGCAGAACGTAGTTTTTTATCCTTGAAGCGCCGTCAAACTTGGCTTCGAACGCGGATGACAGAAGAGACTTTTAATACACACCCACAGAGACATTCATATTGATGTAAATAAAGTGATTGACAAATTTTCAAAGAAACCAAGATGGCTCGACTTTGCACTATAAACTTCAAGTTTTTTAAAAAGTTGCTTGTTATAAAAAAAGTAAAATAATTACGATGTTTTTGTAGTTTAAATTTAAACTTGTTCTATTAATTACATTGTAAATTATCGTTTTTGGTTATTGTATATGTCTCCTTTACTAGGTTATCCTTCTGTCATACTTGACTATAATCTGCCCTAAACCATATAGTTTAATTAAAGAAAAGCCCAGCTTTAATTCATTGTCGTAAATTAAATATTTTGGTGAGTATAAAGCAGGGTTGTCCAACCTTTTTGGGTAGCGGGCCACTTAAAGAATTTTCACGGATCTTGCGAGCCAGCGGTTTCTTAAAAAAAAGGCAAAAAAAATTACACTTAACAGCCTCCCTTTAGAGTTTCTTCCAGTTATTTGTTTGTGTGCTTGCAATATAGGGGTCACTCACCTGTGCTGTCCCCACAATTTTTATTTCTGAAAAAAAATATCTAAAATTTTTGTTTGGGAATTTTTTTTTATTTCAAACAGTTGTAGACAGGCCAGATTAACATTGTTTGCGGACCGGATTGTGACATGACGGCATGTTGGACAATCCTGGTATAAAGGAAGGCTAGTAATATAAAAACATTTACCTAAACTATTTAACAGTCCAAAACTAAAAATTTTCCTGGTGAGGGGGGGCCCCCCGCAACAATATCCTGGATCCGCCCTTGTACCGGAATCAAACCGGCGACATCTCTATAGGGACCAGAGTGTCCTAACCTACTTGACCACGGGAACATAGGAAACTATGCTCCTTTTCTTCGTATATATCAGTTTTCCAATATCAAAATTACCAAATAAATGGTTCACAAAGGAAAACCCCGGAAATGAGATTTTAATTCGTGGGAAACATTTATTCAGAAAGGTGTTCAAACGTGCACTTGTACAACTGAAGCTAGAGCTTTATAAATATCGCAGAATTTAGTGAGCTGTGGAAAAAAAAAATTGCGAATCATTTGTTAGAAAATGGGCAAAAAACTATTGACATTTACAATGAAAATCCAACAGCAAGGCGTTATAAAAAAAGACTCGTCTCGTAGCAGCTTTTGTTATAGCGACTCCCAGAGATTTAACGAACGATTTAAAATAGTGCTTCTCAACATTCGTGAAGCCGCAGCCCTGTGAGTACTTTTTTTGTAAGACGAGGGCCTGGCCCCAACAAATTTACACGTAAACACCATTCCATTTTTTCAAGTTCATTAAACTATCATAAGTCTGAATAATTAATTATAGTATAAAAATAAAGAGTACGTATTGGTGCACTTCTTTTATTAATATACACTTTGCTGATGCACTTCCTTGCTGATTGGTCACTGGCATTTGTAACATGGATGTTACATCATTCAGTTTTAAGAACAGAAGATGCACTATATTTTATTGAAATCTGTTTGCGGGTACATTTACCTTTTCTCGAATACTGAAAACTTTTTAATGGCTGAAAATTCCTGATAGTTCATGAATACTGACATACAGCGTGTCCGTAAAGTCATGGTGCACTTTTGACCGGTCACAGGAAATCAACGAAACAAGATAGATACGTGAACTCTTCACCAAATAAAAGACAAACTCTCCAAGTTTCTGTACTCTGATGTGCAAGCGTGTGCGCACACAGGTGATGACGCAACACCACGAACTGCGCAGCAGCGGATCAGCCCACGCCCACGCCAGTCGAGATGTGGACGTTACAGAGGAAAGTTCAGTGTGTTCTGTGGCTTGTAAATTCGAATCCGTGACCAAAGTGCGCAGACGTTATTCACTCTGTTACACCAGACGTCCTTAACCGTGTGTGTGGGAAGAACTTGAGTACCGTTTAGATGTGTGTAGGGTAACAAATAGAGGCCACATCAAACTGCACTGAATAGGTATGAAACTTGGATAGTTTTCCTTTTATTTGGTGAAGATTTCACATTTCTATCTTGTTTCGTTGATTTCCTGTGACCGGTCAAAAGTGCACCATGACTTCACGGACACACTGTATTTAAAAACACACTGCTTAGTGACAGGCATTTGCTGCACAGATGTTATTTAGCGTACCACATTTGAACTTTCCGCGAATATTCTCCTCCTCAAAATATTTCTACGATGAAATATTCATTCATGAAAAATTGCTTAGGGGATTTAGGGGTTTCAAAACATGAAAAACAATCGATATATACATCTTCCTGAAATGCAAATTGTGAATTAAATATCGAGAATACCAACTTCATTTTCAATATGAAGATAATAGATATATTAATGTTTAATTATATGTTAAAAAAATAAAAAATCTGTTGTTTAAGTAAACAACTTTATACGTCTTTTTTACTTTATACGAAAAAAATATACATGTTCCTTTCGCTCCTGATATTAAGGCTACCTCTGATTGTAACATAATAATATTGGTAAAATTCTACAGAGAAGGACTTGTACTTTAATATGAACCTCAAACAAGTATGTCGTAAAGTAAAATATTTTTTCATTAATTATTTTAAAACCAACGAATGGAAGAAAGAGAAAATTTTTCAAGACATATATAGACAAAACTAATTAAATTTTCATTTAATTAACACAATTCTACTTCATTTTATGCTAAGTAGTAGTTCGAATGTTCCTGTCAAATTTTATCAGAATATATTAGATGGTTTCAAACTTATCATACGCGAAATGTAGAAATTTCAAGTTCTGAGAATAAACGCTTCGAAGATTGCGGAATGAAACATTTAAGGAAATACACTATGTAAATAAATTATAAACTCACATATAAATCACAAACAACTTATGATTTCAATAAGCGTTTGATATAAATTTATGCAAATAATATACCAACGGTGATTACACACACACACACACACACACACACACACACACACATACATATATATATATATATAAAAAATTTTCCTCGCCCATTCTTGGCGGTAACAGGCTTTGGGACGGGCAGAGCGCCATGTTCCCAAGCCTCTTTTTACATCACTTCTTAATGTGCCATATCTAGAAACTTCCTGACAATGTGACACGTGTTTAGGATTGTGGCTTTTTGTATTTCAATGTAGGTGTTTGGGTCAATGTTGAGTATTCCCAAATTCGTCGCAAGCGTTTTTGGTACTATCCCTGTTGCTGAGATGACTAACGGGATGATGAAGATCTTTTCCATACCCCATATATCTCGTACTTCATGTCTGAGGTCTTGGTACTTGGTGATTTTCGTTGTGTAGGTTGTCTGTATGTTATTGGTGTTGGGTACTGCTATGTCGATTAAGTACGTGGTCTTATTCGATTTATCGACGAGGGTTATGTCAGGACGGTTATGTGGGACTGTCTTGTCTGTTATGATTGCTCTATCCCAGTAAAGCTTGTGTGTTTCGTTCTCATGCACGGTCTCTGGCTCATATTTGTAGTACGGACATTTTTCTGTCAGAAAGCCAGCATTCGCTGCCAATTTCTGGTGGACTATTTTCGCTACTTGATCGTGTCTATGTTTGTAGTCTGACTGCGCAAGGATCTTGCATCCTGCCATCACGTGTTGGATTGTCTCCGATGCCGCATGACAGTGTCTGCATTTGTCGCTTTCTATATCTTTTCTCTGGATGAATTTCTGATTGTTCCTTGTTGCGATCACTTGGTCTTGGATGGCTAGCATGAATCCTTCTGTCTCTGTCTGGAGAGTGAGTTTGGCCAGCTAAGCATTTGATGACTTTTTGTCAACGTGTGATTTTTGTAGGTCATTGTAGTGCCTGCTATGTAATAGTATATATATATATCATCATATTCAACCATTATCTATCCACTGCTGGATGAAGGTCTCTCCAAATGCTTTCCACACAAGTCTATCCTGGGCCATTCGTTTCCACGTCACCCCAACCTCTTTTCTTATTTCATCCACCCATCTAGTTTGAGGACGTTTTCTAGGTCTTCGGTGGTCTCTTGGAATCCAGTTCAGAATTTCTGTTGTCCATCGTTGATCAGTTCTTCTTGCAATATGCCCAGCCCATCGCCATTTCAGCCCTTTTACTTTAACAATGATGTCCTCTACTCTAGTTTGCTCTCTCACCCAAGTGTTTCTTTTTCGATCTCTCCTAGTTATTCCAAGCATGCACCTCTCCATGCCTTGAGTTGTCTGTAACTTTCGGGTATTGCTCCAACTGTTAGATAATTGATAATATATATAATTTAGATAATTGATATATATACCAATTACAACTTTTGAAAATGGTGAACAATTTTGTTCGTGAAAAAAATAATCATTTACAACCTGTAAAGAAACATAAATTCAATGTGGAAAATTCCAGGAAATCAGAAATTAATAGCAAGTCGGTTCTCCTTGCTTTTCAGTAATATGTATCATTCTGTCAGGCATTGTTTGAAGTAGTTTTCTTAAAACACCTAAGTCTGTGTTCATCAGGGCATTCGAAATTGCCATTTGTAAATCATTCACACGATAATATTGCTTGTTGCGCCAATATGCAGCCTTTGCCATAAAACCCCACACATTTTCAACTGGATTCAGGTCTGGAGAACGCGAGGGCCATGGAATGACATCAACCTTTTCTCGTTCAAAACACTCATTAGTGGACATTGATGCATGTATACTGGCATTGTCCTGTTGGTACTCACAATTCGGACCGTCTGAAAGAGGCCCAGATGGGATTAAGAGATCATACATTAATTCCTGATATATTTGGAGTTCATAGTGCCCCGAAGGAATACGATGTCTGCTTTTCCTCCTGCTTCGAATGATGCCCACACCATTACTCCGCCTCCTCCTTGCTGTCTACTCAGCCTTATCCTTAGCAGAGTGCGTAGATCATGCCAATATGACGAATATCATACAATAATTTTTGCCACCCACGTATTAATTAGCTCAAACTAGAGCTTTATTCGTTTTGGAGAAAAAGAGACGCTTTCCCCATCCTGGATTCGAACCAGGGTCCCTCCGTTTAGCCCGGAGTGTCTTGGACCGCTAGACGAATGAGGACAGGAAACAACGCTCTCTTTCTCCGTATGTAAAGGTGTTAAGGTATTATTACCCTCCGCAGGGATAACACAATTACACTGGATCACTCACAAAAATCTCGCCCAGGATTCTTTTCTGTATTGACCATATTTGGCAATTGTGTTATCCCTGCGGAGGGTAATAATACCTTAACATCTTTACATTAATGTCTCTTTTTCTCAAAAAACGAATAAAGCTCTAGTTTGAGCTGTAATTAAAACGTGGGTGGCAAAAATTATAGTATAATAAATTCCCCCACGAAAACTCACAAAAATCTCGCCCCGGAGGCTTTCTTGTGTTGACCATATTTGGCAATTGTGTTATCCCTGCGGAGGGTAATAATACCTTAACATGACGAATATCCATCAGAGCTATCCAGGCAGAAACGTTTATCATCAGAAAATACTATTTCATTCCACTCATGACGCCATTTCACATTTTTTTACACCAATCGAGTCGATTTAACTTTGACTGGTAGAAAGTTTCGGTTGGCTTTTCATTTTCCTGAACTTCACGTTCGAATTTACATTTAAACTTTTCCACATAGTTTGGTGTAATACAGGTGTTGATAGTACACGTACAATTTCACAAATGGACACCTGCTCATAAGTGGCAAGAGCTTGAACGTGCCTGTGGTTCCGGGGTAACAGTTTTGGTGGTCTACCTGATCTTTTTTGGGTTCCACAATTATCACCTTTTTCGATGACAGTTTGGACAGCAGTTTGTGAGCGTTCTATTTTACGGGCTATTCCTCTTGTTGACTGTCCCTTGCCCTGCAGCAAATGTATTTTTCTCGCGTCCTTTTCATTTAGTTCTTTTCCTTGAAAAATAGTCACAATACGCTCTTTTCATCACAACACTGGACCGATACAATAACCTACATGATTCAAATTATGTGTGTATAAAACTACACATGTGCAAATTAGTTAACAGGCTCGCAGTCCTTGAATTCGCACGTTGAGTTTATAATTTCTTTACAGGTAAATGATTATTTTTTCTTACGAAAAATTTTTTGTACCATTTTCAAAAGTTGTAATCATTATATGTATGTAATCACCATTGGTATATTATTTGCATGAATTTATATCAAATGCTTGTTACAATCGTAAGTTATCTGTGCTTTATGGGTGAGTTTATAATTTATTTACATGGCGTATTGCATACGCTTACCTTTCCGTACCATTAGAATTTTTGGATTACCTTGCGTTCTATTTCATGGAAACTAATAACTTTGGTATCAAAATGTCCAGAAAGAATTGAGCTTTCCGATAAAATAATAATAAAAGAAATTTTGGAAAATTTGAAACCCCGAAGTCCCCTTTAAAAAACTAAAACGACGAATTCCAAGAGAATCTTTAGCGGCCCAGCACAGGTCCGGGCCTCGATGGTTGAGAAACAGTAACGTAGAAGACCTCGGTAGTTCTTCGATAACTGTGAAATCGAATGAGGAAAGTTGGATATAATGTCCGTGTAGCGACTTCAAAGGGGTCCTCGCTATGCGGACATTATATCAAACGTGTAGCAAGGGATCCTCGCTATACGTTCGATATAATGTCCGTGTAATGAAAATACTTTTGAAGTCGCTATGACGGGAGTTTACGACACATGTTTTAAACATTGCACTAAGAGCTATCACCAGAACTTAATAACGATGCTACTACTACAATAAAAAAATATTGACAACTGTATGCAAATAAAAGTATTTATTCGGTACACGTTTACGTCTTTACGTCTCTATACACGTCTTTACATTCTTTACGTCTGTTGGAAATAAACTTGAATATTCGTTTATTTATTCCAAAGAAAACAATTTTTTTGTAAGACAAACTTTGGAAATTAATTTGTTTCATTGTAAATTTATCTTTCTTCTTTGTATAATACGTATGCTTCTAAAGTATATTTCTTAAAATTATTGAGGGGGGAGGGGGCAAGCACACATTATGAATATGTAGACGTTTCAATATACTGCATATAAAATTGGGATTTATTTTAAATTATGCAGCCGGGGGGGGGGCTCGGGCCCCATGGGCCCATTTAACTCTAGAACTATGCTTGGACACCATTTGTTAATATTGGCTGGGTTACCCTGTACGTAAAACAGAGTAATGGCATATAGAGTCTAATCTCGGTAACAAGAACACTCACATCCCCATTGATGTATACGGACAAAAAATTTGTTCGTCTTAAAAGTAGTTCGCGTTGTCTGAAAAGGATGGAGTTGTATAACTACCTATCCAGTGACTCATTAAATGGGAGCTCAGGGGGCTGAAGCCTCCATTGGATATTGAAACATTTTCTCTAAGGCCGCATTACATAATCTTCTTTAAAGCCACTTGAGCCCCCCCCCTCCCCTCCCCTATTTGTATTGAATTGCTACGCTATTGCTCCTGCCGTATAATTATCGTTTTATATCTGCATAATTTGACAAGTAAGGAGACCGTGTTAAAAGTCATTTGAATTGGGTTCGGGTTAACAAGGTTCAACTGTATTTGCGTGCGATTAAATGTATTAATGTATTCACTATGAGACTTTGCATATAAAAATCAAAATTGCAAGACAAGAGCAACAAATAAAATAATATTTAGTAAGGAGTTTCGAGGCTAGGCATCATTGATAAGAAAAGGGTTCCGAGGCTAGGCATCATTGATAAGAAAAGGGTTCCGAGGTTAAGCATCATTGATAAGAAAAGGGGTCCGAGGCTAGGCATCATCGATAAGAAAAGTGTTCCATGCCTAGGCGTTGATAAGAAATGGGTTCCATGGCTAGGTATCACATGAAAAGGAATGGGTTCCATGGCTAGGCATCATAAAGGAAATGGGTTCCATGGCTAGGTATCATATGAAAAGAAATGGGTTCCATGGCTAGGCATCATTCATAAGAAATGGATTCCATGGCTAGGCATCATTAATAAGAAACTGGTTCCATGACTAGGCATCCTTGCTACGAAAAGAGTTTCGTAACTAGGCATCATTAGTAAGAATGGGTTCCGAGGCTAGGCATCATTGATAAGAAAAGGTCTCCGTAATGTTTGAGCACCATTAAGATAATAGAATTTGGAATTTAAAAATGACTAAATTTAAATGAAAGAATAATTAACTCTACACAAGCATAAAAACGTTTTCCTGGCCTTACTCAGTGTATTGATTATACACAAAACGTATGAAGTTATTCTATGTTAAAAGGTAGAATAAATGTGTGAATTCTACATAATGTACATTCTACATAACAACATAACATACATTCTGCATAACAACATAACATACATTCTACATAACAACATAACATACATTCTACATAACAACATAACATACATTCTACATAACAACATAACATACATTCTACATAACATACATTCTACATAACATATGTTTTTATAATTAGTTGGAATTAATAATCAATTATCAAAATTGGCGTAGTTTTAAGCAAGTTCATTTTATCATTTACAGCTGTTCCTGTAGCCATGTGCAACCATCAGAACGACAACTAACACAGTTCGCGTGCAATGCCGGAAATCTTTGACAAAAATGGCGATTACAACCACGTGGCCAGGAAAATACTGGAATTGGACCGTTGGAGCGTCTCTCGTTTCGTAGTGAAGAATATATTAAAAAATTTTAATTAGCCAGATTGGATTATATAGCTTATTACTTTGCTTTACACACTATTTTTAATGACTTTTCGCTTGAATTTTTAAACACACTGTCACTATATCCTTCGTGAATCTTTTTTTACTTTTAAAAGTACTTTTCTTCCATTGCACTTAAAAGTTCAGTACAACCTTATCTATATGCATTCCAAAGTACATAAATTATAAAATATCTGCTAGGAAATAAAATTCAATATTTAGTAAAATAAAGGTCCCTGTAATTAAAAGTTGAAAGGATTATTTACTCCATCTTAAAGATTTATTCAAATGAATATTTTTTTTAAAACTTGTTAGGCTTTTAACAAAATATAAATAAAAAATTTAAAATCTTTAAGTTAGGGTAATCTGTTTGCTTGTGTCTTGACCTCTCGTTTATTCCCTAATCCTTCTGTGAACTCGTTTAAACTATAAAATTCATTTATTTTGCGCATGACGGATTTAAATCTTAGTAATTAAATTTTGCGATTTATTTCTCATGAAAATGGTTTTTGTTAATATATTTCCTTGGTGGAGGGAACCCTACGCCTAATTGGAATTTGTATTTCTTTTTATAAACTATAGCGCGGATTAACGCAAATTTTCTCACAAAAGAACATTGATTTCAAAGCGTACGTTAAAACTTTTGCTTTAATTAATAATAATTTAAAATTTGCAGTGAGGGAAAACCTAATTAGATCCTTGTCGAAATGACGGCTAAATTCGTAACAAAAAGTTTGCAGAATTCTGCTCGTGAAGCGGAAGAAGCTAAAATTTTTGAATATTCATGAATGTAAGTTAATTATTTTAATTAATTTACAAAAATAGTGCTAAATAATTAGACTTCTGCTCATTAATGAATTCCTTAAATGACAATTTTAAATTGTAAAATTTTGATGAAAGATAAAAAAAATTTTGAAGCGAAAGAGTGCATTAAAAGATTTATATCTACTCTTTAAAACGCTGTTAGCATTGGATTTGCGGTGAGTCAACGATAGTGCATTACCTAACACATCAAAGGGTTCACCTCCTAACAGTGCCAAAAACAGAACGCTTATCGAATAATTGCTCACCGTAATCTTGGGATTGGTTCCATGGCCCTTAAGGGGCTCGGAAAACTGTGGGTCCGGGCGCAGTATGATCCTTGCTGTCTTTTCGCCGTAAAACTCAAATAAACAAGCTATTAGAATCACTTATGGAGGTAAGATCGACAATTCATTCAGGGCACTAAACTAAATCCTTTTTGGATGCCCCTTTTTTTACACTGAATTTTAACAAAAAAAAATATAATAAACTTTGCTAATTTAGTGCCCTGGGCCCCATCGGATTAGCGGGGTCAGGGACAGGATTTATGAGCCTCTGTGAAGTTTATCAAATCGGGCCCTTCAGCCAATGATGTGAAATATCAAAGTATGTTTGCCACATTATTGAAGTTTTGTGTCGGGACCCTGGAATTTTGCCCCTTTGTCCTTTCCTGATATTCCCGGTCCTGTAGGTTAAAATCGCACAATATAAAAGCAAAATTATTTAATGAAAATTTTGATTCTAAAACTATAAAATGTTTCTACTTATTTCATTGAAAAAAATACATTTCACACCTTTCGCTTTCTTCCAAAATATTAGCAAATTAAATCTGTACTTTCTAGATTTCTCTAAATATCAGTTAATCTACACCACATATCGAAAAACGAAAAGGAGGAAATGGCTTATTATTACAAAGGAAATAAAAAGAAAAAGAAACGTTATTACAAAAACGTTTTTATAATAACGTTTCTTTTTAACGCTCTTGAAATAACATTTCTATAAAGAAATGGCTTAGATAGAATTTTACTCGGAAGACGATGGGTGAAAACTGCTTGGCAAAATGAATATTTGCATGAAATTAAATATAATAATGATACAGTTTATTTATAAGATCAAGGCAAATAACATTAGATATCATCATTGAGTTACATAATTAGTATATAATACATGTTCAGTGTAGTCAATGTAAAATGCCCATATGGTATATAAGTCATAAACCTTGTTATTTAAAACACATTCTGTATATACAGTGGACTCACGTTTTTACGAACTCGTGGGGACTTTAAAAAAAGTTGGTAAAATCGAAAGTTCGTAAATGGGAATTACCTTCAAAAAATGCAATTTGCACTCACCTATATTGGTTACATATTCAAATAAAATCAGTAATCTTTGTTTGCTTCAGGACAGCACTTTATAAAATACACAATTTCATGGCGCTAATGCTGGCGACATCTCAGAATTACTATCAACGCTTGAAAACAAACACAGTCCTGATAGCCATTCTGTGGCTTCCTTGATCGTAGGTCTTGAACGCAGTCTTGACACCCATTTTAAGCCTTCCTTAATCGTAGGTCTTGAACGCATTCCTGACGGCCATTCTAAGGCTTCCTTGATCGTAGGTCTTGAACGCAGTCCCGATAGCCATTCTGTGTCTTCCTTAATCGTAGGTCTTGAACGCATTCCTGACGGCCATTCTAAGGCTTCCTTGATCGTAGGTCTTGAACGCAGTCCCGATAGCCATTCTGTGTCTTCTTTAATCGTAGGTCTTGAACGCAGTCCTGATAGCCATTTTGTGGCTTCCTTGATCGTAGGTCTTGAAGACAGTCCTGATAGCCATTTTGTGACTTTCTCGATCGTAGGTCTTGAACACAGTCCTGATAGCCATTCTGTGGCTTTCTCGATCGTAGGTCTTGAGATGGCCTCGGCACATTCTTCTTTTTCGTCGTAGTTCTTCCGAACTCTCGTTCAATATTTAATTGACAATTTCATCATCTGATATTACTTCTCTGCATGCTTGTACATTGTCATCTAGAATCAGAAAGTCCTTAAAAGTCAAGACTTTAGGGACTTGAGGATCCCTCCCGTGAAGTTCTTACATCAAAAGGCTTCGTCTGTACTGGGATCGCTCTCGGATGTTTCTTGTACTGGAACTGTAAAACCTGTTTATCGAAATGCGGCGAAGTGACGAAACTGAGTTCGTAAAAAAAAAAAGATTTTTTTGAAATTTTAATTCGTAAATTAGAGCCGAAATTAATTAGTTCCATGAGATACTTTTTGAGACCAACTCATCTGTCCGTAAAAACGAATAATTCGTAAATTGCAGGTTCGTAAAAACGCAAATACACTGTACAGTGCGTTTGGTATTTTAGTGGACACTTGATAACAGTGCACTATCGTGAGAAATAATGCCAAATTTGAAAATGAAAATAAAGATACTACAATAAAACAGTATTCTGCAAAGTGGAAGATTAATAATCTTTATTAAATCATTCATAAATGTAACAAAATCAAGATGAGGCTTTCAATCTTGTTTGAAAATTTAATGGACACTTACTGAAATTGGAGTGTTTTATGTACATTAATACATGATAGATGCTCCATTTTTGCATATAACTTTAAAGACACGTGAATCCATTGATTCTATCAATGTTTGTAAATACTTAGGATCGATTTGATACCAAGTTTCCACAATAGCGTCCTTTAAGGCATTAACCGACGTGAATTGCTTCCCATTTGCATATATTTGACGAACAATATAATCCCATACGTTTTCGATAGGATTTAAATCAGGACTACGTGTCGACCAAATCATACTTTTAAACTTTTTTGAATTTATCCATCTTTTGGTGGAGATAGATGCATGGCACGGTGCGTTGTCCTGTTGCAAAATCCAGTTTTCCCCACATATTTATGAGGCATATGGGAGGGCATATTCTTTTAAAAATTCTTGATAGCAGGTAGAATTCATACGACTGCCGATGAAAGCTCCAGGCGTAGTACCGTTGTAGCCAAAGACACTACAAATGGTCATCAACCCTCCTCCTTGAACTCTACGAGAAAAGTATTGCGGCGCTTTCCGCAAATCGTGCCAATAATGTTGAAAAGCATCCGGACCATCTAAGTTGAATTTCTTTTCGTCCGTGAAAAGTACCTGCAACCATTTATCGTTCCACTCCATGTGTCGTCGAGCCTAGTTTAAGTGTTCCTGTTTGTGAACTTGGGTGAGAGATGGTTTGCCTTTTTTTTTCCGAAAAGATAAATTTTTGGAATTAGAGAGCACATTCTATACTGTCCAACATTTAACTAGGAGCTAACTAAGGTCGTTTCGGACTTTTGCAGCAGACTTTCTTGTGTTACTGGCCTCTCTAATAATGTTCCGCTTATCTCTTTTACTCAGTTTTAGCTTCGCTCCCCGTTTTTCGAGTGGATCCTTTTGGGGTTTCTTTTTGAAAAGGCCCCTATAGTACTCCTTGGACGCTGAATAAGCTGACAAATTTTGAAAATGGATTTTCCATTTCATTTAAAAGCCACAATTTCCTCTTTCTCGAAATCCGTAAGTATTTTCCTTTCTGACATGACTACAAACGCTGCTTTCGCAGACTCAAACCTGTTCACACGGGTATTTATACGAACCTACGCATCGAAAGAATACAATATGCAAATTTTTTAGCGCCTGCACTGCCATCTGTTAGTCAGGAATGATAGTGTCCCTTAAATTAACAAACAACATTTGTTACATAAATTTGCATTTTCCCCATTTATGTGACGATATATTGATATAAAATTTATTTTTCTACAAGACATTATGGTGTCTCGGCATTCTTCAAAAGCCAATTCGCAGTTTTTGTATTTTTTTTAGCATTTACGTAAAAATATCAGGTGTCCACTAAAATACCAAACGCACTGTATATAGTTTATTGCAAGCATATATACACATTGTACGTTACTGTGTACTTGTTATTTATTATGTAAGTTGTGTGATCTTAAAAGAAAGAAAGAAGCAATGGCGGGATTTCTACAATCCTGAAGAATATGGCTCCCCTATAAATTAGTCAAATACCACGTTCGCATGAATGGAATTATAAATTTCAATAGCTGTCGTACATTCTCCTCCATTAATTTATATGATACATGCGATAAATAATGCATATATCTTATCTCTAATTCTTCGAAAAGCAGTGTCAACATTGCCAAAAAATTACCATTTCTAAGAAGTGTAGATGCATAAAGGAAGAAAACTCCAAATGGAATATTTTTCCTTCCCAAAATTTCCTTTTAGATGTTACAAGTGTTGAAAGGTTAAATCTAAACAAACAAGAAAACAAAAAAGTACATAATTTAGTCGTCATACCACGAGACTGATGACATCACATCTAACTTTTCCCTGAGAAATTGAACTCGAAACTGCGCTGCAGTCAGATGAAATTGATATATATATATATCAGCCATCATTTATAAGGTTATTTATAATAAATGCACCGCACTCTCGATTTTCCCTGTTCGGATTATCCGGTTCGAGGGTTTTCAGTGTCTGAAATGTCTTTTATATAGGGATGGAGATATAAAAACTTTTTATACAGAAATTTTGAAATTGCCCTCTAAATCAGATAGACGAAAGACACTTAAATAAAAGCCACAAATCTTTCAACAGAAAAAGCAAATGACTGACTTTTCCAAAGCAAATGTGCAGCAATTTGCACTTTCTCAGTGCAGTGGGGTACTTTTCATATAATCAGGGCCGGCGTAATCAAATTTGTGGCCCTAAGCGAATGACGTGTGCGCCCTCCCCACCTCCGTAAAAAATGGACATCCCAATACATCTTGTAGCAATCTAAATGTTAAAAAAAGGGGGGCCTATTCCTCCCCTCTTACTACAGTTGCGGTTAAAAGGAAGTACGATAAACGAAGCTGATCTCATAACACACAAATGATCAAAAGCAAAAAAATAATCTGGCCTTTTGCTCTTAAAAAAGTTTGTATTTCTCAATGCTTATAATAATGCACACAGATATCAAAAAGGAAGGAGCATCACCCAAGGCTCTACTGCGACATCGATACTGTTCTCACCACTGAAAGGTGTAACGGTACTGGGAAAATGTCATTCAAAGTTACGTAAATTGGTTTGAGGAAAATTTGGTAATGTACGAAAACAAGAATTCGGGGATATGGGAAAAAAATGGATAACAAAGACATATATAAAGAAGAGTAAATATTGGTGAAGGCATTCAATCGAAAGTAATATATATTCGACTCCATTTATTTATTGTCAAGTTTAGTTCAACCATCGTACAGCACTCTGTGTCTTAAAAAAAGTCTGTCGGTATCGCCCTAGGCGGACGCCTAGTTTGCCTATGTGGTCGCGCAGGGACTGCATATAATACAATCTTCGATTTAACACGTTAAACGCCACGCTGGTCCCGACGGACCGGCTCTAAACTTTCGGTTTACGCCTCGCTGGTCCGCACGGACTGGCCGCAGAGTTTTCGCTCATGTTATTCCCGCGCGCGTGTTGGTCCTTGGGTACTTGTGAAACTGAACATTTAATTTAGGCGACATCGGTCTTTGTTTAGTCAATGCTTTAAGGAAAAGAATAATACTTAAAAACATTAATGTAATTTATTAAAACAAGGTAAACAAAGGCTAGTTTTGTTTGTACATTGATTACAGAAGGTTGTAACTTTTTGGGTTAAATTTTTCGCCATCTTTGAACCTAATATTTGTGAATTTGTATTATAACATTCGGTGCAGTATCTCCTACCTTTATGCGCACTGCCTTCCCTTTTTTCCAAGTGATGCCGACCCAAGTGATACGTTACTCCCTTTTTTTCCAAGTGATGCCGACCCAAGTAATATTCGACCCATCTGTTTATATATACTCTGGCTCGCCTATCGGCAAGCGGCTCGGTATGGCCTGCTTGACGGCTAACTGTGGCATGAACGGAACGGTACGTAAAACCAGCGTGGCGTTTAACGTGTTAACCGTACCCGATTCAACGATTTCTTCGATTTAACCACAGTGGCTAAAAGGGATAGTGTGTCGTTCGACGATCGTAAATTGGTTCAAAATTTCATGACACCACTAGATGGCGCTTCGGTAGGGAAGCACGTCGGAATAACACATACTCCGTTTCAGTTAGGTTAGAGTAGTTACGTTTTCAACAGTTTTTTTTATTAATGAAATATTTTTTTGGTTTGTTTGTTTATTTAGAACTAATAAAATTTATCCACTTTCAATTTCTTTTATATATATATTTAAACCCTTTCAGGACCAACGTGACATATAGTGGCTATGATTATTTATACTTTTATTATTTTTGTGCTTTTTAGCACGTTTTTCTCTAGGAAGTGCGAAATATGGAATTTTTTGTGGGGTGGGGGGCTTTTGATAATTCGGTCTTCAAAGGGTTAAGAACAAATTCAAGGGAAAAGTTTTCCTAAAATATATTACCTGCCCAATAAATGTATCTGTCATTATCACAATACAATATAAATAATTAAGGAATTATGTTTTAAAACATTTGACTTTAAACCGACGAGATATTTGTATAAAACAGCTAATTTTTCGTTCATATTCCTCAAAATGATTCGCTGTTATAAATATTTTTTTTAATACATAATATCATTTATTCTGTGATTTTACAATTTCTAATTTTTGTTTTTATGATGACCAAATTTAACATTGATTTTCTATTTTTGCCATGTTAGCATACTTTTGACTTTAACTACACATCAATGAAAAAGATAAAATTGTTTCAGTAATCCTGCTGAACATTAAGTTTTAGAGGACAGATGTGCCCTGCGGTGGCGCAGTGTGGTAACGCGTTCTCCTAGTGCGCCGCTAATCCGGGTTCGACTCCCAGCAGTGCAAAAAGAACGCTTACTCAGAGATCTCATAAAGATCGCACTGCTCACTGTAGTCCGGGGTTTGGTTCCCTAGGCCTTAAGAGGTTCGGATTCCTCGGAAAACAGTAGGTCCCGGCGCAGCATGACCACTGTAGTCTTTGAGCCGTAAAACAAACAAACAGGACAGATGTAAGATAAGTAACACAAATTATGAACTTATACACACCGAAATAAATACAAATAGGTAATTTCAGAGATTTATAATTCATTACTTGATTTATAATTTATAATGGTCATGAATTATAATTTATAAGTCATAAAAAAATTTCATTTTTATGGTGCATAACGTAATGCACATTATGAAAGTTATAAAATGAGTAGCAGCTAAACTAAATTACATAAATCCCAAAAATTTTCAAAAAAAAACTAAAAGATACCTGTAATTCATAGATTTAAGAACATTACGTATCTAAGTTTGGTTAGATTCGTATTTATTTACAAAATCTTAATTTTATGCATTTCTCGGTAAATAATTCTGTAACGTATCAAATTGAACATGTATAAATTAACAACAAAATAGATAGAACCTATTTAATAAATACATAATTGTCCAATAGTTTATCTGCTTTAGATATGGCCTTTCCCCACTTTGTGAGCATTTCTTGATCCTTAGGAACCAAAAGCAAAGATAATTTGTTTTTATTTGATTTATAACCAAGTGTGCATCCAGGCACAAAACAGTGACTCTGTTTTCGGCGTTTTCCTTCACTATTCATTCTGAATAGTTAAAGAAAATTAAATCTTAATGATTTAATGGTCTTGAAAAAGACTTTTTAATTAAATTTAGTACAAAAAAATACGACGAAGAATGGAATAAAATCGGAAAACAAATAAAACGTACCACTACGAAATGCAAAGTGATGGTAAATAAACGTGCTCCGCAGAGGTAGCGCCCTCATGCGGTGTCATGAAATTTTGGAACAAAATATTTATTCGCTTTCTATGCTGAACACTATCGTTCCAGCCTGTTTTGTTGGTTTTGGCAAAACAAGGCATCTGGGCTATGCACTGCGCCTTTTAGCCACTATAATTTAACGAATGTTTTATTAATCCCGACTAGAAGTAACGCATGGAGTGGTACATTTTTTCTCGGTTGTGGTAGCGTTGGTTAGCACGTTAACTGCAAGTAGAAATTCAGTTGGAAAATCAGCTTCAATTCAGTGAACTCAATTGAAGCAAATGCTGGTTTACGAAAGTATTTACTGCGTTTTGACGTCAACAATGAGCTTTTTGATGTACAGTGGAACCTGGTAAAGTGATCACCTTTATAAATTGACCACCTGCAAAAAGGAATCACTTTTTGAGGGAGAACGGAACTGGTAGGGACTTAATCATGCTTATACTAAAGTCTGTCGCCTATAGTGACCACCTGTCTATGGTGGTCAAAAGGTGGTCGCTTAAGGCAGGTTCCACTGTATTTGGAAAAATTAAAAACGCAAAGTTAATGCCAACTTAAAAAAAAAAAATACGAACCTCAAATTCTTCTTTTCAAAGTAGTAATCATGTATATAGTCGTGTTTTATGTTATTAAAGTTAATACGTATTTTTCAGAATGCTGGTAAGAGTTTTTATGATTTTCTTTTTCCGTCGATTATTTAATTTCCGATCAATAGTATACTCACAAATTTTGCTCCGGGAAAAGACTGGGAAATTTAATAAATACTGATTTGTTTTTAATTTAATAGTTGCTAATTTTAACGTATTTTACATATAAATTTTAAGCTAAAGGAAAGGTCTGAAACCCAATGCACCCCCTTGTGGGTGTTTCATTGGTTCCATATTTAACGATATAGGTGTTTAATGATGCACGTGTTCCCATATTTAACGATTTCCTCAATTTAACGATCATTTTCGATAATCCGTTGAAATTCGTTAAATCGAGGTTAGCCTGTACATCATTTTTTAATAATACGTTGTAGGAAATTCATTTATACGGATCAGTGTTTTTTAATACGAAGAATTAAATGAAATCGTACAGAATTCGTTCATATTTGTAATGAACCTTCAACATTTAATCGCAAAGGAGTATATGAACGTACGTAAATACCACACTCATCCGTTGCATATTTCTTTTTATTTTACGTACAAACGTTTTGTCCGAAAACCTCTTAACTCGATATGAAAGCCCAAACTGTTTAACTTCTTTTCACTTGAATATCTAAATAAGGACCTTTACGAATTATTATTCGCATTTTCCGATCTTCCGTGCCGAGCCTTAACAATACTCAGCCTGAATAATCGTGAATACAGCTTACGTGGTAATAATCAATTTCTCAATTTTTTTCAAAAAGATCACGCAAAACTAACAGATGACGTTTTTGGCCTCTCTATCCGAGTTATTCTTATCTGTCGAACTCTTGTAAAATTAGCGAAAGCATATAGATCCCAAATCATTTTTCATTTTAATAGCTAATGAGGGAAGTCGCTCAATTAATAATTTGCCAGCGTCGAAGTTTTATCATCAATTGCAAACGAATTCCATTGTCATTTTCTTCCCCTACTTTGTCTTTTATCTCCGCACCAAAAGAGTCTATTCCATCAACGTCAAAAGATTGAAATATTGTTTTCATTATCCCCCCCCCCAGTGGAGTAATGTAATAGTTTTCTAGCTCTCTTCTGTAATTTTTCATTGACATCGCAGACTACGTTGCTCTAAAAATTCCGATTTCATGAGAGAAGAATTTCATGATGGATAACTTCAATCTTTTATATTGCATGTGGTGTTGATGATTGTAGGCCTGCACACACATGACGCAAGCCCTGTTCTAAACTTTGAAACAATATTGAAATATTATTGTTCACAAAGCCTTACAATACTTTTTAATCTTTTCATCGTGAACAAGGCTTGGAATCGGCTTTGACACATTCCTATCTTCCGAAACATTTCAGAAAATTTATTCTCAAAAAATAGTGCAGGACCTTAACTATTGTTGGCATTCAACTTCTTTCGACACAACAAAAGTTTGAAAGAATTGATGCAGTTCCTTGATCAAATGCAGTTTTGAAATATTTTCCTAAACATCACAAAGATGTCCTGCAACTGACAGATGAAAAAGAACTTTTCTTCTGAAAAATTCATTTCCTCGTATTCCATAATTTTCGATCCATACGTTTAAAGTCAGGAAAATATCTTTTAGCTGTGCGTTCGAAATATCAGCCACGTTATTCGTGCAATTCTACAAAAATTTTTCCTTCATCTCTATCTTTATAATTTTTTAAGAATTGGAACCTATTTTTGCTTCTTTGGAAATGTTTACTTCCCCTCTATCTAAAGCATGTTTGTTTATTCCCGAAATAACCACACTAAAAACTCCCTTAACGCCCATCTCTATTCAGCGACCATCTCCCTTAACGACCACTTTTTCTAGAAACGGACTTCCTCCCCACCATAGACCCAGTGCTAAATTTACCTCCATTCAGAGACCAGCTCTCTGAGCGACCGCTTTTTCACTGAAACGACGGTGGTCGCCGTAGAGAGGTTTTACTGTAAATGCAGAGTGTCCTAACACATTCGAGGGCCCTGAGCTCAACCAATTTTTGAAGATTTCCTTTTAATCCCAACTTTCGAATTTTCCAATTTTTGCGACAAGAAAAATATAATAAATAGACTTCGGCAATTTTGAGGGCCAACCCTTACCCTCTGCTTGGCTCGGATCTCTGGGCCCGGAGCCCAATGGCTCATCCGTTAGGACGTCACTGACGAAATGCACATTTCTATTAAATATTCGCTGGTAAACTCATATAATTATCAAGTTCTCTAAATATGATAAACAGTAAAAGGTTCATTTAACGTTTTTTAGCACAATATAACTTAAAAATTAAAAAATCGACGATCGTTTCGAGCGATCAATGGTCGTCCTTCTTCTTGAATTGTTTCGCTTTCGCTTTCTTTTTGGTTTTACGGCTCAAAGACTACAGTGGTCATGCTGCGCCGGGACCTACTGTTTTCCGAGGAATCCGAACCTCTTAAGGCCTGGGGAACCAAACCCCGGACTACAGTGAGCAGTGCGATCTTTTATGAGATCTCTGAGTAAGCGTTCTTTTTGCACTGCTGGGAGTCGAACCCGGATTAGCCGCGCAATAGGAGAACGCGTTACCACACTGCGCCACCGCAGGGTGTTCTTGGATTGTAAAATATCGAATAATACCAAGTGGGTGTGTTGCCAATTTCAGGCTGGTTAAGTTGCCATAAAAATTAACAAAATCATTTCTATTCGTTCATCATTGTTCATCGTTAAATCATCGTTTCTATATTTGTTAATTTTTGTGGCAACTTAACCAGCCTGAAATCGGCAACACGTACTTGTTGTTATTCGACATTTTTACTATCCTAGAAGAAGGACGACCATTAATCGTCCGAAACTATCGTCGAGTTTTTAATTTTTAAATTGTCTTGTGCTAAAAAACATTGTTAAATAAACCTTTTACTATCTGTGCATAATGTTCGTCATTTCTTCGTCTATGATAAACAGTGCAAAGCAGCGATGCAGCACCACGTAAAATGCGTTAGATATAAGTGGCCCTGCGGTTGTGGGTAGTAATGCGCTCGCCTAGAGTGCGGCTACCCCGAGTTTGACTACAAACTTTTCCAAGAAAGGAACGCTGGTCGACAACTGCTCAACGTAGTCCGGGGATTGGTTTCTAAAGCCTTAAGAGGTTGGGATTCCTCGGAAAATCTTAGGCCGCGGCAAGTGGCTTACGACGCAAGAACGCTGTTCTTGCGCTGTAAAATTCAAAACAATTAGATGTTAGTATCAACATTGTAAATTTATTTTTTTTGTGTTGTTTAGAATGTGCTGAAGCATTTCGGATAGACTTCGCTGTCTCTCATCAGGAAGCAACCAAAGCTCCAACTGAACGCGGAGTATAGTTATTTCACGCCACTGCCACACAGAGGAGGGATTGTTGATTGTGCAAGAGTTTGTGAAAGTAGTCCACTGCTGTGGAGCTGTTTTCAAAGAAGAGATCTGTTGCAATGACAGAAAATAGAGTGTAAGAGGTCACGCTCTCACATGAATGACGTGAAAAGTTAACCCATTTGAGGAACTTGGTATAAGAATGTAGTGACGGGCATACCGGACAAAGCTGCAGCGGGAAATGAAAATACTGCATTCAATTAGGGTTCACTCCAGCCGCTTCCTGACGAAGAATAGCGACGTCTGTCCGAAATGCGTCAATACGCTCTGAGCAGCATAAAAAATTACGCTCTTTAGAGTTGATATCAATATTTGACGATGAGCAGTTACTAAATTAAAAAAAATTCCAAATGAAATCGCTGGCTTGAAGAAGTGAAAGCGGTTGGTTGGTTAGTTGTTTATGACGAAAGGACAGCAAGGGTCATTCTGCATCAAGCAAAGCTAAAGAGCATAGTAATTGTTAAATTTCAAACTGTTGCA
>QLNU02014802.1:14590437-14604500 GCA_006491805.2 Dysdera silvatica
GTGAAACGTACATATATGCCCTGTTCATTGAATGATAGATTATTCAGTGCTTATCGGAAATGTTACCTGTTACCAGAAATTTAGCATATTCCTAGATGTGGTCAACACTAAGTTGAATTTCGGCCCATATCAACACTCACTACAACTCAAAACCAATTGATATTCTGCAGTCATACATTGTTTAAAGTATGCATATAGGAGAGGAATACAAATAAAATATTATATGCAAATACATCAACATATAATAAAGTGAATTTAATAATAACAGTTTTATTCCAATTACAATTTCTCTAATTGTACGATATGAAACCGTCTTTTAACCGTTTTTTTTAACTGTTTTTTTAACCGTTTTTTTCCAGAGCATTTTGTTTTCAAACTTGTTTTCGGTCCATATAATATGCACACTTTTGAAGATTATTCCTTAAATTGGAGCTGAAGTATATTAAAACAACGACATCCAACTGTCGTTTAAATATAAAATCCACATTTTAGAAAAACATAGGGTTACTTATTGACAAATTACAAAATTATATAGTAAATATTAAAATTAACGCAACTGTGACTCCTTGAGTATGTTGCAACGCCGGAGTTAACGCAAGTGCTCAAATCCAAGACACAGTCCAGATAGCAAAGATCGTCCTGGAGATATCCAGAGCGTTCTAAGTACATCCGAAGGACGATCTGGAGAGGTGTTGTCTGGGAGGTGATATCCATAAGATTACACCGGGAATTACCCTAAGCCTTACCTTGGGTTGATTTTCAGTGATTTCGGTTGAGTTAGTTTTTAATTTCAGTGGATTTCGGTTGAGTTAGCTTTTAATTTCAGTGGAATTCGGTTGATTTATATACTTATATTACATATATGTAACTGGGAAAACAATAAGCCTAAATTATAGGACTTTTCCCTAAAGAAAGGAAAAAAAAAAAAAGCTCTTTCGAAAAGAACTTCACTGGTAAGTACATCGTAGTTTTTGGAAGTATGCAAAAATATCCACACTTATTTTATCTCTTTGTGACTATTATGTTTCGATTTACGGAAATTATTAAAATACTAATGACGTACTGAGCCGCATATGCACAGAATACCAATATATATTATACTAACAAGATTTAAGTTTATTATGTTATTACCTATATATTTTTTTATACATTATATATAATGGAAACTGAAGACACCAAACACTTCAAAGAAACTGGTGATCAACGATTTGCAAATTCAGCTTCTTGATATCTTACATAGCAAAGGGAAGATAGTCATAGATGATGTGACAAGAAGTGTTATTTCCAAATTCTGAAAGAGATTGGTCCTAGACGAAAAGGTCAAAAATATTTTTACGGGGAATGCGTTTGAATGGCAGCTCCATCTCTTCTCTGTCAACATTTGAAATCAAAGGAAAAAGACCTCTCTCGTAACAAATACATGTAATAGATGGGTATCTTATATAGTGTGCTATCAGAAGCAATCTGACAACAACAGACGTTCCTTGGAAAAGTGGCCTTCTTAACAATTGTGTAATTTGTTGGATCAGCTTTGGCTTTGATTACAATGACTATTCAAGATATGTTTGCACGAAATCTCAGTTGGTTTTCACGATAATGTCCCATGCTTCCTGAAAAGCAACTGCCCGAGATAGTTTTGGAAAAGTTTGTTGTCGAAGCCGTAGCTGGTCACTTCAGCTCATTCCAAGGAGCTTGTTGCACATGTTGTTGGATTAGTTTGTTAGATCAAGACTCCAACAAACAAATCTAACATGTGTCAACCTCATTTCTTGTAAACCACTCCTGCGTCCACCGTAATGTGTGACAGTGACCTTTTTCGCGCCGAAAAGAAAGATATAGTTATTCTAATTTCAGTGGATGGACTAGTTGAAATTCCTAAAAATCTGGAACCCTTTAATACACTAAACACAAAGAATTTCTATCAAATTCAAGAAGTATAGCTAAACCTCCGAATATCGGACACCTTGGGACTCGAGAATGTCTGTTACGCGAAATTGTTGAGGTATGGTGGGAATTAGGATTGGAAATTTGAAAAATGTCCGCTATTTGAGAGTGTTCGTTATGAAGGTTTTATTGTGGCACTTCTATGGACAATTGGCATCATACAGAGGTGCTTCTAACCTCCCAGAGCCCTTAGAAAAGGCTTGATACAGGCATGATTCGTAGATATTGCGGTTTCCATACTGACCAAATGAAATAAAGAGGATCATACGAATGTTTGGTGTCCTATTGCATATAAAACGTTAGCACTACAACCCGTTAAGGATGTAATAGCATTGTAATAGCATATAGTATTTTAACATATATTGTTTTGCTAATCAATTTTAACTACCTTCTGAAGCCTTCAGTGAGTGAAGAAGCTTGAAGAAACGTTGACGGCGGACTTGCTCCGCCCACACCTTCATTAAAAAACAAAACGAAACATTCAATATCTACGAAGAGCAATAAAACGAGGTATTCCTATAATTAAAGGAGAGGAATCCGCCATATACAGCATGAACCGTGAATTTGTATAATAGCAGTCCTGTAGCCAAGCCGGGGCCAGAAGGGGCGTGGCCCCAGTTGCACGATTGAGCTACTTACATACAGAACAATCCCAGGGTTCCTTGTGCCCTATATATATATATATCCTTTGGTTTGCCCAAGTTGCCCCTTCATCCTGGCTGCAGGCCTGGATAATAGTAATAATGCTAATAATAATAATAATTATTCGAACAAAGGATTGCATGAAATACGTGTTGAAGGAAAACTTAGAAAACTTGGACAACAATGGAGACCGCTAATGATACTTAATTTCTGAACACTTCAACACGTGACATCAAGCTGTAAGGTATTAACACAAACAAACCTAATCATAGGTGTGACCAGGTGGCAAAATAACATCAAAAGCCATCCACCAGAACTGGTTTAGTGGTAGCTAAACTGTTTTATTACAAATATATGACACATTAAATATTTTAGAGAATGAAATACACAAGCTGTATTGCAATAGGGCAATGATAACTGACAAGATGACATCATACAACGGACCAGGTATAATTCTAATTAATGAAACTGTCAAAACCGCATGCATTTTAGATATAACAATGCCAAACACGAACAATATGCGGACTTAATAAAAGTGCATCGTATTAATCCTTGTACATTGTATCTAAGTAATGAAACAAGAGCAGAATTTAATCGAATATAACCTATGAGAAATAGGTTATAGAATGGAAGATCTATTTTTCCACATCATCGGCAAGGATCGTATGGTTTTAGGGGAAACAAAGGAGAATCATTGCACAAATTACTAGAACCTTAACAAAACAGTGCTGCATAAAATGTTAGAATGCATGTCCTCAAAGAAAGAACACTGCTTGTGGTAATGCATTTGACGAAAGAATGCTGCTTGTGGCAATGCATTTGACGAAAGAACACTACTTGTGGCAATGCATTTGGCGAAAGAAAACTGTTTGTGGCAATGCATTTGACGAAAGAACACCTTGTTATTTCAAATTTATATAATATATATTATATTTAAAACTACGAACTTTAGAAACCTTTTTTTCCCTATAATTCTTTGGTGACTAGAACGAAGAATCAAAACACTGATTCCAAATGCGAAAGGAATCAGTTATAAAAAGAAGATAGTAAAGATAAAGAAAAAGGGGCAAATGTTAACACAGGCGCCATAAAAAATCACTAAATACCAAATCCTGTGATACAAAATCAGACGTACGTGACATATAGAAAGGCTCGACATTGTACTTGCTATAATTGTACCAGCTATATGCCTAATAGCAACTACCCTGCACAGAAGCTTTGAAATGATTGAGATCAACCAACCTCAACACCTACAGTAAGCAACAAAAGACTACAATTTCAAACCCATGCCCGACAGTCAAGCGACTGTCATTGCTACTGAATATTTTTTTTCGTTTTTTTTTTCTAATAAGTACATTTTATAAAAAAAAAATAAAATCTTGAAGGTAAATTTCACACTCCCCCGAGCAAATATTCTGGCAGACACCCTGGATGGATACCCAGTCTTTTTTTTTACGATTTCTTGCTAAATAGAATAGCAATGACAGGTTCTGTACAAATTTGTTAAGCAAAGGTCCTCGGATGGCTATATCCTTACCCTGTTTTGATTAGTCAGATGTTCCAAGTTAAACTAGTACAACAATTTCAATCTGGGTTTATAGCGCCACCTTCGGCGGCCACCTTTCACAACCCCACCCCCTGCACACACACACACCAACAATTGCCTGAGCCCAACTCTTCAGCATTATATTGTAAGTAAAATTTTTTGCAGGATTTTTCGGGAACGTTTTCTCCTGAGAGAAAAAGATCACAAACATTTAGAAAGAAAGCACTAATTTCCATTACACTCCCCATCCCCCCTCACAATTTCCATAGCCTAGATACATTGACGCTTGGGGGGGCTTGATGGGGTTGTACACTCCCTATTGCGATGAAATTATGCATATATACGTATGAATATATGTTGTAGCCCCATCGTAAGCCTGTAACCCCCCACTATGAACTTTCTGCATACGTCTATGCCTAGATGAGGAAAGCGGATGTCAGTTTGATTTCTGAAACCACATCTGCGATTTCATGCAATAATAGGACCTGAAAGGAAGGGAATTTTTCAAAAACACTATAATTATCCTCTTTAAAAAAAATAACCAATTCTAAAAATTCGAACGTTTCGGTTGAGTCATAGCAGTGAGATACGATGACCATATCCTAATGACCCCACGAGCGTCCGTCCTTCTTCCATCCACCCCTTCCCCCCAATCCTCGCCACGTCCCTTTTGCCAACTAGCTGACATTGACAAATAGCTGTACGCCAGTCTGCTCCGGCTCTTATCCGTAAGTTCTATTTACCGCCCTACAATAACCCCTAACGACCGATTGTTCCGACCGCCAGTCATTGGCGACTACGCGCCCTATATCCCACGGAATCCATTTACTAGTTACTATCACCCGCTGTAAATTAGATCTACGCAGTGACAGATTTATAAATGGGCACGTTGGGCACTTGCCCAGGGCGCCAAATTTCTAGGGGCGCAAAAGGCGGCGGATTTTTTTTTTTTTTTAATTGCAATTTATTTACCGTAGAATTCTGACGATCAGCTCTCCACGCGAAAGAGCCCTCCGTTTATATTTTCTAAACCCAAAATTCTGAAAAATTGCGTGAAACAATTCCCGTCCCCAAGGACGGATCCAAGTAAGGGACGTGCGTCCCCCGAAGCATAATAAATTTACATTAAAAATTATTATTTTAAAATAAAAAATCTAATTAAACTTAAAAGTAAATTTTCAAGCTATGCGCCCTCCCTGAAATTTTGTCCGTCATCTGCCCTTTTCCCCCCCTCCCCCAATATCTAAAAAATCCAAACAGTCGTCGTCAAATAAAATTAATTTATTCATGAAAAAAAATACAAACTTTTAGGGACGTAAAAAGCGGCGTACCTCGCTTTTCTTTTAATTACAATCAGTAGAGTAGCTAGGGGGCAAGGGGGCAAGGGGGCGGTCGCCCCGAGCGCCACAATTCGGAGGGCGGCAATTAGCCTTTAAAAAACAAAATTTATTTTTAGTTGTTTTATTTTGTTACATACATTCTGGGTTTTTTTATGATTTTTCCCCACTTGCACCGAGTGCCGGAAATTTTGATACATTTTTTTGACAAAGGTGGATTTTGCATTTCATATCTTGAAATACAGTGAATTCTGTCTATAACGATAATTTGTTTTGAATGAGCCTGCATATAACGATAATTTGTTTTGAATGAACCAGCATATAACGATAATTTGTTTTGAATGAACCAGCATATAACGATAATTTTGCAATATTTCAATCCTTATCTATATGTTGTATCCGAAACTTTTCAAAGCAATACAACTTTGACAATCCATTATTGCTGAAGAATATTATATACAAAAATGCAGCCTGTTTTCAAATAATGAGCCAAAGTTGGCCAAATATTTCTTACTAGGAAATACGTTGATGTACTTAATTAATTCTCTTAGCACATACAAAGCTTTGAAGAATATACACTCTTCTATGAATATAGAGAATGATTTGACTTCGGATGAGGAATTATTAGTAGAGCTAGGAGATTTTGATGACCTAAAAACAGTCAGAAATGACCTATAAAAAATACATATGATCTAAAAACCAGAATAAAAAAAATGCCCTATAAACAAAAAAGTGACCTTAAAAAACCAAAAACTTACAAAAAAATAAGTTATTCAGTATTTCAAATTAGCCATAGCAAAACTGAAAAATTTATTTGAGTATTGCAGAATTGCTATATATCAATTGTCGATGAGGAAATTTGAATTCTTTCAACAAAAAAAAATGAACATTAACAAATTTATATTTTTGGAAAAAAAAATGAAATTTCTGAGGAATTCATGGAACAATGCCTTTTTTATTGAAAATACCACAAAATGCAAATTGTTGACCCAAAAATATCCAAAAAAAATGCCCTTTAAATGACCCAAAACATAAAAAAAATGTTCCATCCCTTAAAAATGACGAAAATGCAAAAAACTGCCCTAACGAAGGTGTTTCAATCTGCTTAGTTTTTCATTAAACACATTTAAATATACTTAGGCAACGTTTTGGCAATGCCAAAAAAAATGCAAAATTATTATAATTCTAGCCCTAGTTATTAGTTGTTTAGTTGTACTATCAATGAAGATACGATAGCGGAACTGAAAGAAAACGATGGGAGAGAGAGAAAAAGATAAACTTAGTTTTCGATAGAATCGTTGAAATATTACAGCATTTCATTCTAACTCTACTGAATGTCTTGGATGTATATCTAAATTTGCAGTATGGTTAAAAAATGTGTGTTCGGCCGCGACTTTCCAAGGAGTACTCTCCACATAAACCAAATACCTGATTATTTCTTTTTTTAATTTAATACAATTTTCTTAAGTTATTATTTTTTCTAACGTAACTTTTGTAAATACGTATTGAATGATAAAACATTCTGGTTTACGTCCACATAAATTAATTATACGCCACATATTCAGTTTCTATGTATTATGCATTTTTTAGTTTTCAATTAAAAATATAATTCCCAATTTTATTTTTATTATCATAAATATGCATTTTTTATTAATAGAATGGGAGATTTCAAGTATTACGTAAGCAATATTTTGGCCATTTTATACCCCTCTCCCTAGTAAGCAAAAATTAACATTGGCTAACATAGGAAAATAAGCACAACAGCAATGCCCTCTCTCCCCAAAGGTGCTTACGTAATACTTGTATTCTCCCAATTGTAGTTAGAATATATATACTCTATCACATTTTAGAACCAATTGTATTTTGAGATTTATATTCATATATACACCTGATCTCTCTGTAATGTTATTTAATAAATCGTTTAACGTGGTATTATTCAGTGCAATTAAGTTTTAAGTACTACCATACGCATGGGAGGAATGATGCAGTCATAACCGCATTGAGATGTATGCTACAATTTTGTATATACATGCATGTATATATATATATATGGTTCATACTAAAATATGTGTTTATAGGTAGAGAAAAGAAAATTGAATTATTCCTCTTACAACCATACAAAAAGAGGAGTGTCAAAACTTTACCTATATTGAATTATTTCTCCTTTATTAAGAAGTTCCCCTTTGGTCAACATGGTCAGTGGCCGACTGTGAATATTGGGGGGCCCCGGCTGATCTTTGGGAGCCCAATTTGACGCACGTATTGGATATATATCTGAAAAACGTACGCACCCTTATTACCATTTAAAAATGGAGGTAAAAATGTGCTTTTTAATCCCACGTTCACGTCAATGTCGGATGTCCAAGAATGAACTTGCAGAGCTAAAGTTGTAAAAGTTGTGGCAAAAGTTGCGAATAATATGTGGTATCGGTGTAACAATTTTGTGTTTTTGAAAACTCTGCTCTTTTATTATCCAATTCTCAAAGCTGTGGTTGTAATATTTGTAATTAGATACCAGCTATGACTTCTCTGAATTGTTTCGGATTGTAAATCTGAAGAAAAAACGTTTTTTTGTATTAATTTACTATTTTATCACATTAAATAAAATTGTCAAATAACATTCTTTTGGGGCCTCTCCTTACGCGGGCCCCGCGAGCCCTTGCCATAATTTGGCCCTGAACATGGTCTTAATAAAAATTAAATAATGTCCATTACAAAGCGTATTTTATTAAATTTTGTCTATAACGATATCTTTAACAGTTTATAGAACATCGTTATACACAGATTTTACTGTATACCAAACACAAAAAGAAATTATTAAAATCATCAATAGGCTAGTTATATAATAAAGATAGTTCTCGATCAGTGGCGGTTCTACGATAGAGATGGGGTCATAACCCCCACAAATATAACCAGATTTTATTATTCTGCCCGTGCATATAAATAAGAATTTGTGCCCCCCCCCCAAATTTTTTTGCCTAAATTGGCCGCTGTTCTTGATATACGAACATCAAAAATTTAAAACCAATAAGATATAATATAGATTCATAATATATAGCTTAGAATATTCGCATGGATAATGATATTTATTTAATTACACTAAAATACGTGTGTCATAAATTATAAAAGTGAAACGAAACTTACTAGCACTTTTTCCAGAGGAAGGCAAGCTCAGTGATCAATTTCATAAATTATTTTTATTTAAATTTTAAGAGTATACGCTTATAAATGAATTTTAAATATTATGTAATCTTTGAGTTCAAATAAATATTACTTACTTGAAATATAAATGGGAACTGGTATGTCATTACATCTTTCTTGTTCCGATAATGATGCGGAAGTATGAAAATAGAAGTGGGACTTCCAAGTCTCCAGGACTAACTGATTGCATGTAAAAACCATAAAGCCCAAGTCCCATAATTTGTACACTGTGACATCGCTGGTTTTATTCTGAAGTGTGCCTACTCACCCACCACCCCACCACAGTCCTCTGGAATCTCCAAAAGCGGCTTAGGGTTACGACTTATCCCGCGCCATGTGATCCGAAGGAGGAAATCCTTGATTCCAAGAAAGAATATTTAGGAAGGAAAATATATAAGCAGCTGAGATGTACGATGCAGAACTATATATATCTTGACACCTCGTCGATACTTAGTTAGCTAAGAGATTTCAACACCATGAGGTCACGGGGGCTAAACCAGTGTTTAGAGGAAGAGCCCCTCCAAACTTTCTCCTTGCAAATTTTGTGTTTTGGTTTTTTTCTGTTCTCATCTGTAAATTAAAATTGCGTCATCAGGGCAAGCGATAATCCATTTAGTTCCATTTATTTGTTGTTGAGTTTATTTCGATTATCGTATAGTGGTGCATTAAGCAACAAAAAGTCTATCGTGATGCCGCCTTAGGCGGCCGCCCAGTTCGCCTTATGGTCGCACCGGGCCTAATGAGCTGGGTGTGTGTTTGCTTTCTTTTATATAAAAGTTTTGCTGAAATTTCTGCGACCCCCAAATTTAGTTAGACGATCGCAAGTGGGGTCGCGACCCGCACTTTGAGAAGCTCCGATTTACTTAACTTACAACGCAATATCAGCACTTGAACAACTACGCTATTCTTCATCTGGAATAATCGATTCACGTATTGATGCTGGCTTAATACTCACTGGCATCCAAAAGTTCTAATTTACAGCTCTCCTATATTTCTAGTCACTATTACTCCCGATTGTTGACAGAATTCATAAATATTTTTGAGCTAAAACTCTTTCACTCAAGCTAATTTTCGCCTGGGAATTTTAATTAATAAAATTGAAATTTGAAAAAATGAAGTATGTACTACTGCCATTTCTCCAGCTGAAGGTAGTGTAGGGAATGGGGTACTTCAGTGCATAGACACGTGAAAAAAGAAGCGTTCCATGCCAAGTGAAAATGCACAGAACGTAGGATTGAGCGTATAAGAAGAAATCTGTCTGTGACTTAAGGAAATTTTGAATAAAATAAGAATTTAAATCGAAGATCGCTTTTCATAATTTCGAGAACTAACACCACAATTTCGACTGAACTGACGTCACAATTTTGACTGAACTGACGTCACAATTTCGACTGAACTGACGTCACAATTTTGAGAAATTCTGACTTTCTCCGTTGCACTGAAAATCGTTTGTTAATCAATTACTATGCAACTGATGAGCGGATTGTCAAGCTTCATAAGGTGTGTTGATCTTGCATTATTTTATCCAAATGACTTGAACGGATCTATTGACATTGCCTATTTCAATTGCATCATGTGTACGCTTTTTTAGCAAAAAGAAGCTCATTAAAAATTAAAGATTTTGCAGACAGTAAGTCAAGAATAGCTACGTTTTAATTGTATTTGTGTATTGATGAAGATTATCATTACATTATTTTTGTAGTGGATAATTCCAGAGAAAACCTGAAATGTATTCAATAAGTTTTTCATTCTCTAGCAAAATCTGCGTGCATTTGAAAATGACATTTAGTGGAGGGGATAGGTGGGCAATGACAGTCACTCACCCCGAGCTGCAAAATATCTAGCTACGTCACTGATTACAAGCTATCTACCATAAAATTGCGTCGATCCGAACTCCCTGAGAAAGCAGCCCTTCACACCTTTTGTCTTCATTTGAAATTCTGAAAAAAAAAATGTCAGTCTAACGGTTCCCCCCCCCCTCCCCCATTAAACATCGAAAAGAAATATAAAAATTTCGTCGCCAAATAAACTAAATTTATTTATAAAAATATCGTTATGATATCTTATAATAATGCATATAAAGCAGGCTGCTCATAAATGTCGTCCTTTCCCTATCCTCCGCGATTTTTCGTTGCATTAGAGGAGGCGGAACGACAAAATTTTATTTATTTCTGCTAATACGGCGGGAGGGGCATATGCGTAATTAGCTTTGGAGTCTAGGGAGCTAATCCATTTTCTAGGAGGCTAAACCTTACACCTCAGCAGAACTTTTCTAGGGGGTTAACCTCCTCTAGTTGCTCCAATGAATGTGGGGCGCCAAAAGTATTCGTGCCCAGGGTGCTCCTTACCCCAAATCCGACCATAATCTACGCTATTATATTCTAGTCTTGTCTATTAGAAAAGGCAGACGCTGTGAAATCCAGCCAAGATCTGGCTCCATTTTTTTCATTCCATACGTCATGGGCGTCCTAGTTCGTTTAAAACCCATCATCATTTAACAGGCATATTTTCTACAACTATATATATATATGCATACATTCACTCATAAAAGGCATATACTAAACTATATTAACATTGAGTCATTACTTCTTGTGAAGGGCTTCCGCCAATGCGTCCGAAAGCTTCCGTGGTTTATTTCGTTTGCTATTTTACCAGCGGTTAACTTTTAGTATGTAACTATATTGCTAACTTTTTAACCGTAAGAATTTCGAATTAAAACAGCATGAAGTTTACTTCTAAATTTTTATAATAAGCATTTAGTAATAGGCATCTGTTTTTTAATATGGAAGCGTGAGGGTAGCTTGTATTGTGCCCCATTTGCACAGCATGTACATATATACAATTGTACTAATATAATAATACTATCTTTAATAAAATCTAGTGCGAAAATGTATACAAGAACAAGAAAACAAACAAAAAAAATCAATGTTCACATGCTCAAAGACGCAAACAACCGCATTGGGACGCTTTTTCGTAGACGTCAATTTATATAGTTACTTATTATTCAACTAACATGAAAATTAAGTGCCGATGACAATATTGTCATTCGTAGAAGGCGCCAAATTTGAAATCTGGGGCCCCTCCCTTAGAACTAACCCTGAACTAAGGGCATATTTACACAACGCAATTTACTGAGTTTTTAAGCAACGAAAATAACAGTATTTAAACCAATCATTAAAATCAGAAAAAACACTTGATAATATGAATAACGTTTTATATATATAAAAGAATCCAATATATTTCTTTTTATTAATAATTACTAATTTTTTAGAGATAATGGTAATTGAAAAGTTTAAGTGTTTTAACTTTTTTTTAATATGCTTTGTATTCACTAGACGTAAAAAAAAAAAAAAATTCTGAACGTGTTTTCCATTTCATCATTAGTAGTCACTACTTGGCGCCATTTTGAACGCTATTTTAGCAAGCTCAGATAAAATAAGTGGCAACCTTAATTTCAATTTCGTCGTCGTCCTTTTGAGTTTTCAGCGAAACTCGAGTGGAAGGCAAATTATACACTTTCGGTCCGCTTTCTATACTTTTTTTTTTAGAGCGTCGTCCCCCACTTCAGCTACATCGTTTTGAAGTCAAAGCCTCTGTAAATGTTCTTTTTACATTTGGAGATTTTTTTGTGCCGAAATGGCAGTTCTCATTCAAAGGAAAATTCTGGAAATCGGAGGAGGATTTTCTCTTTTGCCTTCTTTTTTTATTTTTTATTTGGAGGAAGCTCTTTCTATGGACGAAACAAATTAAAATCTTCCCAAAACTGCAATTTTGATGTGTTGCTTTTCCCCAAATTTTATCCTCATGTCCTCCTATTGGACGAGAAATTGATGGTATTGGTTATGTTGAAATAAATAGCCATCCGACTGCAGACATAATAGAAATTCCCCAGAAAATACTTATTTTTTTTCATGAATTTAACCCTTTTTCTTCCAAAGTAAACATTTCTAAAAATAATAAAAGCAAAGGTTTTCATGGTTGCGTTTCGAAACAATTCTGTACATACCAAATCAAATCAGAATTATTTTTCATATATAACATATTACAAACATGATGTACAAAGGACACAAGACAAAATAAATATGTAAAATTATTGCAACTCTCTCTATCTGCCCGTCCATCCATCCATCCATCCATCCATCCAATTGGAAAACTAAAACATATTACTTTCAAAGAAAAAAATAATTCTGAATTGAACTTCTATCTCAAAACAAAATGTAAAATCTTAAGTTTTACAAGAAATCTGCATATTTTCTTATTTTACTTTTAAAATATTACTCCGCAATCCTTTTGGAAACGAAAATTAACAGACTCTGAAAACATGACGTACTTAGTTAAGTTCAACTTCCTCAAATTTCACGTCATTATAAAAATAAATTTTATATTGCATGTATACGCATATACTTTACTAATATAGACGTTATTTTAGAAGTTTTAAATTTTAAATTCCAAAACAGGTTTAGCGAGTAGCTAGATACGACAAGCATTTTCGTTTCTCCCAAGATTCTCGTGATGTATATATACACCCTACTGTCATTTTTTTCGTAATATGGTTGAAGAAAAAATTGCGTATAATGCAAAATTTTTGTCACAGTTCAGAAAGTATACGTACATTAAAATGAAAAACTCTAGAGGAAGCTACTTTTTTTTTTTTACAATAATTGTATCCATTTCTAGAGTATAGATGTACGTAGATTATAGCCACTTCTGATGTAAAGTAAATGAACAATCAGGAATGGAATTCAGTATCAAACTGCCCCCCCCCCAAAAGTAGGCCTTCCAAAATGTAGGCCCCTTTTTTGTCATTATTTTCCATAAAATTCCTAAGTAAAAAAATAATATTTTTTAGTTAATAAGGATATTTTTCTTAATCTCAAGGTAAAATATAAAATAAAATGAACGCTTTCCAATTGTGGCAAACTCATTACATGTATTTACTTTAGCTGTTTTCATTGCCTTTAAAACTGAACTCAATAGCCGAAAATTATAAAGTTCAGCCGAGTTTCGAAGTCATAGTACACGCTTCGCGCTAGAACACTGCATCTCGAAACGGTGACTAATAGACATGTGTTCTGTTTAAAATATTGGAATGCGTCGCCGGTTAATTTCTTATAGAAGACACAACACTATTTTATATATATATATATTTTTTTCTCATATGCATATACAAATTAATTTTCGTAAAAGGGTTGCACCCAAAAATTATTACGGTGGGGTCCCGAGATTCTCGGTTATGCCGCTAACCTTCAACTTTTTTTTTTCTAAGTCTGAAATTCTGAAAAATTGCATAAAATAACCCCACTTCCAAGGGCAGATCCAAGAAAGGGGCATGCGCTTCAACTGAGAATAATATATTTTCATTAAAAATGATTATTTTCAAGTAGAAAATAAAA
>QLNU02014802.1:14604600-14621922 GCA_006491805.2 Dysdera silvatica
CTTAGTTATAAGGCGCACGTTCTCACTAATGTAAATGTCCCAGCGTAACAACTAAAAATATGAAATATCACATGTGCCATAAAAAATTTTTAGAGTCCGTTGCAATGTAAGAATAATCTGTGTTGGAGCTTAAGGTAACATTTTTCTAATCCTTTGAACGTTACGTATCATATTTGTGACAGGTTATATAGACATATTTAAAAGAAATATTCATCAGTTTCGAAAAAGATAATATTTCGAAGCTGGCGGGCCCTTCCACTTTCTTACGCTACATATATCTGCAAGACATGTTGAAATAAGTTTTTATGATATTTAATTCAATTTTATGGACGTGAATCAGTAAACATTTCATTAATTATAAAAGTACAAGCAGTAAGACCAAATAGTTTTTCTTCTTGCCAAACCGCTATTTATTTAATCTAACAAAATAGGATTAAAAAGCTTTAAGAATTTTTTTCACAAAAATGTAAGAAAAAAACGTACTTTTTTTTTTAAACGTTCTACCGATTTTACCTACCAGTTAATTTAATTAGACTGAAATAGGAGATTTTACATCGACGAAATACGCTAAAAGAATTAACTAAAAATTTCAGCAGGTTTTCGTAGCATCAAATTTCAATTTTCCATCAAGCAAATATCACTGCAAAAAATTAAGACTTTTTCATTTTCTTCAATTCAAGTTTTCTTTACTCAATAATTCACTAATTTCCATGTTATTTTCAAGCACGAGCTTTTCAACAGACTGTATCCAGTTTTTCAATATATTTACTATGTATTCAGCAGAAATCTCCCGAAATCCTCGGAAAAACCAACTCCCCCGAGAAGAATTTAATATTTATTCAATCTATTCAACGTGCCTTAATATGTGTTCAGTGATTATAATATCTTCTACTGTATTCATATAAATATTTATTTAGTATCATTATCTATTTAGAGCACATGACAAAATATGTAGTTTTGCTTCTTTCTTCTTTTTTAATTATCAACATTCATGCATGGTTTGAATAAAAAATAATAAGTGCATATTAAACATATCGTCGCTTAACAGATATAGGGGCGTATCTCAAATTTTGCTGTTTTCTAGGTGAAGCATTTTAAGTTTTTCTGTCTTCCTTTATTTTTCCTTTCTATGTAAACCTACTGAGTTGGTTTTTTAATAAAAACCAGCTCAGTAGGTATCACTACGCCAATAAACGTTGATTAATATTGTTGTTTGATATTCTAAATATTTCTTAAATGATTGTTCTTCCTAAAAGACACTATTTGTTTAGCAAACGAAATGCCGAATATTTTGTATTTCGTGATTTTAGAGACTTGTCCTTTCCATATTTTTTATTTTCAAAAGTAAAACAAATATTCGTCAAGTTCCTATCAGCTTTCTTCATCCGCTCCCGATAACGGATCTCTTTCAAATATATTTCAAAGACAATGATGCTCCAAAGAAATAAAATGTTAAAAAAAGTAAGATATGATAATAAAGAAGAAAAAGGCATGCTTCGAAGAAACTGCCTCACTCGTAACAGTTGCCTATGGCTTTGCTTGCTTTTTAATATTTTTATTTCAGACAACGAAGTACTCAACAATCAAGTTCAATAGATAGCATTGAATCACGCAAGATAATTCAGATGCTACATTAAGACAATTCTGTATATAATTCCTCAGTCTTTATCGAATCTTTATTTTCTTATTATTAGTTTAGACTGCTCTTCATAATCCCCTTTTATTTTCTTCATTTGTTTACTAACATATAAACAAACGGGCAGTGCCTTTGAAAAGGAGAACACAAATAAGATACGTTTCCCCATGGGATATCCCTACAAATAATTGTTTTCTCTGCTGCTCGTGGACTTCGTGAATTTAATGAAAATTTGATTTCAAATCCCTAAAAATGTGAACTGTCTCCGCATACTTGTTTATTTTTTCGTTTGTTTTTCCATCCACCTCTCCAATCTCTTTACATCTATCTCCCTATTTCTCTTTACTTGCCTATACGTCTATAGAATGTAATTTCATATCAATTATATATTATATAACATTTAAATAATTAAATAAACTAAACTGTGTAGTGCAGAAGTTAGTCTCTTTAAAATGTTTGTCGTTTATGTTTGCAATCGAGAGTCGGCTATCTTCCTACTGTACCAAACACCTAAAACTTTCTATAACATATGATGGTTTTATAGAAGCCTGCTGTATTAGTCCTGTTTGTAAAATATTATTGCCTTTCTAAGGGTTAACGCAATTGTGAACATGTCAACAAATGAAGCCACTGGGACGTATTTTGTATATTTTTTTTTCGTGGGGATTAACATAGATAATTTTTATATCCATATTTGAGATGGAACTTTTTTTCTTTTTTTTTTGTAAAGAAAAAAATGAAACACTGTCTCGGCCCGGAATGCATTAACTTGCTATGCCACCAGGACACAGAATCAATGTCCCTTCTCTTTTTATTTATTTATTTAAGGTTTTTAAGATTATTACCCTACTCAGGGTTGACACAATCTTCAATAAGTCAAAATTGTTATCCATTTTAATCTCCAAGGAAAAAAATTACAAAATCATTTCTCAATAGCTTCATTTATTGGATCTATTTGCAATTGTTTTACCCCGGTTAGGATAATAATATCTTTCAACCCTTAAATGCGAAGAGAGGGGTGATTGAATGTCCAAACCAGATTCCCTGAACATACCAGAAAATTCCCTAAAAAGTTGCGTAATATTTTTGGTAAAAACACTGATTTCCGAAGGAATATAGAAAATTATAAGAAATAAAACAGAATTTTTGTTGTTTTTGAAAAGAAATCCCGGAAAAGGAAAGTTGAAATTCCCGGAATTTACGGAAATCCCGGAACATAATCACCCCTGTGAAGAGAAGGAGCATCGTTTTTGTGTCCTGGTGGTTGAGTAGGTTAAAGCATTACGGCTCACAGGGAAAGTCCTCGGTTCGACTCCTTACCAGGACGGTGTCTTTTTTTTTTAAAACTAGTTTGAACCAAAACGTGAATGTCATTACCCATTAGTCCTGTTAAAAATTCATAACTGCCCACAAATTCAGCTGCTGACTTCTCAACATTTCTTTAAACCTTCATGTACAATAGCGGTGTCTCAAAACGTTCAAAGGTCGACTCACTTAACCAGTCATCTCGTTTATGACTGGTGGGCAAAACAGGTCATTCATTCGTTCAGTGAACGATGTGGGTCACCTGTTACATACAATACCCAATTCTAACTACAGCGAAACTTACTGCAATCTTCGAATCTTACGAAGTGGTAAACTTTTAAATAATACAGTTTCAATCTTCATGCTTAATTATATAAATAAAAACGTATATTCCAACCTCATATTATATAGACCAACTAGCGAAAATATATATAAAGTACTTTAAGTATTTTGAATCTTATACCTAACCCTTTTCAAAAATTTAACTTTAAATGCGTTTATTTTTTGAAGCTGCAAACGTGAGAGAATGGTTGGTTGGTTGCTTTTTTATGGTACAAGGACAAGGGTCGTTCTGCACCAGACTAGATGAGACCGTGCATGCAGTTTTAAGAACAAAATAAATTAAAAATTCAAAGGTAAAAATGTATTATACTTACAATAATTCAAAATGACGTAATAATATCAGATGAGATTTTAAAAAACAATATTAGATAAAAAAAATTAAAAATGATTTCATGATTAAAAGAATTGCATAAAATGTCACAAAGGGTAAAATTATTTTGGTTAAAAGCTAATGAACGTTGTTGGTTAAAATTTATGCAAATGGTTAAAACATGTGGCACACATCGTACTCTCCTTTTAAGAGATGTTGATGGGAGAAGCGTGTGTATGTGTCCGAAGCGAAGTCCACACAGAGTGACCTCATTTCGACGTTAACTTCTGTAGTTAGACCACCACATTTCAATTTGTGGTTTTGTGAGGTGCAGTTTATTAAAAAATTGCTTGTCCCATTCCAACTGCCATTTTTTGTACAGATGGGATGAAATCTGGGGAGTGTTAAAATCTAGGAATGGAATAGATGGACTATCAGGTTCTTCAGTTGTGCTGTTATTTCATCAGTATCCACCATCGGTTCATTGCCAACAACAATAACATAACCTGGAACCAGGGCTGTCTCCAAAGAGTACGAACTGTATGCGCCACGTACTCTCAAGAAATTTTGAAAAATACCGAGTACGCGCCTCATACTCTCGTAAAGGAAGTTTTCGTATTTGCTGGTTTTTGGGCAATTTTCAACAAAGTTCAGCCTTTTTTTTTCCTAGTCATTTACAAACTTTGATGGAAAGAAATGAGGAAATGAGGGAAAACTCCCTGAACCCCCCAAGCCTCAAAATAATATCCTGCGTACGACCAGGAGAGGAATGAAAAACTGATGAAAGTGGTAACTGCCACCCTGAGCTTGGACAGGCAATGGACGACCAGTCAAATGACAGTCAGCTCGGCGCTGTGAGGTCACCAAGTCCAGAGTAACCCCGCAATTTCAATACTCCTTAATTAAGACAACACTGCATACTCTCAATAATTTTCTTCAGGACAGCCCTGCCAGTAGCCTAACAGAATTTCACGATATAAACATGAGAGAAATGAAGAGAGCATATGAGACAGTCGAAACCCGAACTCGGGTCTTCCTATTACGCGCAACATAGTAAAATTCTATTAAACCCCAATTCAGCAAAAACACTTTTTTTTTAATGCTATGCATGGGATTTTGTTGTGTATCCATGCCCTTTGAAATAAACGACTAGTTGTTGATTTTGTTGCATGCAGGTCATGTGTAGTATGTATTGGAAAAAAAAGCAACGTATGCATTTCCTCCCTCTCTTTTTTAACCACACTTTGTGAAATATTCAATTTCTTACGTCTATTTCCTCCCTCTGTTTCATTTTCTTAAACCATAAATTTCTTTCTTCCTCTCAATCTTATCATTTAAATGTACAGTGGAACCTGGCAAAGTGACCACCTGCATAAAGTGACCAGTTTTTTATAAGAGAGAACTGGCAGAGAGACATGTCACGACAATACTAAAGTATGCCGGGGATAGTGACCATCACAGTTCAGTCCAAAGGTGGTCACTTTAGGTAGGTTTTACTGTACTTATTTTAATATTTCTAACATAAGTCTTTGTGGCCGAAAATATCCCATACTTCTGCACTGGTTACCCTTTTTCGACTAATGTGAGTTCAGTATTGTACGGAGGTAGTAATTCATATGTAGTGAATCACGTGAGTAAAATTAAATTCACAAGAATGTTTTTAGTGCCGCTGTGAAGGAAAGGAAAAACTGTACCCGAAGGGCTATAATGTCCCTTGGAAATATGCTGCAAGACCCCCTCAAATAACATCGGCTCTACCCTAAAAGCATTCATACCATCAAGCATAACTCAAGAGAAAGTAAAACTGAGAAAACACTCCAAAATTTGAGAGGAATTCAAACAAACCCCTAATGCATCACTCGTTGAACATCAGAGAAATGAAATCGGCCAGACTTCTGTTTGCTTTAGCATTAGCAAACATTTGGCATTTTACTGTTAACTCCTCACAGCCCTTTTTAAAAAAAATCATTGGATGTATGGAGTCAGATCGTCGTCCACCACCAAAACCATATTTTTCAAGTAAAAGAAAACTCTGTAACGCTTGCTTATTATTTCGATTAGTTCTTTAAAACTGAAGAATGCATGAAAAAAAAAAAAGCATTGAAGACACCCTGAACGTAGTTTGAAAGTATTTTGAACATATTTGGATATAAGAAAAGGTATAGGCCTCTTAAAAAGGCTTAATTTAAATATTTTCTTAATGAAAAGTGCTAACATTCTTTTGTTTGTTTGTTTTTAACAAACAAGGACAGAAAAGGTCATACTACGCCAGAACCTATAACTTTCCGAGGAATCAGAACCTCTGTTGCCATGTAAACCAAATCGCCAACTGTAGGAGGCAGAAAAATGGTAGGTGGTCCACGACACGATTGAAGGTGAAACTGCAGAATCCGTCGCCTGCTGAAATTTTTTCCAACATTTCCAAAAACTGCCGGCAGCGGGCGAAGTAACCTTCCGCCATGTTGGAGGTATGGTTTACGGAAATTTTTTGGGTACTGTAATTTTGCTGAACCAGTGAATGCTTTGTAGGAGGTGCCCCCACCCTCACTGCTCCAGAATCACCGTATATAGATTCGCAACAGTGCTGTTGTGGTGATAACAGGGTTGTAAAGTTTTAATTTAATTAGTTAGAATTTAGGATTAGAAATTTAGAATGAAAGAATCAAAATAAAGTTAAAAGTATTTCGTAATTAGTTTTGCAAATTTAAAGTTAGTTTACTTATTGATTTAATTTTAACTATTTGAGAACATTACAACCCTCTTACAATTATGTTTAATATTAGTTTCACTCATCGAGATAAGTTAATAGGCCGTTTATGAAAATTGAAGCTTAAGTATATTGCATGATTGTGTTTTAATTATTTTAATTTAGAATCCGCAATTTAAAGTAAAGAAACCCAGAAATTCACAATAAAAACAGGCAAGAACGTTATTTAAAATTTAAACTGTGCCTTTTATTTAAGCATTGGGGCCAGTAACAATTTTTTCATGATTACGTATTAGTACAAAATACATATCTTCAAAATTTCCCTTTTGAATAGGGAAAACATCCATATTTTCATACTTCTTTCCTTAACAAAACCGATTTTCTTAATCATATCTTTCGTAGGTTTATACCTTGTTTTTTTACATTTTTGTTTATAATTGAAAATTTTCTATTACTTTAAATTATGAAACCAAATTCAATGACCAATTAGGTGATGTATACCGGGGGTATAAAAACCACCAGAAGAGAAAACTTAATTATAGTAGAATTTTAGTGGGGAGGAGGCACTATTAATTAAAATTAAGAGAAAAGAAAGAGGAAAAGGGAACTTACATTTTTATTTAAGGTGAAACCGTCAACCCGAAGACCTCAAGAAGCTAAGAAAATGGACAGGCGATGGCCTGTGTTTTGAAGTTTCAAGCAGCAAACTCTCTCTCTGCCGATTTTCGATGGCTCTTCACATTTCGCCATCTTGTGACTTGGTGTGCTGGTTAAGGACCGCCAGAATCTTTGGTCGCCAATTATTAGCCAACTTCAACTTGGCTCATGTTAACGTTGGCTGACATGGCGTCCGCCACGTTAAAGAAAAGTGGCCCCTCTGGCAGCCCAGAACCCGGCCGTGACCTGATTTTTGCAGATGTCCACATGTGTTGTCTACGAGGTCTAATTTTAACTCAAAGTTTAAACTTTTCGGCTACGAGGTTAACTTTCAAAGTTTCCTTTAAATCCTCCAACGTTGATCTTGCGAGAAAGTTAAAGTTTTACCCCAATAGACCAAAATATTATTTTAAGTTAAATGTGGGCTTTTAAAAACTAAATATAATATGTAGAACAAAAACAAAAAGGTGGGTTAGTATGTTATGGGGGTCCTGCTTTTAAAAAGAAAAGAAATTTAATTATATGTACATTATTTATATATAGAATTTTTAAGGGATTATATTTTTCCTAATAAAAATCAAATTAATTTAAAATTAACGCCTTTGGTAATTGAATAAGCATTTTCTACAAACATTTTCGTTAGTCACATAATTAAATATAATATTTCTCAAAAATATTGAGGTAATTTCAAAGTTCTCTTATTTTGTTATATGTCATGCTGGATCCTGGTTGAAGAAACTAATTTGATTGATTTGTATATCGTTGAGCTGAGGGAAGCACTAACCGTTTTGGCACTGACACCTTTTAACTTTGTGGCATTTCTTTTAATGACTGGAATCTATGGAAACGCCTTGGTGCGTTTTAATCTTTTTGGCGTTGCTGTCAAAGAGGAAGGTTTCGTCTTGTGGAGAACTCTACCTCATCAATGGAACATGGTAAATACAGTGCACAGTTATCTTGAAGTACAATCTCATCTGGAATAATCAAATAAAGAGCGGCAGAATAGCGGAAAGAAAAACATTTACAACATCAAAACATATAATATTTATATAGTGAGAGAGAGTGTGTTTTTTTATTATTTAATTATCTATTTATCTGCTCCTGGGTGTTTAGATTTAATTTATTTATTTATTTTAAAAACGAGAATTCTCAAATTTCGTCCTAACAAATATTTTATATATTCAGGGTAAAAATTGCTTGTCTTACAACAAGTAATTTTTTTAAAGAGTTGAAGTGGGTTTACTAAGGCATACCAAAAAGATAGTGACCCTCGCTGTCCTTGCGCCATAAAACTACAACCAACCAAGCATTTTCCGAGACTTGTGTAATCAAGAAGTTTTAGTTATAATGTAATATATATGTGTGTGTGTGTGTGCGCGTGATCATAATGTAATATGGTATATATGCATGACGAAGTGTTATACGCATTATTTTATGAGTGTATTATTTTATGTGAACTTAAAACTTATTATCTAAAATATGCCGGCTATAATTTTCTGAACGTTATTCTATATTATATAGATATATATTCCTTCGTAATGTCCTATATTTTTATTTCAGTTTGGTGGAACCCCTATGTACAATTTAGCGCAACTTTTGTGCAATGTAAGTAATATAATTTTTATGCCTCAAAATAAAGATCATATATATATATAGGTGTCTGTGTGTATGTATTGATAGATATTTTACAGTTGAAGTTTATTTTTTCTTTCCGTTATTTTTATTCAAGCATCCCTTACTCTTGCGTGCCATTCATTTATTCAACTTTTCTTTCCTTCTATTTATAAAGCAGGCACGATACCTGAATTTTAGTGCTAACAACTTTGTGATTTTTTTGGGTTGCAAATAATGTATTTTTAAAATATATTAATTATCATATACATGAATCACACTAAGAGTACACAATTCCTTTAATGCTGCTGTTTTCGGCAAATTAAAACTTTAGTGCTTTTAAACCTTGTAAAACTAAAATGAATTCCCTAAAATATTATTAGTTACCTTTTCTCTGTCACCTAATACTCTGTATGGTCAGTGATGTGTCAATCTTAAAGATTAAAAATTCAATTTACCTATACTCAATGTCAATTCAATTTTATGTTTTTTCAGCTGAAGAAAGAGTAATTGACAGGGGGTTACTAACTCTATAAGTTTCTGGTCCCTTCGTCCCCTCAGAAATATTTGCTGGAAGCCAGGCCCTCCCAAAATTAATGGACGATAAGTAAAGAAATGCAGATCATAGTTCAGTGTAAAAGACGTAACATGAAATATATTTTAAAGAGAGAATATCACCGCTCGATGAAGTAATACGATATATATGACAACGTAAAGCGGGTAAAAAGTTATTTTTAATTTTTTTTATTTATTTATTTATTTATTATTATTATTTAAATAACTTTTTACCCGCTCTACGTTGTTATATATATCGTATTATGAAATATATTATTGTTCCCGTTTTGTCTGTTGTAAAGATGTAACTGGATTTTATTTATGAGGAAACATACAGGGCTATACTTCATTACATCAATATAGGCCTGCAGTGGTGTAATAATTGTCAGGCAATTGAAATAAATAAATTCTTTTTTATTTTGTTTTCTGTTTAAGCCTCTGAGGATTTTCTCTTAATAAAGTTATGGTGGAAACAGACACCCCCTCCCGCTTAAGAATGAAAACCAAGCCTAAAAATGTGAACAGAATTGGGGCTTCAAGTTTAGAATTTTCTTCAAGTTCACTCCCCTGGTTTGGTACACGACGGGTTAATGACAGGCAAGGTGTTAGAAAATATACCTTGCAGTTTTTTTGTCACAAATTGCATTTAGAAACTCAATCAAGTTTCGTTCAGTGCCAAAAACTGGTGATTGAGTAGAACTTTGCGCAGATGTAAACGATAGTGTAGTTACAATGCTTATAATTATAAACAAAGAATTTTGTTTTAGTTAAAATTACTTGCTCCAACGATTACATGGACTTCGTATATTTAACTAATATTCAGGGTCGTGCCGAACGATTTTAGCATCAAAACTGAATGTTCAAATAAGTTGTTAAAAAACTAAACGTGTATACTTTTTAAACATATGCTATTAATAATAGTAAGCTGGGCGAACCTTTTTAGTTTCTCATTTAAGGCAAATGCTTTAGTCGCCTCGCCTTTGACCCGGCCCTGCAAATATTTCTTAAAAATTTTCAAGCTTGAAGGCAATAAACGCAACGAAGCTTGATGTTATAGAGAGGAATGAATATATATATATAGAGGCAGCTTTAGGGTCAGGCGACAGCCCAGAACCTCGAGCAATACAACATTGGTTGCATTACTTTTTCTAAACTTCGGAAAACATGAAAATTCAAATGTTTTTCGTATTAAAATGTAAATAAAAAAAAAATTACCAGTAACAATTTCAAATAGTGCAAAAGTTCTGGGTTTGAAAGAAGACAGGAAAATAGTATTATTAATGATTATCAGATGTTATTAGTGATTAATGTTATTTATCTCTGCAACCAATGGCGTATTTCTAAGCAGGCACATTCCTAGGGGCGGCAGCTGAGAACCAAATAATAAATTATTGGTTATGCAAATTTACTGGTTAAAATATATGCTAATAAATCACTTACACATATAAAAGGGGAGTACAATAGGCGCGATTTCTTTTCCAAAAAGTACAGTAATATCTTTCATTAACAACTTTCAAGAACTGGAGAAAAAGTCGTTAAACAGAAAGTAATGTTAATCGTGATGTGTGTAATTCTGTGAAGTACTTGTCGGATCCGCAAAATAATGTTGTTAATCAGAACGTTATTTTTAAACTAGGCTAATGCAGTTAACTATCTCAATGACGTTTCGATTAACGACGATTATTTTGCGGTCCCAGCAAATGCTTTGTACGATTACGTACGTTCCGATTAACATCGTCTTCTGATCAATGGCGATTTTCTTTGTCCCTTGAAAGTCGTTAATGGGAGAAATTACTGTACATTGCTTTCTGCGAAAGGAAAGTGTGTGCTATTCACCCTGTGCCTAGGGGCGGCAATTTCCTAAACCCGTCCCTGTCTACAGCACAAACAAAGTTTAATTTATGATCTGTGAATAAGAAGGGAGTCTGACAGTTATCGTAAAAAAGGGGGAAAAAATGTAAATAGGGTGAAGATGTGGTTGAAAAGGGAAACAATTTTTTATAGAATGGTTTCCATATTGTCACTAAAGAAGCGTAGCCAGGGGAACGGGCGCCACAATTGGGGGGCAGTTAGCTTTTAAATCGCAAAATTTATTTGTTATGTTTTGCTATACCATTGGGCGGGGGGGCGGCAATGACAGTCAGTGGCCCTGGGCGGAAAAATATCTAACTACGCCGCTGGTAACACGTATGGATTAATTTAGTTATTTTTGAAATAACCAGTGAATGCGGAAAAAAAAAACAGTTATAACAAATATATATATATAATTCCGTTATTACATTACGTGTAAGCGTACTTTGTTTGAAGGTCTCGTTAAGTCATCAATCCCATCCCAAATCGAGCTATGAATGTAAAAATTAAGCAAATAGTATAAATTATTTGCAAACAATTTAAAATGTGAATCAGGTTTATCGCATGAGAATATCGGGGTTTGAACAATAATTTAGGTATGAAGTTATTATATTAATAAAACCCAAGTAAGTCACAGTGTTCAAATTAAATATTGGTATATTCTATTATGGATACTTGATTCATTGAGTGAAGATGATTAATAACTTGAAACATATTTCATTTTCTTTTATCAGTTTGTTTCTCTTCCTACCCCTGGTCTTCCCCTCTCAATTAAAAACATTTAGAAAGGATTTCAAATATACTAAGAATAACTCATAACGAGCACGCATTTAGCAAGTTTTCCGATATAACGAGGAAAATGTGGAATTCGTTTTGTGTAATGATTAAGTACAATAGAATTCAATGAATTATTCATTTCAATATATTATTCGTTTTTAGTGAGTAAGACTTTTTGGGTCAGATATAACGAGCATTTCCTTTGGTTCCAAACTCTTCGTTATATACGGGTCCTCTTGCAGTGGCGTGGGCAGAAAGTTCATAATGGGAGGGTTGACAGAGCTACAACTTATGTATTCCTATGTTACATATACAATATTTCATTACGATGGGGGGATTGAAACCCCTAAAACCTCCCCCATGCTACGCCTCTCGCAATACACACAGACGCTTCTGTATGTGGAAATATTCGACGAAACAATACGCAATATAAATAAGACACAAAAAACAACGTTTTAGAAGCGTATTTATGTAAAAATTGAGTTCAAGCTACGCGTTTCGGGCGATAGAAGTTCGCCCTTCTTCGGGAGTGAACACGTGGAATATCGTCAACAAACGAGGTTGATAACAATCTCGTTTATCGCCCGAAACGCGTAGATTGAACTCAATCTTGACATAAATACGCTTCTAAAACGTTGTTTTTTGTGTCTGCTTCTGTATGTATTCATATATACATTTGCTATATTGCCAATCTAAAACTTTCATCCGAACTTTATTTAATGATGTACTGAGTATTTAAAAAAAAATATTGTCTTGGCCAACTAAATCGCAATGCACGTGGGCATAGGGACTAACTGCATGGGGCCAGGGCCACATATTAGAGGAATACAGGTACCGGGACCCGGGACGCTGATTTTTTTTTTTTTTTACCCGTCCTTGGAGCTTGTAGAGGACAACAATGCTGAATATTTTTTTTTCAGAAGGCCTGAAGAGAAGATCGGTACCGGGGGCCTGTTTTTGATAGTGGCAGCCCTGCATGGGCCCCTCAATATTCCAATGTATTGATTTTGACTGCTAATATAAAAAACATTCGCCTCCCCCAGACAATAAAACATGATGAATTAAAAAAAACTAAAGTAATGAAAAGGAATATGTTGAGTATAATTAATGTTCCTAGCTATTTTAAAAATCAGTTGCATTTTCTGAATAATAGTTTTTTTATTTATCAGTCACTCGTATCATTTGAATTAGTTTTTCGAAGAGACTAATAAAAATATAAGGCGTCATCAAAAATTATGTTAAATTTTTAATAAACACAGTCATTCCTATTATCATCATGTGTATTTAATTATATTGTAGAATATATGATCTCGTCGTTTCATTGGTATATTACTAAGCATCTGCATTAAACTTATTAAAAAATTGCACAAGAGACTTACAGCTTTGAAACTTAATTATCTTCGAAGTAGACTTCATCAGAAGACGCATAAACAGAAAAGCTCAGTGATGTTTCCACTGCTTGACGCATTTTTAAATCATGTTCAGAAACAGTGAACAACAGTAGCTTCATCGTATGCTAACATTTTAAAATCTTTTTAAGTGGTATTTCATTTTTTGGATGAGAAAATGTCACAGGATGCAAGATCCGGTGAATAAGGGAGATGTTAAACTTGTGGAACATGGTGTTTAACAAGAGACTGCTGCATAATTTATGATGCATGGAACAGGGCCGGATTATTGCACAGACACACAAGACAAATGTCCAGAGCCTGCCTTTTTTTTTTTTAGTGACCTGGCATGGTGAACACTCAACGCAATTTTAAAATCATCGATAATCATACCTTAGCACTAGGGCAGTAATTTTACTGCGGAGCGAATTTCTGCAAAATTTTCTATGTATTTCAGAGTTTTCCGTATACATGTTGCATGCAAGTATATTACTTGTATAGACTTCATTTCTAAAATTTAAATTCCAGAATGGATATACTATGTAGCGAGCATTTTCATTGGTCCCAGGATCTTCGTAATATATGGGTCCTACCGCAATTACACAGGCTTAATTTATGCTACAGAAAGCCCAGAGAAACAATTGTTTACAGCTCCACGAAAACTTAATCCGACAGGAAGGCATGCTGTCATAGTGGAGCTGCCACTCTTATGCAAAATGACAGCCTTTTGCGATGCACTGCATCCATCAAACACTGCAAAACTTGAAAGCAACAGTTTTCGTTGAATGTTGGGTCTGGTGAAGCATATTCATGATGCACGAATTCCTCCTAATTGAAAAATCAATCAGCATTTTCTTGACTATTCTGAAACTCTGTCGGCCGAGAACTATTTTCATGCTTTAGTCATTTAAAAGTAATGACATGCTTTTAATGCCAGGATCAATGCTTCAAATGTACTTGTATAAGGCATAGACATTTTTGAATGGTTATGAGGTATCAAGAAATTCATGGATTGTACCATTCTATTAGCGATTTTGAAAGGTATGCTGATGCACATCTACATGTCGCTGCTCATATACCAAGTAGTGGTAGTGTACTGCATGCATTCGAACTTAGCTACATATGATTTAGAAACCACATGTAAAAAGCTATTCTGTGAACAGTGGTTAAGAAAATCATGTAATGTGCGTATATCAGGTTTTGTATAAAGCTCAAGAAATCCGTAACCATAACACTTGATATGCTTTGTCAGGCTTTTGGTGATTAAGCTGTAATTTTCATGCAGTGTTTAAATGGCACTTTAAGTTTCAAAGGTAGTTGATTTAAAATGACAAGCATTTCAGGACGCTGAAGCACAAGTACTGAAAACGTTGAAACAAATTTTACAAATTATTCAGAACTCCCCCGAACCATTGCTGAAATCTGTAGTACTGTTGATGTCAGTTATGGAACTTGCCAAACAATCCTGGCGAGTGGAAATGACCAGAATTGTGGAACAACCATGACTGTTTCATGCATGACAACACTGCATTCAGTCGTTCCCTGGGGATGATGCAGTTTTTACCTGATGACAAACCATTCTGCAAACTTCAGATTCACCAAATTAAGTCTTTTAAAACCGTTTTGTTAACAAGAGTAACATTGAAGGGACAGCATTTCAACAGCATGGAAGAAATTCTAAATTAATTGCACATAGTTCTGGCAAGGCTTCGGGAAAAGGAACTATGGGCAGAGTTTGTTATATGGCAGAAGTTCACTGATCATTGTATACAGTCACAAGGGGACTGATTTATGCGGAGTGTAGGGGGGAGATTAAACATAAACAGGTCTCATAAAAACTTTTTGATAGTGCCTCGCAATTTGAAAAATTATTAAATTTACTGAATATATTTTTGAAACCTAAATGCAATTTATAATTGATGAATCTGTAAATGTAATGTTTAATAATCCATATAAGTGAAATTTTTAATAATTTATTTAAGTCTACGATATGTTTATAATTTTAAGTAATATTTTAACCTACACTACCAAAATACAATTACTAACAATCTATAAATGCGATTAATATGTCTGTATATACGACACTTGCAAATACAAACAATTTGATAATCTGTTGAACTGCACTTTTTAAAAACTTGGTGGTTTATAAATGCAATTAATAATTCGAGTTTGCAGATGCAGTATTCAGAGTGTCTACTAAAAATAAGAAACCCAATTCCTTGACTTTTCCTTGACTATTTTTGTACATTCCTTGACCTTGAAAAAAGTTTCTCTCCCTGTTTTTTACAACTGATAAAATAGCCATATAAAAAATAGCTAAAAATCCATAAACATTGCCGAAATATCACGGAAAATAGCTGAGAATAAATAAAAATTGCCAAGCTATGACAAAAATAGCTAAAAATAACTAAACCAGTAAAAACTCATTAAAATATCGTACAAAAATTACAATTCAAAGCATGCGTAACATTGAAAAAACAGGTGAAACCGTGTCCTACATCATCAATTTAGTGCCCATTTCTTGACTTCCATGACCTGGTAGGCACCCTGAGTGTTTAACCCTTTAAACTCCAGTGGCCCCACTGGAGGTGGGGACACTCAATATATGGCTTTTAATTTACTTGACTAAATAACATGGAGTGCAAAGGGGTAATATTCAGCAAATGCCGTACTAAATAATTGTTCTGATGCAGTTTAAAAATCTACTTTTCTTGTCTGTAAATGCAATTAACATTCTTTAAGCTTAATTTGTTATAATCCATCAGGTGTCTATAAAAGTATTTTAAATAATGGAATTCGATAATTCATAAAATACAATTAATAATAATCTGAAATGACAAACTTGTATAAATGCCATTTTAATATTTTATATCCAATTAAAATACACAATTTTTGTATTTCAGCACCCATACAGTGTCTGTCCATAAAATATGATCATTTTTTAGATAACATGATTGGGTCTTATTACAGTGTATTTTGAAGGCTCAACACCTTCAAAAGTTACAATGAATGTATTCCAAATGTATACAAATGAACAATGATGGTATTACAAAAAAATGGCCAAGCAAGTAAGGAACATTTTGTCAGAAAAATAAAGTTTCAGTTCTTTTCGCCTTTTTTGTTCAATTTCTGTTCCAGCAATGCAAGTTCCTTTTCTTCTTCTGCACAAGCACGTTCAATTTCATAGTTCTTACTGACAAGTCCTACCCAACTAGAAAAAAAAATAAAAATAAATGAAGTAACATATGATTTTTATGCAATCATCTCCTTAAAATGATTTTTTTCCCTCATTTTTAAATCGGTGATATTATAGGGCGTGGACAGGTTTGAGATAGGTCTTAACGTTCCCAAATCATCTATCGTGTGAATTTGAAAACCTACCAGAAACCTGTCCACACCCTATGTTAGTGGTTCCCAACCTGGGGGTCGCAAACTGGTTTCTGAAGGGTCATCACAACTATTTTTAGTTGCAATTATTTTTATAAGGAATTTCATACCAAATGTTTCCAACGCTTTTATACTTCAACATGGCTACACATATTGCAATATTTTACTAATGGTTGTTAACTTTATTATATTTATGCATTAATATTTGTTATATTCACTATTATATATTAATATGTACATAATTAATATAATATCATAGGTGCCAACTTCTAGAAGTGAAAAATCTGTAGTCAATCATGAGCGGGTGGGCAGGCCACCATTTTTTAATTAAACAAAATCATACATAATTTATGAAAAAAGGGCACAATGAGGAAATTAAGTATTTATTAAATTAATAATAATAGAGGATTAAACTGTATTAAACGCAATATTAATTCTTAGAATTTACAAATGCTGTAGTGCAAGATTTTGGATTTTCGAGAAATTTTTTTTCAAATACATTCTCGTAACATTTCACATGTTGTCTGCATTTAACTATTAGTAAATTTTCTAATGTGTCATCAGACATGGTTGACCTGAAGTCAGTTCTAATTTTCTTCACTTGACTGAAGACTCTCTCGCATGCTGCATTACTGTGAGGGATCGTAAGTATTGACAGCATAACCTGAGAAAGTCGTTTAAATTTTAATTCACAAGTATCATTTTTTATTTTACCTATGGCCGCCCATTGTGCATCAATGCTACCTTCATTACTCACAGTTTGTGAAACTTCGAAAGCCTGGAACTCACTGAATTC
>QLNU02014802.1:14622022-14640791 GCA_006491805.2 Dysdera silvatica
TTTCTTTTCGAACTCTTTTGTAAGTAATAGTAAATGTCTACCAAAATTTCATCGATTTTAAATGGCAAACATGCAGCACTCTTTTCAGCTGCTAAGTTAATAAGGTGGCAGGAACAGCCCATAATTTCAATATTTTGGTGATGATTCTTTAACACCGCTGCTACACCTGCTTTTTTCCTATCATAACAGGTGCATTATCACAGCTAAAGGCAACACAATTAGAAATCGCAAGGTTTTTAGATTGTAAAGCACTTACCAGAAGATTTCCAATATTTAACCCAGTAGCATCTTCTTTCAAAGATGGCATAGATAAAAGACAATTCACAATTTTTTCACATAAAAAATCGAAGAAAGTTACCACTATTGGATACAGCTTTGAATCAACATCGTTGCTTCCATCAGTTGCAATTGAAAATGGATAGCACCTTAAATTTTCAACAAGTGATGAGGATTCCTTTGCAGACATTTCTTTCATAATTGCAGAAGTTTTGTTCCTTGCAGATCCATATTGTTTTGCAATACTGCTGTCAGGAAACGTTTTCCGAAAGAGCATCCACGCATGATCGCTGCAATTCATTGGCAAATTATGTTCAATGAAAAACAATGTAAATAAACATTCAGCGTTAATAAAGGAGGTATCGTTAAATGCAAAAAATGAAGGCTTGATACTATGATTAGTGAATGCCTCCTCATGTTTAACAGCCTCGAGTAATATCGCGTTTACCACCATGAGTAATACCTATCTATGTCTTACCTTACGGAAACATGTGCAGAAAGCATATTTTGGCCCCAGTCTTGATTTTTGAATAAAATTAAACATCTTCATATATTCAGCTTTAAACGTTTGGTAGTACCTTTAATTAACGGTCGACATTATAACGTTGTTTTCAAAAACACCTAAAAACAAAACTTTCTTTCCAGAGCAAAGAAATACCAGATATGTCTAACACATGGCTTCCCTATAAAGAGTCACGTGCTTGACCAAAACCTTAACGGTGTAGCGCATTCTTTCTTTCCTTCCCCAACAACTACAAATACAGATGCATGATTTCGTTGTGCAGGGGCATCACTCTACGTCATAGCTGGAGCTAAAATTCCACGTCACGCCACGCATGCGCCGTCAACGGCAGACGAATTTTTTCGACTTTTTTACCGATATTTGCGTTTATTTATGCATATTTATTATTAAATATGCACATATGCGCAAAAATTTAAATAAACATGCATCAAGAAAAATAGGTATTTAATTTTTTTAAAAAAAATCAGTATTTTAAAAAACACTGGGGATTTTAGATGAAATCTCCGAAAATCAGAAGAAATCATTTTCCGACTGGTAGACCAATAAAAAATCGGAAGGATTGGCACCTATGAAATGTGGTCCGCGGGATTTAAAATTATGAAATAGTGGTCCATGAAGTCTGAAAAGTTGACAACCGCTGTTCTAGGGAAACATAGGGCATCGTGAAGGTATTCTGGGGGTTCTGAAAGCAATTTGTAAAATATTGCCGAAATTTTTAAGATCTTTAAATTCTGCGATATTTCACCTACCACAACCACGTAGAGTTTAAGTAACTGTAACTAATACGGGTTTTTTTTTTGTTTGTTTGTGGTTTTACAGCTCAAAGACTACAATGATCATGCTGTTTTCCGAGGAATCCGAACCTCTGGACCTACAATTTTCCGAGGAATCCGAACCTCTTCAGGTCTAGGAAACCGAACTACAGTGAGCAGTATGATCTTTTAAGAGATCTCTGAGAAAGCATTCTTTATACCATTGGGAGTCGAACCCGGGTTAATGGCGCATTAGGCTAATGTGTTACAAGACTGCGCCACCACAGGGCACTAATACATATAGATATATAATACACAAAATAAATATAAAGGAATAAAAAGGATTACCAATCTTTTCATACTTACTTATCACTTATTTTTATGTCCATATACAAGCAGTGACAAATGATAGCCCTTTAAATTCTCATTAAATATCATTTGCGGGGGGGGTTCCATCGCATGTGGTGAGAAAGGAGTTCCGTGGGTTGGAAAGTTAAAGAACCACGCACGGTTCTAAGGGATCCATAAACAATAATCGGCGACACACAGGTTCATTTCCGTACTGGTGACTTTTATTTTTATTTCTTTTTTAACAACTTTATTTAGGCAGCAACATGAACAACAAAAAAATATACATTGAGATTACAAATCAATGTTAGTTTAAGTTAATTATAAGAACAAAGACATATCTACATTAACATTATACGAAAATATAGATGCATAAAATTAACTACAAAAATATAAATACATTAAATTTAACTACGAAACTATAAATACATTAAAATTAGCTATGAAAATATAAATACATCAAAATTAATTAGAAAAATATAAATACATTAATTTATATACTATGAAATAAAATTTTGTCCATGTCTGCCTGGGTAGCGCAGGTAAAGACGTAGTTTGATAAAAGCCATACCACCCAGGAGGTTTAATCTATAATTACCACTTAAAATTAATAACCATCCAAGACATTATTAATTTTAAGTGGATATATGGTTTCTGTTTATTTGGGGGTCCGTGAGCAAAAAAGTTTGGGACAATTTATTAAATTAACAGTGTCAATTACAGCAAATTTGTGTTATTAATTACAGTTGATAGTATTAATCAGTCTAAAGCAGCAATAGTTCTAAAAACAAAATGTGTGTTAATTCTTCTATAGTACTCCCAAAAAATAAGGAAAAAATTGAGTGGTACCCCTCAAAATACGCCAATACACACCATTCGACATACTCAAGTTCTTTTAGTGCATGAATAATGAAGGTTATAGACTGAGGTTCCGTTGTAGAGGGAGGTAATAAAAAGGAATTGACCATAGCGAAAATGAACGTTATTTTTTGCACTTACAATTATAAGCAATACGACAGACATATAAAACCGTTCATTTGTACTTTTTAAGCATAAAAATTAATCGTAAATATGATATCTGGGATGAATCCAACTGTTTAGCGTGTCTTACAGATCCCAATGCAGTCACACACGATCAAACTTATTTACAAGTCAAATTAACCCCAATAAAGCTACGGAGTATGAAGGTAGGTAGCCAGCCATCTCGACTACTGGCAGGCCTATCACGTTCAAATTCAAATACTGAGTACAGTGCTGAATACATTATGTTTTATGGTGAAGAGACAGCAAAGTTCATGTCGTGCCAGAACTTACAATCTTCCGAAGAAGTCAAACCGCTATTGTCTTAAAAACTAAACCATGGACTACGGTGAGTGGAAAAAATAGCATGTGTCCTACAATACCATTTGAATCCAACCTGAGTTAATGGCACAAAAGATAAATGCCATGATAGATGAATGCAGGGTAACACACTCTTTATCTCAAAATTCTCAATTGTAACATTAGAATAATATCGAAACAGATGTATGAACGATAACTGTATACAGGTTGAATAAATTTATTTATTACTAATTTATTATGTCTTCCTCTACATCACCATAGGTCTAATATGGAAGGTTATTTTCAGCAACTTGAGAAAACCTCATTAAGTTAGACTGGAGAGAGCTGAGCTAAACGCTCATGCTATTCACACATCTATATATTTCTCTATATTTTCCACATCTTAATGACTACAATATTTTTTGTAGAGACATAAGCTTAGGAACCGCATTCACAAAAATGTGTTGTTGAAAATGGCAGAGCCTGGATTGCTTTTTTTTTTCCTTTTTTACAAAATACAGTCAAAACTGCATACATATTAAAAATTTTGAGCCTAAAATTTTCTCCTATCTTTATAATGTTATCTGAACCCACTTAATTGAGATTTTATACATGAGAAAACCGCATACATGCAAATATTTTGAAGTCAACTGAATGTTTTATTATAGAATTGAAACTTAATATATGCAAAACAAATATTCATCCAAAGTAAATATGTAGCTGGCAGCCCTTATTTTTAAGGATTGTCTCTCCCCATCGGAAATGGCTGTCAACCCTTGTCGAAGTTTCATTTATTAGCTTATTTACATCTTTATGTCTTCCTCCTCTTTCTGTGTTCAGAATCACTGTGAAAATTTGTTTTTGTAACAGTGCCGGTCTTTTAAAGAAGCTGTTTCTGCTTTAATGCATTTGCAAGTTTATTTAATATCAAACAGCTTTCATGTGGAAAATGTTAACACTTTAACCCTCTAACTGCTTATCCCTCGATTTCCACGGGCAACATGAAAGTAACAAAATTTCTCATCCCTCGATTTTCGCGGGTATGAAATTTTTCCATCTTTCATCTCTCATCATCTTTGGTTACAAAAATGTGCTACATATTTTAACTCTCAATTACATGTAGATTTGAAATATGTAATAAAAAGAAATATGCAGTTTTTGAAGCGACTTCGATAAAAAAAAAAAAAAATTGAGCAGTCAGAGGGTTAACAGATCAAATCTTCAATCAGTTATCAGAACATCCATGCGTGCAAAGAAAGTTAACCGATTTTTTCCACTAATACAGAACATATGTTTATGTAAGCACTACTACATTACTTCCTGTTATTTTTATTAATAGATTTATTAATAGTACTGTACATTATAAATATTGAAATAAATAATGTATATGATTTATAAAATTAGAAATAAGAATATCTAATTTAATAATAAAATTCAATAAAAATTTAATGAGCAAATTATTTGAACCCTATAGTTCAGAGAATACTGCTTTTATGTAAAACCCGCTTATATGCGAAACCCGCTTATATGCATAGGATTTCGTTGCCGTGCCCATTTATATATATGTAATTTCAACTGTACCATAATGTTTAAAATTATTTTATTTGTATTTCGCAGAATCCCTATGAGTAACCTGTGATGCCCCAGGACACTACGGTGTAGTACTTGTGAACCAGCGGTCTATACCAGTGGTTTCCAAATTGTGTGCTGCAGTGCGCAACTGTTTGATACACAAAGAGCTGCTGTGAACCTAGAAAGTTTGGGAACCATTTGTCTATGATATTAATTATAGTTAATCTCTAGCATTAAGTATGATCTATAGTTCTTGAACTTTTTGTTACACAACTTAAACCACCGCAATGAAATTTCACCCTAAAGAAATCCAGTTTAATTAAGACCACAAAAATTTACTCAACCTACCATGATTCAAGATCTCTTAGTTTCTCTCCGGCAATATTTTGAGCATTCTTTCTCTTCCAGTTTATTTCTTGAATCATTTTCCTAAATAACAGTAAATAAATGCATACATGTACATCAACTGACAAAATACAAGACACTCTATCAACCGTTACAATAGAAATATCATTTGATTATGACATGATCACCATCAGTTTAATTACCAGAAATATCATTTGATTATTACAAGGGTTGACAAATCATTCCTCTATGACTTAAATTGGACAGGGCACTCAAAACAGTCACTAAAAATACACTATAAAATCTTATTTTAATATAGCAAAATTTATGACAAAAAGGAACCAAAAAGTATTTTATGTAATACAGGTATATATGTGGGTATATAATAAAATTAAATATACGCGGTTAATTGATGTCACGAGTGTACTGCATATATCGAAGTTAAGAACCAATGGGAAAATTGAAATTCTTTCACGATGTTTTGGAGCATTCGTTAGAAGACTTAATTTTTACCTCTAAGTTACGTTTTAACCGTGTGTACAAATAGCAATATGTATATATAACGTACTACTAAATAATAATGAAATGCAAATTAGCTAAAGAAAATTTGTAGGTGTATTAAAGACTTGAGGTACGCAACAAATGAAAAAGTTTTGTGCGCCCATACGGTACTAAACTACTTTCTAGAAAAATAATTGTCGATCGAAGTTTGGACAACGGTAGCTGCCTTTTTATCTTCATATAATTTACCATAACAGCTAATGTCGTTTTCAAGGTTTTGACAAAGAACAATGCTTCTTTCCACATTTGGATCGAAATCTGTAATTTGTTGCTTAACAGTTTCTAAATTTCAAAATATCTGCTCGAGTTTCGTATCCAAAGTAATAACTTTACGATGTTTTTCATTGAATTTCACTGGCACATCACTTTTCCTTTTGAACTTAGTGAAATTTTACAGAGCGAGCGTGAAACACGGTCTGAAGACACAGCTTTTTACACGTGGTCTTCAATGAACGAAATTGTGTGTTACCGTGAAAAAGTGTTACCAACTCAGAGCATTAAAAGCTCTCCAGACTGGCAACATAGGAAAAACCCTAAATCTAGCAGAAAACTGCTAGATTTAGTTTTTTTCTTTTTTTCGCCACAACAGCATTAATCGAAATTTTAGGGCACATATATAGAGGGATGGCATGAATGTTTGGAATCGTGTTAATCGAAACCGCATATATCGAGGGATACCTGTAATGTATAATTCGCATCTGTACTTCTTACATAAGTGAGTGTAATTTTATAACAAAACTTTGTCATACTGACGAATGTGATTACATGGTGTATGTTATGGAACTTGACAGAACTGTGCTTGGAAGAAATAGTTTCGTCATGAGTAAGAAATTGCCATTGTCATCAACAACTTTATAACTGATGTACTAGAGCGGCAATTCTCAACCTATGCTCCACAAGAGCTTCCCAAGTGGTCCAAAATCACAAAAAATTACAAGATTGCTTGCTAAAAAATTGAAAACAAGTAAGGTTCATAAAACATTCCTGCTGGTCACTGAATCGAAAATTTTCCAGCTAAATGAAGGTCAAATTTGCTAGATTGGCAACATTGTAAACCTTCACGTAACCCCATGATTTTAGATACCATATCTATATGGGTAACACATTGTGGATTTCAAATATTGGCTTTGAATTTGTTCTCAAATGTTTTGTCTTACTTTATGTTTTTTCTTACTGTTTTTTGCTTATGTCCATGTAGTTAAGTAAATTCCCCATGTCTATGAAATTTGTCATAAATATAACATTTCGAATAAAATAAAACCTCACGTTTTCATAACTAAATGCTTAAAAATATCTCCCATCGTTAATACTGCCGTCATTGGGTTTAGTACCTATGTTGGTGAAAATACTGACACCTCAGTGAGAAAACAAAAATACATGCATAGAAAAAAACATATAAAAAAAGTATATGCATAATTGATGTTTTCAGAAAACGATATTTAAAATTCTAGTTTTTAATGACTTCCACTAAGAAAATTAAGTTTAGTTTCAAGTTTAAGCAATTTAAAATTCAAAAACAAATTCATGTTTTTACTATTCTACACTAAAATGTGTACTAACAACTTAAAAAATATGGTTAGATAAAAGCAGCCAAAAATGCACCTATGTGCCTTTGGAATAACGGTGACGATGGTGCTCCGCGAATAATTTTTCTCTTGAGAAGTGCTCCGTGATATAAAAAAGTTGAGAACCACTGTGCTAGAATTCCCTCTTGTGGTTCAAAGATATGACTGGTTGGTTGAATTTTTATGGCGTAAGAACAGCAAGGGTCATTTTGCGACAAACAAGGTGAGACCATATGGACGATTTTAGATTCAAATGCCGAATTAATGCTCAGGAGAACTGCATTTTTTACATCAAAAGATGACACACTCTATCATCTGGGATGGGAATGATGGCTTAACGTAACTTACAAATTGTGATATGGAGTTTTGTAAGAAAAGCGATACAGAAAGTAAAGACACCTTTCAATTTCGTCTGTGTTTTGTGAAATATGGACAGCCAAGTTCCCACCTCAGTAAACATCTTTAGATAATAACCAATATGTTTATGCGTCTCTAGATAAAAAAAATAAATAAATCTTTATGCAACTCCAAATAATACTACATTGAAGTCATTTCCGAATATCACAATTACTTGTTTGGCAGTAACAGTAAGTGCCAGATGACAAAGCATCTAACCTTGAAGGTTCCAGATTGGTTTAATCGTATCTTTTGGTCGAGAAATCAATGTTCATTCTAGGTTTATTTCAAGAAGCGGTATGCCCTACCAGCCCTTTTATGAAAATATGTGCCACTCTGTCTTCCCTCATAAAAAAAAAAAAAATCTGCACCCTGACATCCACCCCATAATTAACTTTTGTGCCCTACTGGAAAAAAAATTGCCCTTTTACCAAAAAAACACCACTAAAAATATATCTTTGGTTCTATATGTCTCAATTGCTTATAAAGAACTCCTGTATATGTATATAACGAATGATTTTTTCGGCCCCATCCAATTTCCTACACTTACAATGTCACTGGATACAATGAACCAAAAATTCAGCTCTTTGAGGTTTGCTATAATGGGGTTTGATTGTAGTTTAAATGCAGTTGTTAGTCAAATCTTGTTTTCCATTGAGAGAAAAAAAATTGTTAAAACAGTTTTAATTAGTAATCTACTCAGCATTAATTAAAGCATGTAAAAATTTTTTGATAAAGTGCACTAAAAATTATAAAGCACCCTTTTTTCAATGCAGAGCGCCCTGCCCTTTACTGATCCTAAAATAAACACTGGAGAAATGAAACTTGGAGGTTGTTACCTGCCTCGTGGCTCAACTGTACATACGTTAAACAGAGTTGACCATGAACTGCATGTAAACAACTGTAGTGAAATCATCAGAAAAGTTGTTTTTGCTTGTACTGTGTTTTGCAAAATGATAAAAATAGTAATTTTTATTTCAAATTATTTTTTTTAAGCACTGAAAAATCAGTTTAAATAATTGTTTATCATTAAATCAGATTTAAGTTATTGAAAATTAGTTTAAATTTATTTATTTAAAAAAAATCAATTTGAAGCACTGATTTTAAAAAGGTAATAACAAATTTTGATTTTATTCATGATTTTTTAAAAATCACATAATTAAAATCGTTGATACCCTGACTGGTGATAACCAGTTCTGCCACTGGCATGGCAAAAACTAGTTTCTGCCGGCAGAAAGCCAACCCTGGAACCAACCCATCCATTATTTTACCTTAAAGGTTATTAATAAAATAAGATTAAAGTTTTAATGTGCATTTATGTTATTTTACATAAGTCTGCACACTTTCAAAATTTGAATTATGAAAAAATTACCGGAGATCTTGCATTCTCTTTTGTGTTTCGCTGAGCATTTGAAACAAAACTGAATTGTACATTTTCCAGGCTTCACTGCCATAGCCAACCATAAGTTCCAAATTACATATCCTGAGAGAGAAAAGAAAAACATATCAAATATGTTAATTACTCGATAGAAAAGCGCATTCTTTATCAAGTACACTTTTAAATACACAAAAATGAAAATTCTGCATACATTATTGACTCTTCTATCAGCAAACTGTGTAAAATATTAGAGAATGTGATTTTTTTGGGGGGGGGACATAGTTAACATAATATACCAAACAAAGTTTTAGTACACATAATATTAAATTCCATAAATGGCATTATTAGTGCATATATGTATTTTTATGCTAACATCTTTTACATTTTTGGAAAAAATTATCAACTGATATAACAAGAAATGAAAAAAATTGATTATTGCCACAACTTTGTCTTCCACAACAAAAAAGTATTCAAAATTTCATAGTTATTTTGAAAGTTAAGAATGATTGTAAATCAAGCATGCATTCAAAGCTAGAACAGAATAAAACGTCGATATGTTCACTATACGTGTTTTGGCATTAAAAAATAACAGGTAAGTTCATTTCATGTCCAATCAAATCTAGAGCAACGAGCATGATTAGTGTGAGAGATGTCAGAGATAAACAAAAACAGAGAACGAAGTTTCGAATTCAAGGCATTTGACCAGAGTGAATTGTAGGTCATCAGGGGTGATTGAAAGTCCAAACCAGATTCTCTGAACATACCAGAAAATTCCCTGAAAAGTTACATAATATTTTTGGTAAATACATTGATTTGCAAAGGGATGTAAAAAATTATACCAAACGAAACGAAAATTTTGTAATTTTTAAAAAGAAATCCCGGAAGAGGCAAGTTGAAATTCACGGAAAGTATGGAACAAAATCACCCCTGGGTCATACAGTATTAATGACAAACTGCAGTGAGGGGTGAAAACATTTTCAAGGAAGGAGGGCTGAAAATGGGAGAAAAAAAATCCGAGAAACACGCACAGGAAGCAAAAGATGACTCCATCTTAAAATACACAATAACGACCTACGTTGATATAATATCCAAATCCTAAGACACTACACCCAAGGCAGAATAATGTTATCCTATGAGACTTGCGAGTTGAAATTTGAATGTTTAGAATTCTAACTTAATAGTTGACTTGTCGTACAACCAAGATTGTTATAACCAAATTTGATTGTATGTATACATAATAATAACTCGGAATTACATCACAAATGATTCTACATCTAGCAACTTAAAAAAAAACTCGGGGTATTAACTCACATTGACCAAAAAAGTTCCCAGACTTTTTCAGTGGTTTTCTTGGACTTTTCTGGCAAAATTTCCCCCGAGTAATTTCTTTGACTTCTCTCTGCGAATTCAACTGAATATCGGTTATGGGAAAAATGGTTTCATGTCCGTGAAAGATTTAGTTATTCGATACAGAAATTAGAGGAATTTTCCTTGACTTTTCCAGATTTGAACAAAAAATCTAATTTTCCCCTGATCTTTCGGGGCGTTTTCGAATTCTCTGACAATTCCAAGTTTTCAAGGTGTATGGGAGCCCTGAAAATTGCATATTAATTCTTGAAAGTGACATGACTGGATCCGTGAAATTAACCAGATTACGAAGATCACTAAAAATCAAATATTTGGGTATTTATTAGGTAATTAACATGGTATGGAGCAAGCAAAACAAGATCTAATTTCACGGGAAGGTTTCAACCTAATCTCGGGTCTTGAAAGAGAGCATGGTTTCTTCTTTCTTCAATTCGCAAAAACATCAAGCTTCATTTCATATGGCGTTTTGGGCAACTAGAAACCTTTCTAATTGCATTTAGTTAACACATCACAAGTTCAGTATACTCACCGTCTTAGCAATGTGTCAGTCCACGATGCTTTTGAAATATGGTTGAAATTAACAGTTTAGCATTTTTCCCATCCACGAGTATTCACTTCTTATCTCTACCACTAACTTTAGAGTAAATTCTCAAAATATAAACCACAAAGCAGGGTATCATCTCACTATTAAAAACGTTTGAACGGTCTTCCATTAAAATTTGATTCACATTGAGTAGCTAACTGAGTAACAAATATTCGTTTGTGATTTTATGACGCAAGGTCGGACAAAGTTGTGTCGCATTAGGGCCCACAGTCTTCTATAAAATCCAATCCTTTGCTATCAAGGCAACCAAACCCTAGACTACAATAAGAAGTTCGTCAGAAATCTTTCTGTTTTACAGCAGTAGCAGAATAATAAATAAAAAGTAAGCTAATTTTCAAATCTGCTGAACATGATCTTTCATAAAAAGCGGCATCTATTATATGTCATTTTAACTAAATTAATTATACCCCATATTACTTTTCACCACTGGTTATTTTAATTTCAAAACACATTTATCGACGTTATACCTCGTCGACTGATGGTCAAGCTGGGCCATTGAATTTTCAACACACTCTGTCCACGCTGCTAAATCGGACATTTTGCCTGCAGCTGGCTGGGGTAGTTCATACCTGTAACATTAGAAGCAACGTAAGAATATAATAGCATTTTACAAGAACTAAATTGCCAGGTTCAATAACCAAAATACAAGAAAAATTGAAAATGTAATTTATATGATGACACTACAATTAGCATAGAATAACGTTGAAAAACAAAGCAGACCTTTTCATACTAAGCATCTCCATTGGCTGTCTGGACTGCAGCCTCTCAAATTCGGTTCGCATTATTTCAGTCTAAAATGAAACCAAAACGATAAAACACAAACTAGTTGCACAAAATCTTAAATATCATTCCATTAAAACCTACTGTAAAATGCGCAACATGGAAATGTGAACGAGATCAAACAGGTAGCAAGCAAACAACCGATTAACAAAAGATAGGCAAGAAATTCACAAACTCAAAAGTCAAACCATCTCAATCTAGTCACTCCTCTAGTGACTAGATTGAAATGGTTTGATCATTGCTATCTCTCTATGCATGAAAACTACACTATGGTGTTTCAACTTTTTTCTACCTCACAAGTCATCAATACCTAGCAAAGGTCCCTCATATCCTTAAAGAATTTTAGTTTTATTATGAGGGATATTCAAAAACTAAGTTTCCCTAATTTTTATATCACATTACGCCAGGGTTCGAAATTAGTGGGTGCACTGTGCACATGAAATTTTATCCATGCACATAAATTTTGGATGCACATAGTGCACCTAACTATTCCAAACTATGGCTACTTATGCTTATGTTTCAAGAACAGTGACCTACGGAACAATTTTATATAATTTTCTCAATGTATCTGCATTTGATATTTTTCTTTTTTTTTACAAATGAATGTTCAATTATTTTGAAAAGTGGTATTTTTTCAGCTTATATGTTTAATAATAATTTCTATACTTACATTTTTCCCATTTTTAATGTTGAGGTTTACTTTCTATTCTGTTAGTTACTTGTACACCTTAGTAGTATTAGTATCATGCCAGTTAGGTGTACTAGGAATACAAACCGTTTATCAATCATACAAAGGCGATTTGGCAGATTAGTATCTGTGAAACTGGTCTTCTATTTCTTTAACTCATTATAATATTCTTCCTGTTAACAAAATTTCTTGGATTGGTATTTTTATGTTTAAATGTATTGAATTAGACCTTAATAGAGATGTTTATTGTCCAACATACAACAATAATCCATATTCTACTTCATTAAAAGGTAACTTCTTTTCTTTCTTTTTTTATAATTTTTTATTTTTTAATATTTTACTGCTTTCTTTTTTAATATTTTTATTTGAGTTTTTGAGGATTAAAATATTGATATTTTTAAACGATCCTTGAAACTTTACATATTGGATTAATACGAAATTTAAAATTGTTACTGATAGAACACACATTGCTTTACATTCTACAATTTTCGTTATTTGCCTACGACCTTACTAGCGTGAGCAAAAGCCACGAGAATAAAGGCTGATTTTGAACTTTGCGGACATGTCGTTGGTGATATAACCATCGTAGCACCATACTGTAAATGTCATTACTTTTTCCTCGACGAGGCCTTCAAAACAAGGTATTACTCGATGGGGTTGCCATTTGAAATTTTGGAGTTGCCCCCTAGTGCTGCTGGTGAGTCGCAACACAGGACAAAAGTTAGTTCCTTTTCAACAAGGAACTTTCCCGAAACGACGTTTATCTGCCTGAACCCACTAAAAAATTAACAGTGGGGGGACTGACTTTTGAATCACCCCATATATATATATATATATATATATATATATACACACACACACACAGGGTATCCCAAATCATCCAACCTTTGACCCCACCATGAGATTTTATAGCTAATTCTAGGACTAAAGTCAAGAGGGGCATTTTTCAAAATATTGCATATAAAAAATTATGAGCAAAACAACGTAGCCAGTAGCAGAACAACAGCACCCTTCTGCAATAATTGTAGAAAGGCAATTTGTTTTGCACTCAGCTCAAGGCGAAGCTCTTGCACCTGGTGTCAGCTAATTCGTTTTGATGGTAACTTCTTTTAATATGCAATATTTAAAAAAATGTCCCTCTTGACTTTTGTCTTAGAATTGGTCATAGAATTGTGTGGTGGGATCAAAGGTCAGACGATTTAGGACACTGTACATACATATACACAAATGAACTGAGAAATATAAAATAAAAACACAAGGAACTAAGCTGCAGTAAAAGTAATATAACAGTTCACCAATTTTCATTCTACAATTGAACCTTGTTAACGCGAATTATCTTCAACATGCAGGTATGGGCTTTAGTATACGGGTACGGAGACAACAATGAAACAACTGGCGATAATTTGCTACACGAAATGTTGGTGGTTTTCAGCAAACAGACAAAACGTCCCACATTTAAAAAAAAAAAAATTGGCACAGCGTTTGGTGCAAAAATCATCAAATAGGCCATTTTGCATCAGGTTGTATCAGTATTTTAAATTGGCACAGTTTGGCGCAGGTGTACCATCCCTAGTGGTGCAAAACTGGTTTCAGAATTTGGTGGCAGATTGGTATGAGAAGGAATTAAAAACTGTTGCCCAGGTGCCAGAAATGCTCGGAAAGAGATGGAGGTTATTTGAAAAAATAAAAAAATAGTGTACAAAGGTAATTATGTTTGGTAATTTTGTAATTATTTTTTTTTTATTTTTCCTTGATAAGGGAAACTTACTTTTTGAATACCCCACGTATTAAGCCCAGAGCTTTGATATGAGATGGTTCAGCAACTCACGTTTCATCTATTCCTTTTTTAATTATTTCAACTGTTTCATTTTTTCCTTATCTGTACAGAAAACTTGACAACTGTGAGGATGTATGATAAACAATAGCCTATTGCTAACATCATTGAAAAAGAAAACAAAACATGTTTTGTATGCTAAGTTAGAGTAATTTATATCCGCCCAGTGGCACAGCGATTCAAGAATTGTGGGGGGATTCAATTAAGTTTAAAGATCATATGATGTAAAATTAAAGAGAACAATGTATCCTGATATCAAATGGTGGGTGGCTTAACCCCTCTCCAAATTTCCCTTTCCTACGCCATTGCTGGCTCACCATAGCAAGATTTGGTGGGTCGCAAAGAGGAGGGAGGCATTGCGTCGCAGGCTAGAACTGAACCCTAACTTTTGAGATCAGCATTGCTCCAGTGTCTAATATAGACAGACGTCACACCCATACAATATAAGAGAGCAACGTACTGAACAAAGCAGAATAAATTTTTCAAAAAATAATAAATAAATAAATAAAAGTTTGAGAATACTAACAAACCCCAAAGCAGAATGTGATAAAAAGTGCAACACAGGTCACAGAACAATCGCAGGTTGAATAATTTTTTTTTTTTTTGGTCTTAAAATAAAGAAAGAAACAAAAAAAAAAGTTCAACAAATGTTTTCTGTATTTTTATTAAGAAGAGTTTGCATTTTATGGAATTTAAAAATGTATACAATACATATATATGAATTTCTTGCAGAATATTTTTGATCAACTGAAGACTTGTTGCAGAACATTACAAAACATTCTGCTTTGGGGCTAACAAATTTACAAGAATCAATTTAAAATATTTTTGATTGTAAACTAAGCAATATGTGACAATGAACCAAAATTTTTCTTTCCTTGATACATCTTTACAAATTAGATGTTGGACAAAGCAGGTTGTGGCAAGTGTGCAATGTATGAACGCATGCAAGCAGGCAGCCATTCTGTGACCATAATAATACTCACAGAGGCAGCAACAGCTCTGCAGTATGTAGGCAACTAAGTATCCAGAATCAGTCCTGTGCCACACAATATAATACTTGACATTATTTTAAGGAAGAAATATTTTATGTAGAAGCTATAACAAATCATACCTCAAATGCATGTAAATTTAACTGCGGAAGATGTTCTAAGTAATTCTTTGTTGGCCTATATCTCCTCGTTTCTTCTTCAACCATAGACAGCACCTATATAAAACCATTTACTAAATAAAATTAAGCCTTGTATCGATCTCGATTATAACAAGAAATAAAACATTTTGGTATTTGTCTATTAAAGATGCCCCCGGGATTACAATCTCGCCAAGTTCGTCGCCAAGCTCACAAATCATCCAAACTCGCCATCAGCTACTGTCTTACATAATGCAATATTATTTTCCAGATGGTTTTGCAATCTAGTAATTTTCCTGAATCAGTACATGCCTAGGTCCCCCACCCCCCACTTATGGTTGTCTTTGAATTGAACCTGAATGTTGGAAGGGTTGAATCAATGGTTTGCTGAAAATTTGCTTTTAATAAATAAGACAATAAACAAAGGGAATTTTTTTTTTTGTTATTTAAAAATGGTTAGCACCATATTTTAAGGAAAACTATTTTCAAAAGCCAAAATGCTATCAATAATGCGAAAATAAAAATATTAATGCAAAAGCAATAGAACGAGAATAAACACAAAGACTGTTTCTTTAGGACTGTAAACGAAAGGCAACGTACCTTGGCGATACATAGCAATCGCTTGGTGACTTACCCCGGAGGCCGCTTTAACAAACGAATACCAACATTTGTTTGGTTACATTCAAAATACATGACGAAAGCTATTATTGTGAAAGACCTGTTATAGTAAGCAAGTCTAGTACAGTGGTTCTCAAAGTATATGCAACAGCACCCTAGGAAGCAGCAAAATAATTTTACAAAATTTTGTTTGTGCAAAGCTGGATTATCAATGGTCCCAAAATAAAAACTAAGTATTGCGTGAAAATCAATGCAGAGAAGGGAATTAATGTGACTCTATCCAATTTGGTTCCACAATTTGAGAAAATGTGCGATCATCAACAGGCTCTTCCATCCCACAAATTATAATTTGTTGAATTTTTCTAATTACAGTCTTTTGGGATCTTCAGTATGTTTTTTATTTATTTTTACTTAAGTGTACTTGTTAGAATTTGACATAGGTAAAATGTACTTGTTAGAATTTGACATCAGGTACCTTGATTCAGCAAGAGCGCTGAGAATCTAAAAAGTTTGGGAACCACTGGTCTAGTAAATTTTCTATAATTTGTGAGTCACCATGTTGGAAATGTTGTTGAAAGTGTTTTTTGGGCATTTGTTTTTTGGATTAGTATTTACTTTTTACAAAATTCGCATCCGAAAACAAATTATTCTTACCTGTATCAGAAGAGAAGGGTTAGTTGGGGAGACCCTCCACACACACACACACACACACACACATCCCCGCTTCGGGTAGACCCCCTCGCTATCCGTTTGGATAAACTTGGAGTTATGCATGAATAGTTTAAATGTTGACTTAGTTTTTGAGCAAGGAAATTTTCCCGAATCAGCGAATGACTTGTGGGGTGGGGGGGCCGCTACCACCCCAAAAAATTTTAATTTGCTGCAACGCACGAAATAGCTTTTCAGAAACGTGAAGCGCAAGCACGTGGTGATAGTACAGAAGAGACTCCTAAAAATGACGTCACAAGCCGATCTACTACAATTTTTGACAAATTTCAGAAGAAAAGAGAAGACGTGTGACGGACTATGCAGTTTAACCGAATTTTTTGCATGTCTAGGAAAACAGAGCTGGGGGTGGGGGAAGAGAGAAAAAAAGTGATGTGCAATGGTCAAAAATGTCAGGTGTCTCATTTGAACATGCGAAATAAAGCTTGTGAACGCACCCAAGCTTTTTGATCAATTGGAATGATGTTGTAGAGGGTAACTATGAAGCATTTGCTGGAATCAAAAAATACCGCTGTTAATTAAAGCGATGTTATTGAGAGAATTTGATGTATTATTAGTATATAAAATCAATTATACTTACAGCATCTCTAACTCCTGGATCATCGTATCCTTGATCAATATATGGTAAAGCATCAACTACAACTTCTCCAGCCATATTTGTTTATATTTGAAACAAAATCCTTTGTATCGGCTAAACATTTCGTTGCGATTAACATGAAGTTCGGAAACCTTTCTAGAGGGTGCTACGGATTGGAGGCATTGTTTCACAATGAAGCCACTTTTGCTCGATTATCTCCGCCCTATTAGGTAAAAAAGAAATTCCATATTTTTAGAGACAGAAAAAAAATTTTTTTCTTACATGCTACTGCCCAAAGTTCACTTTGTCATTTATTTCCTTATATAAAGATAATTCATGAGTAAGTTAAAATAATTAAAGACTTATAAAACAATTTTCTAATAACGATATAATTATTTTTCACAGACCAGAATCTATCTACAATTTCACATTTTAACGTTTTTCTCCAAAACTAAAGATTTGGCGAGAAAAATTCATGAGAACAAAAATATTTAGTAGAAAACCTCGCTGGCCTAGAGGTTAAGACCAGTGACGTAGTTAGATATTTTACCGGGACGAATGACTCTCATCGCTGATAAATAAGCTTCAAAATGTGGTAACTAACAAAACGATAAATTTTGTTTTTTAAAGGCTAATTGCCGCCCTCCGAATTGTGGCGCTCGGGGCGACCGGCCCCTTGCCCTCCTCTAGCTACGCCACTGATTAAGACACTCCGGGCTCAGCAGAGGGACCTTAGTTCTACTCTGGGCCGAGACTATATTTCTTTTCCTCCTATACCTAAAAGCTCTAGTTTGAGCTCAAACGTGGGTGTCGAAATTATTAACTACAATAAATTCGCCACGAAAGATCACGAAAAACTTACCTCGGTGGCTTTGTGTGCAACCATAATTTGGCAATGGGGTTGTTCAGTATTTTTTATAAAGGATAAAAATTAGCGTTTTTAATCAATAAAACATCGCAGATTACGAATACTGAGGTGAAATTTTAAAAAAATAATTAAATTCATATTAAGAACAGAAAATGCAGGAAAACAAACAGAAAAAAATCACCTGACTGAAAACGCTTCCTTATTGTCCGTGCACGAGATTTGAATTTCCATAACACTTTTAGCATTAGGACCGATTTAAACAATCTGATTGGCTAACGATGCCATCACTTATAGGTTTGCTACGCAATTTTGGCCGCCAATGTAACAGGCACCAAAAGATCAACACCTACACCAGTTCGGAATTCACAGTCGTCGTTTACGGAAGTGAGATTTAATCGCGGGGGAATTTTAGAACGACACTCTTCAATAATACTCCCAATTTATTTTTAATATTACCATGAGTTGGTTTTTTCTTTGATTTAAATTTAAAATGTAATAAATGGTTAGAAATCTTTAAAACAAAACAATATTTTTGAAATATTTT
>QLNU02014802.1:14640891-14655663 GCA_006491805.2 Dysdera silvatica
GGTTCTACCCCATTTCGCGGAATGTGGTTCTTAAAAAAGGGGCGTGGTCGGTGGGCGGGAAGAAAGGGTGTGCCTTAACTACGTCAGGGGAGGTGCTGCGTATTACTCCTCCCACATAATTATCAACTACGTTTTTATCGATAATCTATTTAACAATGGATGATTTTATTTAGTTTTCAAGTTATTATAAAAATATACCCATATTAATTTTATAATTTATTTATATTACTTACCTGATTCTCGAAAACTATAAATACTATGATTACCAATTTGAACCAAAACTTTGGAATGGACTACAAGAGGAATTCAAAAAATTGGAAAGTAAATAAACATTTAAAAAAGTCTAAGAAAATATTTGATACAGGGTAATGGAAACTAAAAAAAATGGAAAAAACATAAGGAAAGGATGAGTGATTCACAATTAGTTGTGTGTCATCTTTGGAATCAGATTGTAATCTTAAGGTCCCATGCATGTTATATCCTTGCTGATATTTTCTTGAGACCTTTCATTGTAGAGTCTAATATGATGTACTTTTAGTATATATTGTCGGTATTATCGCTGTAGTTAAACAGTATATTGCTATTATGATTTTACAAATGAAGAATAAATAAAGCAGTGATTTACACACAGCAAGTTCTCCTCACGACTCGATTTCACGAAGTTCACACCAGCCATGTTTGTCTATGATATTGAAAATGGATGGGCTGGGCTGGGCTGGGCCCACCTTCAATTATAACCACGCCTTCAAAGTGCTCTTATAACCCCGCCTTCTTTTTCGGCGAAATGTCCAGGAATAACAGGAAGCAGTAGGTTTTGACAACGACAGTTGTTTTGCAATTATCAACAGCCCATTTACAATATACAACCCTGATTTCGCTAAAACACACAACGCAAATTCTTCTTTTCACTTGAATTATTTATTTCGATCTTGGAACCCGGCCAACCGCATTCTCAACCAATCAGATTGCTTAAATCGGTCCTAATGTTAAAACTGTGATAGAAAATCAAATATCGCTGTCCGTTCTGCTAGTGAGGTTGCTTTTGCCTTATGGAAGAAATACGGTGTTGAATTGACTTGCTTTTATATAGTTATTATACAACAGTTACAAACAATTACTAATAAAAAGAACTTGAGTGGAATCAATGTTAGTTATAATCATGAATGCAATTGATTTCGGAATTATTATTAAGTGCTGGTAAAACTTGAAAGTGGGTTTTCTCAGAATGTTTTTTTTTTGAGTTCGTGCACATGGTAACGATTGGCGCAGTATAGCCCAGATGCTCTTGCGCCATAAAAAAGCCAAACAAACAAAGCACATGGTAACTTGCCCACCGGTTAATATAATTGATTAAAATTTTCCAGAAAGCTTTATTATACGGTGCTTTACAATTTCTACCTATTTTAACAATTTTTGTTCATATGTTATTAAATATGGACAAAACAGGGTCTTAAAAATATGCGTAAAAATCATATTTAAAGGGAAAAAATTAATATTCGTAATTAATTTTTACAATTACTTTTTGGGGTAGACAATGAGTGTACAATATTTATGAACAATTTGTGCCTATGAGCAACGTTCTAGTAGGAAAATTTATTGCAATTCTTAGTCAGAAACTATTAAAAATTTCACTAATTTTGCACTTTTAAAGGTCCAACGTACCCCTAATAGTATGTTATACCTCATAATCAATATTTAGTTGTTCTCTTACTTCCTGAGTTCATAAAAATTTGACTTTCTGGACAAGGGACACGAAAATTTTCAAATCCCTAAATCCAATATAGTAAATCATGAAAACTATAATAAAAATCTGATTTGTTATACACAGTGGTTTATCCAAAATTCAGGATCTAGGGCAATCCGGTACCCAGTACTTGATTTCGGTAGTGGGTGACTATGCGCTTGACACTTAGATAAACTTTTTACGTTTTCAATGTTAAATTTTCATTTCAAGAGGGGAAGATTTGAATCCCAGAAACTCCCTGATTTACAGTCATGTGGGTGTGTAGCTAATACACTACATACTAATAGGACTAAAGGTGTGTGGTTAGTATAGCCAACATCGATTTCTAGCACCTAGTAACTGTTTTGTTCGCTAGTTTTACGTTCCAAATAAACAAAAAATCACTTCATCAATGACAATTTAATTTAAAAACGAAATATGGATGAATTAGTCTTGAAAACAAAAACTGTTTTTATATGTGTCTGAATCAATTATTTCAACTACAAGCCGAGGAAAATAAGCACACCTTGAATCAATCACGAAAATTTATGGCTCTGACCGGTTAGAAAGAAAGTGGAAGGCAAGAATGACGTCACCGCTGGCTTTGCCAGGTTGATTTAATTTTCGCGCTTATTTGTAGACATCAAACTTTAAAAAAAAATTTGAAGTTAAATATTGTACGAAAATAAGAAATATTTTTTTTTTTCATTTTTCGACTTACTGAATCAAATAAAAAAAATTCCGAATAACTCTATTATATAATAGAATAAACAATTGTGCTATCCCCCAAGAAGGGTAATAATACCCTACAACCTTACATACGGAGAAACGGAGCGTAGCGTCGTTCCTGTCCTCGGTGGTCAAGCGGTTAAGGAACTCCAGGCTTAATGTAGGGTTTCTAGTTCTACTCTAGACCGAGGACGATATCTCTTTTTCTTCTGTGCCTAAAAGTTGTAGGCTAAGCTCAAACGTGGATTTCGAAATTATTTCGTATTAACTTTAGTGGACAAAATGATGCAATGTCTTTCCCTGTGTCGTAAAATAAATCAAAATAATTGGATGCAAAGTACGCAATTCAGAGTAAAGCGGGAGAAAATTGAGTAAAGGTAAATTTGAGCAGTGACCATTAGCATTGAGAAATGCCGAATACTTGGAAGTCTATAGGTTTTACCTTATTAGATAAACTGGATGGTAACTGGCTTCACTTAATTTTTTTTTGTACCATCTACATAGCTTTCTTATCGCCATGTTAGTAAAAGTAAGGAGTACAGCACAATAAATTGGTAATAGCCTCAATTTTCAAAATTAACATTTGTGAAAATAATCCACCTTTCATAATAAATAAAAAAATAAAAAAAAAAATACAGAGGGAGTTTACACATTTTTTAAAACGATTTCGGGGTCGTTTAATTAATGTTCAGAATGCAAATATTAAGCTTCTAAATATTCGATCTGAAAGCTCTTTTTCTGGACTATACGTCTGCATCATTTTTTTCATGATAGAAGGGCTTTTCGTAAAATTTGCAGTAGTATTGCCTTCTACTCCTCTTGCACTACTTTCCAGAGGCTATCAATCGTGATGGGTTTACTCTTCGAAAGAGCTCTTTGCAACAAGCCCAAAGCATAATAGTCCATAGTTGAAACGTCAAAGGACTTCGCAGGAATATGTTGAAATATACATGTGCAATACCTTCATGTTTTCAAGGAAAGCAGTCGTAAGTTTTCAAGGAAAGCAGTCGTAAGTTTTCAAGGAAAGCAGTCGTAGATTTCGAAGTATGGCTGGTGGCTTCGTCGTGGTGCAGTTTCACCCTTTTGAGAGTTGTTGAGATAAAGAATTGGAATTTCTTCGGTGAATATCGGACGTAAAACATTCGTCTGATAGTATGATAAGTTGATTTTTGGAATTTTGTTTTCCTACTCTTCTTAATTTTAATTTCCCATCGTAGGAGAAACCTGCAACAATCATAAACCCCTTATTAAAGCTTTCTTCGCATTCTTAAAACCATGTTTGTACATCTTTTTCTCCGCGTTTTCGATAGTAAATATATTTTTTTTTTGTTGCAGTCATTTAAATAAACCCATGCTTCACCACGGGTTACAATGTTTTTCCATTATCTCCTGCTAATTTTTTTTCATACAGGGTTTTACAAAGCGTTCTGCGTTGAGTCACATACCTCGGCAAGAGTAGGTGAACATTATGGGTATTTAGTTTTTTAAACTGTAAATCTTGATTTATCATTTTGTTTATTGTTAATACAGATGTCCTTAAAGACTGCACTTGATCTCTGCGTTGTTGGATTTTCTCTTGTCACCAGCGACTTCACTTCGAGAGTCGGAGTTCCATGAATCAAGAAAAAGCAGGGCAAAACTTGATGAAATTTGAACAATCAATTTTGAGAAGTTAGCATAAATAGAATATTAGACGCCGATTGGTTTTTCTTATTTTCAACGAAGTTTGATTTGCATAATATGTTGTTTTTGCAATGAATGATTCAAGCTTAGTTTTAATTTTCTAATTTGATTTTGATTTAATCCAATTCATTTATTTTCAGCAAGGATATTATATTATTTAATATGCATAGTTTAATCACATAGTTCCTAACATAATAGATAATAAACAAAATAGTTAAACAAAACAATTGTTCGATAGCCATATACATAATCCATAGTCCATAATCATTTAAAATACATCAATACACGTAATATTGTTCATTAATCGTTAAAAACAAGCACAATTCTTCTCTCTGTTGTTCTAACCTTTGTTTAATAGATATCTTGTAGCTGCGGGCAAGGGGAGGGGGAAGAGGGTTAATGAAGGCCATGTGACCAATCCTTAATGACGTAATGTATTCATATCCACATCCCCCGAGCGTCTATCTTAAATTATGTGGCACAGTGCTCAATAATATGATATCATCATTTAATGTATTACTGGACAAGCAAAAAACCTTGCACCTTTTTTTAAAAAAAAATTGAAAATGAAGATGATGTCTTTAGAAAATCCCTCAAATCGTTTCAATGTTCTATTCCTACTATATTATTATATACATATTACATATCTAGCGACGATTTCCACGTGGACTTGCATTTAAAATTTTTGGAGTTGAAATCTTGGAATTTAGATTCTCTTCCCTTTTTCGACTAACTTTAAATGCACTTAGTACAATTTTTATTTACCATATTTAATAAAAAAATTCAGATTATATTAAAAAATTATTCCCTGACATTTTTCTCCGTGAATAAATTTCCCTCGTTACTCTAATTACTACAATAAAATACTCGAGAGTTTGCTTTCAAAAATTACTTTTTATATGTAAATAAAATATATTATTTATATAGTAGCATTATTATTTTAAAATCAGTTAATATCACACGGTTAAAAAAAAAAAGATGAATTGCAAATGCGTATGGCAGGAGATACAAAAAATTAAATGAAATCTTCAACAAATGAATAGCAATTTCTACAAACTTATCTGTAAATTTAGAACCATTCAGCATTGGTTATCAGCAGTGCTGATGTTAAGTATTTATACCGCCAGGGACGAACATGAGTTTTTCTTCCTCAAAATGACATCATTTCCATAATAAACCCATTCTACCGCCCCAAAATGACATTTCCATAATAAGCCTATTCTGCCGCCCCAAAAAGACGTAATTTCCATAATAAGCTCATTCTGCCGCCCCTAAAAATCTGCCACTTAGGGGGAATACCCTGTTCGCTTCCTTGGAGCCAGTCCGGGATTCATGACAAGGTTGCAAGGAATTCGATGTGTAAAGAAAAATGATTCTTGAAATTTCATCGATTTCTTTTACGAAATAGTATTTTGCTTTGCGGCTCAAAGACTACAGTGGTCATGCTGCGCCGGGACCTACTGTTTTCCGAGGAATCCGAACCTCTTAAGGCCTAGGGAACCAAACCCCGGACTACAGTGAGCAGTGCGATCTTTATGAGATCTCTGAGTAAGCGTTCTTTTTGCACTGCTGGGAGTCGAACCCGGATTAGCCGCGCAATAGGAGAACGCGTTACCACACTGCGCCACCGCAGGGCCTACGAAATAGTATTAATTGAAAATAGCATTACTTACGAAGTTATTTTATTTTTTCCAAATATACTTGTGGTTGTATTAAATTAAAAAACCATGAATATAGGGTGTAAAGGGATACGTAAGGTAAATTAGTGAAAATATATTAACTACATTTTGATATTTTCCATACCCTCTTAGCAAGGGCGGATTAAGAAATTTTCTTTGGAGGGTCCATAAATCTTGAAGACCAATTTAAATTTATTCTTTGAAATTCGTTGACGGGCTTAAGCAATAATTAGTGTAAATTTTTATTGTTGGAAGGGGCGGGCATTTCCTAAGGCCTCCCTGAATCTGCCCTTATGTCTTAAGCACACTGGGTTTTATAATCATAAATAAATCATATTACACTGAATAATAATTTCTTCTTAAAGGTTGATGAGTATCTTCAGTGGCGTACGCAGAAATTTATAACATGGGGTTATAAGGATGAATTATAGAGTTATAAGGAGGAGTTACAGGGCTGCAATTCCATACACATACGTATATGCAAAAAAGTATCATAAAGGGGGAATTACGGCCCCACCAAGCCCCCCCCCCCTTTTTGTCATTTGTTGTAAATGTAAAATAGGAAAATTCGTTAAAGCATAGGTACAATGAATTATAAACATATTTATTACAACTAATTTGGAAGTAATTGGCCAGTTGACAGATCTTATTTCATAGGATATCAGGCCTGTTAATGACAGGAACTAGATAAGTGGCCCTAGCTGCCCCATCGAGCCACGCATAATAACACACAATAGCCACACACACACACACACACACACACACACATACGGTAATTCCGGAGAGATGGCGCCCCTTTTTAAGAATTGCTATAATTTCGTTATTTATAGCAATATTGGTGAAAAAATGGCACCATAGTATCCTGAAACTATTTTCTAAAAATGTCTATCAGTATAAATGCCAGAGATATACTGTGCATTCGCGCTCAGTTGGTGTGTGATACCGTTAGCAGACGGGTTAGTCCATTGCAGTTTAGGGAAGGCCGTCTTGGAGGAACTGGTTTTTCCCGCGCGAAAAACCAGTTTCGGCAAGACGCCCTTCCCTAAACTGCAATGGACTAATCCGTCTGCTAACGGTATCAGGCGTCAGGTCTGCGCGAACGCACAATACAAACAAATGTATTATTAATTTACAAAAAACATTGCAAGTGGTCCATTTATCCCAGGTTAGATGGACCATGTGCTACGGGAGAGATGGACCTACTTAAAATTGAAACAGGAATGAGACTAAACATTAGTAATAAAAATTGATAATTGAATATTATAATCACAACTTTTTTTAACTTTATTATTTAAATTCGTTAGTTTAAGATTTTTTTTCACTCACATAGGCAAGGGCGGATCCAGGATAATATTATGGAGGCAGTTTCGGGGGACCTCAGGGGGAAAATGCTTAGTTTTGGACTGTTAAATAGTTTAGGTAAATGTCGTTATATTACAAGCCTTCCTCTATATTCACCAAAATATTTAATTTATGACAATGAAGTAAAGATGGTCTTTTCTTTAATTAAACTATATGGTTTAGGGTAGATTATAGTCAAGTATGACAGAAGGATAAGCTAGTAAAGGAGACATATACAATAACCAAAAACGATAATTTACAATGTAATTAATAGAACAAGTTAAAATTTAAACTACAAAAACATTGTAATTATTTTACTTTTTTTATAACAAGCAACTTTTTAAAAAACTTGAAGTTTATAGTGCAAAGTCGAGCCATCTTGGTTTCTTTGAAAATTTGTCAATTACTTTATTTACATCAATATGAATGTCTCTGTGGGTGTGCATTAAAAGTCTCTTCTGTCATCCGCGTTCGAAGCCAAGTTTGAAGGCGCTTCAAGGATAAAAAACTACGTTCTGCTGAAGCAACACCTACTGAAAACGTAGTTTGAAGGTCGAGAAGCTTGTAGATTCGTGGAAAAACGTCTGGATCGCATTTCTCCAAGGCTTAGAGACTTTGGACACCAGTATAAGACTTTTATTTATTACAGTCGTAACAAACAATACATAAAATATTCTTCATCAACTTTATTTTTACCTAGTTAACTCTAACGGGGGTGGGATGATCGCCTTCTCCGTCCTCGCTGGATCCACCCTTGCACACAGGTTACATTTATTGGCATATTTGGTGCAGTTCTCATGTAACAACGACAGCACAACGTAGTATCCAGTCTTCACTGCTAATACTGTGCATTCGCGCTCAGTTGGCGCGTGATACCGTTAGCAGACGGGTTAGTCCATTGCAGTTTAGGGAAGGCCTTCTTGGAGGAACTGTTTTTTTCCGCGTGAAAAACAAGTTTCGGAAAGACATCCTTCCCTAAACTGCAATGGACTAACCCGTCTGCTAACGGTATTAGGCGTCAGGTCTGCACGAACGCACAATAGTTACATTGTAATCCTCACTACACCCAGCACATTCATTTTCATTCCAATCGTCTAGGTCATTATCGCTAGGCCTATCATCGTATACAACACCACTATTCGAGCATCCGTCCAAAACTAATGAGTTGTTGCTGTCTCTTAGTTTGGCTGTCGGTATCTTAGGTTTAGGCAAATTAATCTTTCGACTTGGCCCACTCAGTTTTGCCTTCTTGACTTTTTGGTTATTTATATTCTCTTCCGAATTCAGCATTTCTGAAATACTTGCTGCCTTATCCAGCAAAGTAGCTTTTTTTTTTTTTTTCAAAATCGGAATTGAAAAAATAGTGTTCAGTAGATTAGTTTGTATCGCCTCATCACCTTTATTGCCTGCGCTAGTTTTTTCGGTGAAGATGTAGTATAGGTCATCTTTTGGCGGTTTTTGGCAACCACTTTTTCTACAGTTGGTGGATCTAGAAAGTTTTGTTCTGGCAGCCCTAGAGTCAGCGTCCTTGTTTTCTGCTTTTATTCTGTTCATTTCATTCTCCCGACTTTTCACTGTCAAGAGGTGCTTTGGATCTAGGTTGTATTGCTTTTTTCCATTTTCTTTGAGGATTTTAAAATATTTTACAGCTTCATTGATCCCCATGATATTTGTTATTGCGTCAACAGCCTTCCGCAAATCGTCTCCATTCCTAATTTCTTTAGTAGACTCCACTTTCCTTTTATATGTTGTTAGCATTTCTCTGGAAAAAAATATAGGTTATATCGGCTATTTTGTGCCAGTAGTGCATTTTCTCAATACCAAATATACAGAAGGTCATTTTATAAGCACGCAGAGACAAATCATTATTATAAATATGAAATTTTTAATCATTTATCGAAAAAATAAATTTTTAACCATATAAAACATGGTCTATCCCGTGTCGCCCTGGTCCATCGCTTCCGTGGGAGAGATAGATCAGGCAGCCATCGCGCCCACTTTGACACCATTACCACTACGGCTCATTACAACTATTGATTGGCATGACTTACACCTCATATGAGATGCTGGTTAAAAATATTATCAGATAACTTATATACACCTTACGGTCTAAATAATACAAAAAACATTTGGCTCACCTGATTTGCACTATGCAGCTTTTTCGCTCAGATACTTGAACAAAGAAGATAAAAACAATGCACCGTAAGATTCACACCCGATATTACAAGAAAGCACTGCCACCAGTACCATCTAGCCGCCGGTTCCAAAAAATAAATGAGTGGTCCATCTCTCCCGTAATTACCCTATATATATATATAATTAAAAATGAAGTTAAAAGGTAACATAAATCATACTATATTTAACGATATATATATAAAGTTATAATATAATGAGCAACATATGTATATAAGAAAAATACAGTAAAAATAAATACGGAATGATAATAAAACACAGAAATAAATAATAAAACTAAAATGAAAAAGAATAAAAAAGAAAATAAAAAACAGAGAAAATAAAAAGGAAAAAAGTGAAAGAAATGAACCAATTTCAACGAAACAGAAAATTCGTCATCAGGGGGAAACATTTTCTAGATATCTGAATAATGAGATGCTTCTAAAAGATAGACAGTCTAAGCTAAAGAGCATATCTTGTTTCCCAACAGCCCATTAGAGAAGAGGATTTATTGAAAAGAAATTTAAAATGAAAAATATTATAAATATATGAAAACAAAATAAACACGCATATAAAATTATTAAACAATATTTTTTTTTTGCCATACACGTGTATGTAGCTCAAACTAGAGCTTTTTTTTATATTTGGAGAAAAAGAGACACCGTCCTCATCCTGGATTCGAACCAGTGTTCGCGCGTTTAACCCACGATATCCAACTAGACACCGCGGGCTAAACGCAGGGCTCTGGTTCGAATCCGGAATGAGGACGGCGCCTCTTTTTCTCCAAATATAAAAAAGCTCTAGTTTGAGCTACGTAAATGTGGGTGGCAAAAATTATTGTATAATACCACCCCCACCCCCCCCTCGTTCACGAAAAATTCACAAAAGTCTAGTCCCAGAGGCTTTTCTGTGTTGACCATATTTGGCAATTGTGTTATCCTTGTGGGATAATAATATCCTACATCTAATACGGAGAAAAATGCGTTTGTTCTTGTCCTTGTTCGTCTAGTTGGTGAGGACACAGCAGGCTCAACCCGGGGCTCTGGTTCGAATCCAGGATGAGGATGGCGCCTCGTTTTATCTACATATAAAAAGCTCTAGTTTGAGCTACAAATACGTGGGTGTCAAATTTATTGTATAATAAATTCCCCCACGAAAAACTCACAAAAATCTCGCCCCGGAGGCTTTTCTGTGTTGACCATTATTTGGCAATTGTGTTATCCCTGTGAAGGGTAATAATATCTTACATCCTCATATACGGAGAAAAATGCGTTTGTTCTTGTCCTCATTCGTCTAGTAGGTCAAGACACCGCGGGCTCAATGCGGGGACCCTGGTTCGAATCCAGGATGAGGACGGCGCCTCTTTTTCTCCAAATATTACATAAGCTCTAGTTTGAGCTAATTAAACGTGGGTGGCAAAAATTATTGTATAATAAATTCCCCCACGAAAACTCACAAAAATCTCGCCCCGGAGGCTTTCTTGTGTTGACCATATTTGGCAATTGTGTTATCCCTGTGAAGGGTAATAATATCTTACATAAATATTAAACTAAAAGTCATAACTATAAACCACTAATCAATCAGCATTTAACCGTAAAACAGTCATTTAGGAAAATTTTTCATAAATATCAAATATCATTTATTCATAAATATCAAATATCATTTATTCATAAATACCAAATATCATTTATTCATAAATACCAAAGATGATTTATTGGTAAATATGAAGTATGATTTATTTGTGAATATCAAGAATGGTTAATTTATAAATAAAAGAAAAAAAAAGGAAAATTATATTATCCATTGCTTTTAAATTAAGTCGTGATATACAAATTGAAACAAAAATAAAAAATATTTTTCATTTTAAATATTACTAAAAATATCATTTTAAATATTACTAATAATATCATTTTAAATATTACTTACTAAAAATATCATTTTAACATAAAAATATTTTAAATTACTAAAATATCATTTTAAATATTACTAAAATATAAATACAAAAATATCATTTTAAATATTACTAAAAATATCATTTTAAATATTACTAAAAATATCTTTTTAAAAATAAAAAATAGATCTAAGCGACCTCCTCATTGAGATAATTTTTGTTTATTTGGATTAGAAACTACTAAGCAATTAACGATTTTCGACTATCTCTAACAGAAATATTTTTTCCAAAGCACACACACACACACAGATTTGTCTACAACTCAAGTAAGGTTATGTAAGTATGGTTGCCAAACCGCAACGTTATCTGTAAGACCAGTGCCTACTGTCTCCAATCCCTAATATGGAGCAAGTGATAGCAATACGAGTTACCACATGTTATCATTCCCTTCAGACAAAATTATCCGAAATAATAACAAACCATGTTAGTATGACCACAGCTTTGTTCCCTTGCTAAACTGTGTAATTTTGGATTGGCACGCGTTGATTGCGCATGTTTGACGAATTAATAATAGTCGTGGGTAACGTGGCAGAGGTATGCGGGTGCCATTACCATCTGTGTGACAAATTTATTTTGCAGCAGAGGCAGGGAACTGCAGTTCTATAAGAGAGAGCAGCACATACTGTTCTTCTCGTCGGAAATAATATATTAGAGTACGTATAGAAACAGAGTACAGATAAACGGGCCTATAGCAAAAGATAATGAAGAACTTATTTGTCAAAATAATCCTTCTATTAATCGTGCATGAAGTGAAAATTGTAACCGGTAAGTTGTTGGTTTAATTCTTGAAACATAGTTGACGTCAGGATTAAAAGTACAAAACGTGTGAATTAAAATGAGGGATCAATTAATTTATCGATGGCAACTGATCGGTGGACTTGTTGATTTCAAATTACGTAATTAATTTCAAACTACGTGTTTTTTTAGGCTGTGAGTACAAGATTACTGTAACTATAGTTTTTTTTTAAATATGTAATTTGCTTTGAAATTAGCCCTGTAATTGTTCAGTGGTAAACGGAGGGCAAATTTTAATAGGTAAAACTCCAGACTATCCAGCAATAACTTATATAGTAATGCAATATATAACGTAAGTGAATAAATTACATGAAATGAATAAATTACATGAAATGAATAAATTACACGAAGTGAATAAATGACTTGAAATGAATAAAAGATTTTTCCGCTTCACATTAGTTATTTTTGATTAAAAAAGCTGTCGTCTTTCTTTGCGTTAGTAGAGGGAGTAATTTGTTTTCGTAATTTTTCTCCGGATTTTTCCGAATTCGGGAGGATACTTTTGAAAAACAAACCACACTTGGGAAACAAATGAACGTCGTCGATACTTCCTGATAATTTTCTTAAAAAGGGCAATTTTTTCTTTGCACACAAAATTTTGTCCGCATTATCCGATGAGGCGTATGCATTAAGCGAAGTATTTAAAGTTAAATACACGTATGCCTCGGACAAGAAAATATAATTTGCCCCCACTAATGAGAGGTCCGCCTTAAGTAGAGCCGCATTAATAAGATTTTATTGCATGAAATTATTTCCGTTCCTGCTCATATATTTAAAAGCATGGCAGTTTTTTAGGTTGTCTATTTCATAAAGTACACTATTCATCTGTAATTTTTAAATTTTATTAATCTGTCTATTGTCATCTGTAATTTTTAATTTTATTAATTTTGAAATAATCCTAGAGCGTCCTGTGTGGTTATATATAGTTTCTATGGATAAACAATTATTGATAATTTAGGGATTATACCGTCTAATTTAATTAACTAAGGTCAAAGCTGAAGACACGACAAACTTTGTTCGAATAATCCAAATATTCGAATTGTAAAAATTTAATGTAATTAATTTTTTTCCGAGCTTAATTGAATTGCGAGTTAAACTCGAATTATTCATGAATTCAAGTTAATTCAAGTATTCGAATTATCCAAATTGCACTGTATTAAGTTATAGAGAACCAAATGTTTGTAAAAAGAACTTACGCGTATTGTTTTTAATTTTATAATGAATGCAAAGTACAAATTCGGTACATTTTTAGCCGCGCAATACATCTTGTCTGTATATATATATATATATGAAGTGTCTATTACTACTCTACTATAAAAAAAATTAACCTGTGTTAAGTCTTATAAAACAGTTCTACCATTCTCATGCTTTGTACTGCCACCATGCGGAAAATTGTTGTATTAACCAGTTGTAATTCATGCAACGCATTGCAATTCTTTAAAGCGCTAATTCCATCAGCCAACATCATTCTCCCAGTAAAGCGGAGAAAATTAGAAATAAACATAGATAATTTTATTATATTCTGGTCCGTCGTCATGAATACTTTATTCAGCGCCACCAACCTATTATATATAAATCCTTTCGATCACGTACAAACTGATAATATTTTTTATTACGATCGAAAAGTTAAAAAACGGCTAATTGCTCATATGATCCTATTGACTTAATCTATAATTTCAGTGGGGGACAGGGGTAGATTAGACCCTTCTCCTAGAAAAAATTTAGCCCTTTAGCCCTTCTTTGAAAAATAAGAAATACAAATGAATTCTGTGCGCCGAGTATTAGATTGAGGGCTATAGTACACCCCCCACCCCTTACCTAGAATTTGAGGTTAGTTAAGCCAATGCTTAATTCCTTTTTTTTTAATAAATAGGATGTATTCTAGTGCCTATAAAATTTTTTTCGTCGCTCATTTATAAATAAAATAAATACATACAAAATATTGATAAAATAAAAGCAGAAACACATAACTAAAAAATGAAAAAATATATACATGAAGCAAAAATACAAATATGGATGAAATATTTAAAATACTATAGTATCAGATAAGAGCTAACTGAGCTTATTAATTGAACACTCATTTTATGTCTTATTTTAGGCGCAGTTGAATCGGCATTTTATGATGGTCCTTCTGATCGTGAAGATTATGCGAATACTCGCAAGTTAAATGATCACTTCATGGACAAAAACTATCCCGAGGACGTGAAAACATTGCGCAAAATAAAGGAACAAAGATTCATGGACGCTCTGCTCATGGAAGCTGGTCGACATGTTTTGTATCGTATGAAAAACCATGCAGAGGTAGTCAATGTACATTAATAATTATTAAAATATTGTGAGCCCATTTCATAAACAAAATATCCATAGTTCTATGCTGTTCGGGTATTTTTCAAAATACAAAATAAGTTATCCACTGCAAATGAATTGTACAATTCACCAGAAGAAAAATTCCATATCTGGCGTTTTCATCGTGAGTGATATTCTGGCATTTAAGGGATTCAGGATCGCCTCGATCCCCCTTTTTTATAAATCATTGTAATACGAGTAATTTTCAGTAAGTCTGGAACAATACCTTGTTCAAAACAATTATTAAATAAAATTAAAATAGGATCAACCAGGAGATCCGCAGCCGCCACAATAGCTCGAGGAGATATTCCGTCAAATCCAGGCGAATGTCTAATATTCAAAGAGGCAAGACG
>QLNU02014802.1:14655763-14673641 GCA_006491805.2 Dysdera silvatica
TATAGATCTCTCGACAGCTGTCATTTTTCTCAACTTTGATTACACCTTCAAAAAAGTTATTTGGCGTTTTTTTAGGCTCCCCAATGTAACGGTAGCTGATTGGGAATTGTGCCGCGGAAAGCATTTTCTGTGTCCATCTCAATGTCTTAAAATTTATGATCCGGTATGCGGAGAAGATGGTCATCTATACCCAAATACTTGCATAATGCAAAACACAAATTGTGGGTGAGTAAAAATACTTTTATTTTGTGTGCAGTGAATGCCAATTAAATTTTCAAAACTCAAATATTTACCACGAAAAACTTTCTGTGTTTACAGCTGATAATCTTCGATCTTCAAATTTTTTAAACTTCTGTATTTACGATTGACAATTCCTTGCATTCTCAAATGATAGTCTCTTGCGCTCAGAATAATCGATCTTCTGCACGCCGAATTCATAAATATTTGCAATCAGAACTGATACATATTTAAAGCTCAAAATTTGCAAATATTTGCACACACAATTGAAAATCTTTTGCACTCACAATTTTGAATGACTTGCATTCACAATTAGCAATCATCTGTATTCACAACTGATACTCTCTTGCACTCAGAATTCTCAATATTTTGCACTCAGAACTGATAAGTATTCGCTCGTACCATTCAGAATAATTTGCACATAAAATTAAGGGTCATCTGCATTTACAGTTGATGATTCTTTGCAATTCAATTGATCATCTTTGAACTCCCAATTGACAAGCTCTTCGCACTCGCAATTGACAAGCCCTTTGCACTCGCAATTGAAAATCGCCTGTTCTTTACTTTTTTTATCTAACATTTCTTAGCATCAATCTGTAACGTAAGTAAAGCCTTGTTTAGTCTTCTTTACACCGGGCCTTGAATCAGTTACGAACCATTTAAAATCCATCTTAGTTATGCAAGAAAAAAAAACCATTTATCAAATTTTATAACTTTTAAGCAGATTTTAAAATAGATGGTTTTGCAATTTATTTTCTGAATTATCTCTATCTATTCATTATAAATTAAATATGAATAAAATGAATTATTTTATCGATATAAATTTTCTTTCTTCTGCATCAATGTTTCTTGCAGTGAGACATTTTTAAAATCAATATTATTTCAATTTTATGAAATATATTACTTTATTTCACAAGCACGAGGTGAAATTTTATCTGATACTTTATAGGCGTCTCATCGATACCAGACCTATCAAGTATTGTTATGACGCAAAGAAAGGTAGGTTTTGGCTCTTTTTTTTTCAAATTTTGAATATACCAAACGAATTTATCCTTTTAAATCGATTTAAAATATTACAAAAGTCATAATGTGATGTAAATTACGGTATTTGAATTAACCAGACTGTTTTATTTTAAACAAAAACAGTTCAGCTGTTGCTGTTTTTTTACATCGTCGTGTTAAATGATTTTTTTTATTACAGACCACAAAAGGCACATTGTCCAAAAGCTATAAAAAGAAGAACTAGGTTGAAAATATGTTTAAGTAATAGTTGAAATTTTGGTTCTACAGCCGAGTAACGCTGCAACAAATAAATAATTTAAAAATTTTGCTATATGCAATTGATCCCCTATTATCAATTCACGACGAGACCTAGATCTTGCCCGATTAAAATTGAGCTGGTCATAGAAAAGAATGGTAAAATTTGGGCACTTCGATGAAAACTGCCACATCTTTTGACTTTAAAATAATATAACTGTTATTTAAACACAAAAACATAAGTAGCAGTAAAATATTGTAAAGATGTTTTAAAAGCAACAACGAGAATTGAAAAAAAATAAAGAAAAAATTACACACTAATCAAATTTTAAACACAGGAATATAATTGGATGCTAGATGAGCACATGATGGAACTCCCATTATTAAAAAATCAATGGTTCTGCTTTATTTTTTAAAAGCCATTGATTTTTATGGTTTCGTGTGAGTGAACGGAGGGGGTCTTTTCGAGAGATGGTCTATTAGAGCAAGGCAGTACGTGGTGAACAGAGAAAGCGGCATTATTAAAAAAAAAAGAGACAACATATTATTGCTCTGGGCATTTCGGAAAAAACTGGCTTGTAACTCGGCAATGCGGATGTGATACGGTTCCCTGATGAAGAATCATGTCCGTATTGCTAAAAACTGTGTAAAATGTGTTATATAATCATGAAAAGGTTCGCTTTTCATATTTTCATAGTGATTCTTACGATGCATTTAGTTATGATAAATGTATTAGAATAACTCATATATATATGTGCAAAATAGCAAATGCATATATAAGATGGATAATGCTCTCTCCTCTCATCTTCTCTATTTTCGGAAAAAATAGACTGATATAATAAGAAATTAAGTATTTGAATATGACAAGAAAAAACTAAATTATAAAATACTGAAAAATTAATACGCACCAAATTTCGTGAAAACACATCAATAATTTTAATTGGCCAATAACTTATAAAAATTTTAGAAATGAATTGCTCTCATTCAGTGCGTAGGGAAGGAACTTGGAAAACTTTTTTTTTTCTAGTAATAGATAGAGAATGGTAAAATACGTTGATATGCGGGGCTGTGGTTACTGTATTAATTAACGGGCCGTTATTACTGTATTAATTAACGGGCAAAGCAAATTTTGAAGCCCTTAAAAATGTTTCGAAGTAATACAAAGATAAAAAGATGGATTGAAGTTTCGCATTACAAAAATGAAGTTGTTCACTGGTCTAAACGCTGTAGGTAAAAATAAAGAGCAGATAATGAAGTTAAATTGAAAATAGGGGATAAAAATAATTAAATAAAATACGAATCATTGTAATTTATTATTACTCTAATTATTATAATTATAACGAATTAATGAAAAGCTAATTCAACGAACAAAGCTGCTTGTTTTATAATATTAGAACTTACAAAGTAATTGTTTTACATACAAAAGGTTAAACACTGGTAAAATAGCAATGAAAAAGTTTTACCAGTGTTTAACATTTTGTATGTAAATTTCCTCCCTGGTACCCTGTATTTTATTTCTATTGTAATTGTTTTAGCTTTTTGGGGAGCCAAGTTTCTGAAACTAGGAATCTTTTTCAGTGGCCATATTATGGCCAGGATAATAAACATGAAAACGTACATAGACTGACTCATTTGACTAATAACATATGTATTTATTTTGACCACCATTTAGAAGCTGCATTATGAGAAGTATGACGTCACACGTAAAAGGTGAATTAACCAAATACTCAATCGGAAGTAAACGTCACTAAAACTGATTTTGTGGCACTTGCATTACATTTTTTGTGGCCCGGGGTGCAGTTCGTGCCCCCCATAAGCACAGCCCTGCTGATACGAACAAAACGATCATAGATATCAATATCAAGAGGATGGATTGCAAGAAAAAGAGATATTCTGCATCTGTTTTGCACCATTTTCGGGTGTTTTTAGGGGCGGTCTTCGCCGTAGAATTCTGACTTCAAATGACTAAATGACTCTCTATGATCGACGAGTTTCTTACTTCCTTATCCAACCCAACTTGTTTTTGACAGTGTTTACATTGTTTTGACTCAACGACGAACAATGTTTGTGACAAGGGCACGAACTCTTACCTACAGCTAAGCAAGGTTTTCAATGTCTTTGCATAAAATTGTTTTCTTTTGCAGGCGTATATGTTAAAGTGAAAAACATGCTCTTTGACTGCGTTCTATTCTCAATCTGTATTTAATTTAAAGGGCTCAAGACCTATGGCCCCTGCCCGGAAGACTGTCAAAAGGTATTCGATCCTGTCTGTGGAACTGACGGTGTGTTATATTACAATGAATGTTTTCTACAAATGTGGACTTGTGGGTACGTTTCTCGAAATACGTGATTTTTACACAATTCTAATTTACTAGTTGAAACGTAACATCTGTAATATAGGAATTTCACTAATTATAGATAGTAGAATTTGATGATAGTAAAATAGTAGTTTGTATGATAGTAGAATTTCACTAATCCGGCCATTCCTTCAGTAGAGGAGCGCCGAATTACCGAGAGTCCATAAAGAAAAAAAAAAAAAAGTTCAGTTCTTTAGTAAAGATTTCCCTCGTGACGTCACGTGGAAACCTATAGTCCGTTCGCGCAGATCTGACGCCTGATATCGTTACCAGACGGGTTGTTCCATTGCAGTTTAGGGAAGGTGTCTCGTCGTAACTAGTTTTCCCGGGCGAAAAAACAGTTAAGGCAAGCGGCCCTTCCATAAACTGCAATGGAACAACCCATCTGGTAACGGTATCGGGCGACAACTGAGCGCGAACGCACTATAACTTCGTCATATTTACGTCAGAGCCGGAGGCCGGATTATTAAAGGTCGGACAATTGAAAATTACTGTAATCGTAAATAGTACAGTGCGAATCAAAAATATAAAGAAATTAATTCGTGACCCCATCCCTGAATACATCTAAGGACTTCCATGTTTAAAAAAAACAACAACACCTATATTTGTCTAATATTTTATAATTATTAAAATATGTTAAAAATATTGACGTTCTTCAGGATTCATATGTTTATCGCAATTTATAGCCTGAAAAATTCCAATAAAATTTACCATCCTGGCTAATAATAATATTTTATTTATCGTTATTATTGTATTACAAGATTAATTATTTATTAATTTCTCTTAAATAGTTTGTAATCGCCTGAACAATTTCGCTGTGTGTAGAAATTACGTTTTCACTCGCTTTATACTCGTGAATTTATACAGGGACGTATCTGGAAGTTTTTCGCAGGGAGCTTTGAGATTATTGGGGTGGGGGAGTTCGCTAAAGTATTGATGTATTTTATTAATATAGTATAGCATGGGTTTTGTCTGACATAATAGTCTTTACTCATTGTTGTCCAGATGAATCAAGTTAATTTTGAAATATTTGTTGTATACCTCATTATAATTTGTATCTGATTCGTCTAAATAAGGAAATTGATTTGAATATTGTTATATGCTCGAAAACCATTTTCGAATAACGGCTACCCGTGTGTGGGACCGAGAGTGTTAGTGCAGTTAAAATAACTATTTATTTATATATTAATTATTAATTCCATACCAAAAAATTAAAAGCAAAAACTACATCGATTTATTTTGAAATAAAAATAAATAAAAATATAAAGCTAAAAAAATATTTTCTCAGGGTGGGGGTTTCATTATATTTGAAGCGGGCTGAGCCCCCTGGCGACGCCCCTGCATTTATATTAATGTATGTACCTTATTTAAAGTCAGTAATAATAGAAATAAATCTTAGAAAATATAGAAAATAAAATCATTATATCTATCCTCCTGACATGTCCCACTCATTAAAGATGATGTGATGTCTGTCAAGACATGTCTTTTCGGGTAGGCTGACGAATCTGGAGGACCATCCCAGCTGTCCAGTATTTACTGTTTCACATGTACAGTGGCCGATTTGGATTTTTATGGATTTTGGATTTTTTATCTTCCTCTACCCTGGAAAGATAGAATGGGACCCAAACGAATGTCGCCTTCGCGATATTTAATCAATATATCCTGTTTCTTTGAAGTTCATTATATTTAAGCATTCTAAAAATGTCAATAAAGCTAGTGAATATTTATAAATGAACAATATTAAAATAACGCTTGAAGTTAAATATCACCAGGTGTTCCTTTGAGACCTCTAAGGGGGAACCCCTAAACTCACGGAACCCTAGGCCCGGGATTACTTGGCCTATACCTAAATCCATCTCTTCAAATATACAGACACCCTTCGTATTTTAAATTCTTCATTTATTATTCGGTGATTTAGTTTTAATTGCTTTTTTTATACAACTGTGTATATCCGTGCCCCCCCCCCCTACTCCCATGATAACAATAAATACATCCATGATATATTTATGCATCAACAATAACACTAAAATAATATTTAATACTAAACAACTCGATTAAAGGATAGGGATAACAATGCTTTCTCAAGTAAAAACCACTAATAACTGATGTTACTACATCAGAAGCAGGAACAGCAGGAAGAAGAAACAACTAGCACACAATATATCGGTTAATACGAAAAAAACTTGGCAAAATCCCGAAAGCAATAATCTAATCAGCTTATTTATTGTCCATGAATTGTCTATTGAAGTCTCCAACGGAAACGAATCTATGGACCTCTAGTTTTGGAACTTTCGTAAAATTAGGGATAAAAGGTTATATATATGAATTATAATTTCCCAAATTCTTTTCGTGTATGTGCGTGTGATCAAACTGCTCATTTCAATAACGATTTATTTATTTTCACAGTAAAGGTGTCACAGCGTTAGATAAAGGTGCGTGCGCTGAGAAGTCAGATTGCCCAGAAAGGTGCATAGCAATCTACGATCCTGTATGCGGGTCCGATGGTAACACATACTTTAATCAGTGCAAAATGTTCCTAGACAACTGTGGGTAAGTTATTATTTTATTAACACACGTTTCAGATCATTCGCAGGCGTACGCAGAAAGTTCGTAAGAGGGGGTTATAGGCTCAATGGGGGGTTACAGAGCTACAACTCGCATATTCCTATGTTAAATATACAAAATTTCATTGCAATGGGGGGTCACAACTCCCATCAACACCCCCTGCGTACGCCAATGTATTTATTACTATCACTGACTGACAACACTTTTTGAAGGGAGCAATAGGTACATGCCGTGAAGAGGGAAAATTCATTCTGCTAAATCCCGTTATTTTTGGGTCTTGATATCTCTGGTTCTTTTATCCACTAGAATGCTGAAATTTTGTATATTGACCTATTGGATTATGGGGCACATTTCACTTATTGGAAATTTTTGTGTACGGGGACTGTATAAAAACTTAAAGTTTGTATTTTTTCAAAAAATAATCCTCTGCGATTTTAATCAATTTCATAAAATTCTGCACCTTTTTTTTACGCCACTTTGCAATTTAACACATATGTCTAGAATCAATATTTAAGAAATTAGAGGGGCGGTCAATGTTTTTGGGACACCCTGTGCATATATAGATATATGTATATAGATTAAGAAACGATTACCTAGAAAAAGAACATATAATTTTAAGTGTTTTTGATCTTATTTTACCATCCTATGTTTCGTAGTTAGTGCTAGGAAATTATTTACTGAAGAGTATATTGAATATAGCATTGAAATATTGTTGGGATAATTAGCAAGTCATCATGCGATAATTAATCAATGTATCTTTTTAATTCTTTTTATGCTGGTGCCCTTTTAACTTATGAAAGAAGTCATAAGTTAATTGATTTAAGGTCAAAGACTAAGAGTGTAAAGGTCAAAGCGCTCATTTAATAAGAATTGCTAACGATTTACTGTGCACAGTTTGGGCATTTTTCTTTGTTGTTAATTAGTTATAAAGTGTGTACATTCATTAATTATTAAAGTAAGTAATTAATCAATTAATATTTTTCATTATTTTCTGTTCGTTTGAATCTCTGAATATACAAGGCTTTCAAAAAATCTCTCTCTGTCTATTTCTATTTTTTCTTCTTCTTTTATTTTATTAAAATTTATCAATAAAATCGTGTCCCGTTTATTAACTATTAATTAATTTTAACGACCAACTAACGACACTCTCCGTGCTAATAGCAGTCTTTTTAGTGTCAAAATCTGAACTTCAATTTCTTTCCGTCAATATGGAATTCAAACATGATTTTTTTTCTAAAAAATATTTTAGTGAAATTTTGAGGCATCGCTTTCTGGAGCAAAAGTGGGTTGAATTTGCGACAACACATACATTTCCATAAGTTTTAGTTTAATATAAAATATCACACACACACACATCTTTACTGCACGCTTAACATCGTTTATTCTTACTCCAATTGATTATTGGCGCCTTTGATTTTACGACATATGTGCGTACATATGTCGCACGTATGTATATATATATATATGACGTAAATGTTTTTAATCACTGTAACATATATGCCCGTAAATAAGGAATTCAAAACATGTAATATTTCATGGTACCTGCTAAATAAATATTCTTTAAGTACACACACACACAGACTCTCCCTCTATGTGTGTGTATATATATATATAATATATATTAAAAATTAATTTTAACATAACGAGACAAAATTAATATAATAATTATAATTTAGATTTTACATAGCTAAATACTTAATTAGAACTTGAGGTAGGTAGATCAACATTTTTTGTTGTTGTTGTTGTGGCTGCGTGGTAGTTACTATTAAATCTGATTCAGTTTTGGAAGAGTTAACTTTTTACAGAAACACTTGCTGTCCCTTTGATTTAGCTCGTGCTTTCTAATATATCTTTCAAGACATTAATTACTGTCTTTACGCTTTTTACATCATAGGAAGGATGTCAAACGGATGCCCAGAGCTTACTGCCGTGATGCCAAATCGGGCCAGATGCCAATCCGGATTGTAAAAAGATCGAGCCCGCAATAAGTCATAGATAAAAGTCATCTATTTTCTGTCGACGTCTTTTGCTTGTGACACTAAATGTTATCTTTGGACTCTAACTGCTAATCAATTACTTTTGACATTCATTTTCGCGACATTGTTTTTTGGCTATTTCCATGTTTTGAACTGTTTTTTAACATTCGAATGTGAAACACAATGCTTTAGTAGCTGGTGGACGGACTTTGTCAACTTATATGTATTCTTCTTCTTCTTTTCAGTATGCTGTGTATTTATTACCTTATTATTCAATTTTTATTTATAATGTAAGCATAAATTTTAAACCTTTTGTTATAATATTGCGATTGATTTTTGTGTGTTTTCGTGGTTGTGTTGTTTTAAATGGCTATTTAACAAGCGAGCAGGCGCACAGATTAGAGGAACGCGAGAACGCGCGCGGGGTGCTTTGCACCCCATCTGATTATATAGCATTATTTCATTAAAAACGTCCAATTTTACAGGGAACAATAAGTGGAATTTTCTCTTTGTCACCCTACCCCAAAGATTGTGACTTTGAAGGCAACAGGAAAGAGTTTGGCCAGTTTCAGAAGCAAGGGTGGACGTTTTTTTTTCAAAAACTGTAAGTTGTGGAGTGTACCACGACAGCCTGCTCGCGGGTTAAAGGCAACTGGTTTAAAATAATAGTTTTATTGCTTTACTTGTAAGAGTAATTCATTTAAGCTTACGGTGTAATGGAATATTAGACGGGTTTGTTTCGTTAGTTTGATTGAATAAAATTCAATCTTGAAACGTCTTAATGGAAAAATTATAATTTTAATAAGTATATTTCAACTTCCTGTAATTTTTCAATGATTGAAATTTGATGATTGTGTGTTTGACTCCGTATCGATCATCCTATTTCTTTATCAACCACTGAAAAGTGAAGGTTAACTTAGGAGTGGACCGGGCCGCTGGCACAAGGACCGGTGCGCCCTCATGGCGGCAGCATTCGCGCCCCCAAATGGACAAGGACTGCCGCCCTCCGATAATCCATTGTATGCGCCCTTTGAGAGGACCCAGTCCGCCCCTGCTTTAGATGTCATCACTAGATTTCAACTTTAGATGTCATTTAAACTTAAACGTAGCATAACTTAAATCGTACATAACGAGAACAGTGGTGGATTTACCAATGGCTTAAGTAGGCCAAAGCCTACGGCTGAAAATTTTTGATAGCGGCAAATTTTCGACGAGAAATTTGCCGCTGAGAAGTTTGAAAAGGCGGAAATTTTTTAGTGGTCAATTGAATTAGGGATTTTAATTTGTTATATTCAGGGGCATAACTAGGCATTGGCAAAGGGAAGGCTGAAATGGGCGTCTCTCTTAGGGCGCCGCCCTAAGAGAGATGCAAAGGGCGCGAAATTCGCGAATGCTTGTGAAAAGACGAATTTGAAATAACCATCACAAGGGCGTCAAATTGAGAATTTGCCAAAAGCGCCAAAATCTCTACCATGCCTCCAGTTACATTTGGTTAGATTGGATGGCAAAATAAGTCAGCGCCTACAGCGGCAAAATCGTAAATCTGCCTCCCTACGGTGTCAAAAAAATAACGTTTACTACTACGTATGCCATTGTAGGGAAGTAGGCCTACATTTTCCCCGAGGAAGCCGAACCTCTTAAGGCCTAGGAAACCAACTCCCACCGGACTACAGTGAACAGTTAGATCGGTAATGACTCAATTACATGGGGCGAGTTTACACGCTCCACGCTGGCGAATTTACTCGCTGCTACTAAACTCTCCCAATGTAATAAAGTGGTCTAGTTAACTCGCCGCTCGTTCGGCTACTGAAGTCAGGGAGTGGGCTACTTTTCAGGCTACTCGCCCGGGTTTTCTCGAATTTGATTGGCTGAAACAAACCCTCGAAAGAGGCGGGTGGAGTTGAAAGCCAGTTTAGAAAAATCACTGTTAGTAGTCGTCTACTGAGCACCTCTGCTGCGCATTTTTACTGAGCGAGTGAGCGAGTTTTACAAGCTGTGTGTAATGGAGACTTGCTAAGCGAGTTGAAACTCGCTCACACGCTGACTAGTTTACAAGCCAGCGAGGAGTGTGTAAACTCACCCAATGTAATTGAGGCTTAAGATTGGTTGTTTGCTTTTTTTTTTGTGTGTAGTTGGGGATCGCACCCAGGTTAAAGGCATGCTACATGAACGCATAACCACTGAGCCACCACGAGGTCAGCTTTATGAAAGGAAGAAATAAGCGGGTAAATTCCGATACGTTTCTGAAACCTAGGTAACTGTAAGCATATGGAATTTCCGTTTGCCTTTGTTCTATGGTGTAAGGACGGCAAGGCTCATGCTGTGACAATACCTATAGTTTTACGAGGGATCCGAATTTCTTTCTCTTAGGGAACCAAACCTAGAACTACGGATCTGTTAAAAAAAAGGCAAACCCTGGTTATCTGCTGTAATAAACCAGAGATTCTTCGCAAAGCTGTAGAATATAAAATTGGTTAAAGGGTGGTAACAACCTTATTGAGCCTAGGTTTTGGTCAATGGTCATGAATCTACTCCTACCTTTAGTAATGCCTGGAAAGTTTTATTAAATTCTGTGTTCACTAATAACCTCTTCTTTCCACCACTTTAAAATGTTCCCTTCATTTCAAGGCTACCGAAAGACATTCCTTCAACAGGTAGTATTATCGCAAGACAGCCAACAGTAGTATGGAATGGCAACACTCCGTGTTCACCCAGAGATCACTCTCGTCCATTCCTGATAAAGGGCAGTGACTGAAACGGCGTTGGTATTCTCTAGTCAATATCAAAAACTGTGCTTCACAATACAGTTATTCACTTTTAATATGTTCTACATAGTGTTATGTCGACTCATAGTGTTACGTCGACTTTTGCACGAAATATAGTTATAAACAATATTGGATATGGTCACAAACCATATTGTATATGGTCACAAATGATATTGTATATGGTCACAAACGATATTGTATATGGTCACACACACAGTATGGTCATAAACAATATTGGACATGGTCACAAACAATATTGTATATGGTTACACATACAGTATGATCACAAACAATATTATATATGGTTACACACGCAGTATGGTCACAAACAATATTATATATGGTCACAAACAATATTGGATATGGTCACAAACAATATTGGACATGGTCACAAACACTATTGGATATAGTCACACAGTATGGTCACAAACACTACTGGATATGGTCACACACAGTATGGTCACAAACAATACTGGATATAGTCTTACACTGTATGGTCACAAACAATATTGGACATGGTCACACATAGTATGGTCACAAACAATATTGGATATGGTGACAAACGATATTGAATATGGTCACAAATGATAGTGGACATTGTTACACATAGTATGGTCACAAACAATATTGGATATGGTCACAAACAATATTGGATATGGTCACAACAATATTGGATATGGTCATATTGATATGGTCACAATCAATATTGGATATGGTCACAAACAATATTAGATATGGTCACAAACAATATTGGATTTGGTGTTGGATATAGGGTCAATCCACATCAAATCACCGAAAAAACCAATACATTTGTTGCTTGACAATATAGATTTTTTTTGATTTTTTATCCGTGTGTTCCTTGGTACGTTGTGATTTAAAACCCGCGGTTTAAATTTTTTTTATGGCCATTCATTCCCCTAAGAATTTTTGCCATCGGCGCCTCCAACAATTCCATCTCCTCCTGTTCCCTCCTTCTCCACCCCTCTGTCCATAAATTAAAAATAAAACTTAACTAAATGAAGCTTAATTAATGAATGAACAATGTATTACAGTTAAATACTACTTACTAGCTGCTGCAAGCTGGAAGTACGGCACAAGAAATAACAAATAAGAAAGATATTTTGAATTATTTTCATATTTCTTAGGCTAGCGTTAAACATATTAGAATAATTAAAAAAAAGGTTTATTTCATGAAATAATACGTCCTGTGTATATATCGCAAAAGTTATTCTCATCGTTTTCACTTTAAGGTTGTTTACACTTTTCCACGTTTCTTCGTTTTAGAAACTTGCCTAATACTTCTTGAAAGTTGAGTTCAGATGTCAGGTCACTTCCGATTGCTAGAACGTTCAATTTGACATCTCCCATGGAATTTCTCGGGTAGTTTTTGAAACGCTCCGAGCTGACAGCTCCATGCTGTACCATTAGTGAGCAGATTCGGGGCGCTTCTATGCTAATGTAGATGAGCGTTTCTTTTTTTCATATCTATTAATGCATAGATTCGAAGTGGCGTAAAAGATCTTTAATTCTGCCCTTGATTTTTGTAAGTTTTTAATTAAAAAATTTTTGAAAAAAAAAATTATTTTTAAATTTTGCGCCTTTAAAAAATTTGCGCTCTAGACACGGCTCTAGATACGAACATAGAAATCTATAAATACATGAGAATTGTGATCCGGAAGCGACTCTTTGAATATTGAGATATAAATTTTGTTTATAGGAGAGGAAGTAGCCTTGAAATTAAACTTAGAAAGAATAGAGGCGACCTTGGAGTTCACATTAGGAATAAGATGTTCTGTGATATGCGTGACCAAAGTGATATGCGTGTCCAAAGTGTCACACGTGCCCAAAGTGTCACGCGTACGAAATGTTGAGCGAACGGAATTTAGAGCGGCCTAAAAACATTCAAACTCATGACATCATTCCAAGTAAGAGTCCATTGCAAGTTCTAGTCTGTGAAAACCATTTCTCTCCGTTAGGTGTGCAGTGATGTCACCCCGAGCATAAGAAAGCTTGTTTAAAAAGTTTGGCCAATTTTAATTAATAAAAAATAAAAAATATAATTAATAAAAATTAATAATTAATAAAAAAGATGCATCCTAACCATCAACGTAGAGTTTACAAAATTATTGGAGATGGGGAGGATTCAAGCATATTTGATCTACATTTATACATTATAATATATATAAAGTTGCAATTTATTTTAAATGATTGGGGAGCTTGGGCCCCGAAGGCCCATGTAACGCTACGCCTATAACTTTCATACAGTCTTGTCACTCCCTATGGTTCTGCAATAGATCAATGGTTGAGCGTTCTCTTGGCAGAACAGGTTCAGTGAAAAAAATGGAAAATTTTAGCCCAGCACGACATTTTCTCCCCTCGCATTACACAGGCATAAACAAACAACCTAGCCACACCCAATATTATCATTATACGTATTCTTCATAAAAGCATCAATAAACAAAAAGACAAAGTTCTTAAGCGCTCTAATATAAATTATAATTATAAAGAAATTTATATAAAGAGAGAGAGAGATCAAATATATATCAAATAACAAAGGCAGAGCACCCACGCTTTCAGGCATTTTAACAGCAGTCTTTCGTCAGGAAGAATTTGAATGAGCCCAATGAATAAATAGGAACCGATTAGTATCCCATAATCCCATTGGTATCCAACATTGACCCATATAGAGGGTGTTGATGGGGTTGTAACCCATATTGCCATGCAATTTTTTATACAAGGTAAAAATTAAAATCCAAAGTCAAGAGAATATCTGCAAAAGTAAGATCGTAACTTATATAGTAGTTAGGTATATAGTGTAAAATACCTACCCGCTAGCAGACGAGATGGACTGAATGAAGCGCCCCTGGTGTGGCTAAATTCGGAGAAATAAAAGAGATATAGGAAAAACGTCAACAACAAATTTATTCATCGTCATTTAATTAGTATGAAATGACATATTATGCACTCGGCTACGTTAAATGCAAAGGCTGCGTTCTCTTGGAGGGCCGATTGGGGCCCCCAAAAGGGCACCAGCTAAATCCCGAAGACATGGAAATATCTGTAGAATTAAGATAGGTAGAGATATGACATTTATGTATTGATTCAGTAAAATGCATATGCGCTGGAAGATGCTTTTGATTGCAGAGCCCCTGGTGGCCAAATTCCGAAGTTATGAAACGTAAATCGAAAACTAAATGGAACACAGAAAAAATGTCAGCTACAAATTTATTCAGTGTTATTTCATTAGTATTAAATAGCATTTTATATATGCTGTATTATGTAGAGTAAATGCATGACTGCGCTCTCTTGGGGACAGCCTTATTTTGAGTTTGTCGCTGCACACAAACTGTTATTTCATACTAACTAAATGACGCTTGTGATAATTTCTCTGATGATATTCTTCTGTGTTTTTTTGCATATATTTTTATAATCTAAACTTAGTTCTTTTTGACGAAAGTTTTTTAAATCACTATTACTGAGGAAATTTAAAAAAAAAATTGAAAAAGTCACCTGTAATGACATGTTGATGATTACTGTCAACAAATTCAGTGTATCTTTCACACATGCATGGTGTATCAACATCCTCATTAGTTTTTTTTAGAAACAGAGTTATATCTGAAAAGTTGTCGACCTATAGTAACATTGCATTTATAGCTCACTTCAATCTTAGCGTTTTTAGAGGGGAAAACTTTTTAGAGTTATTGAGAGATTTTTTAAATTAATGTTCTTGAATTTAGTATTGGAAAAGTCAAAAACACAATAAATTTCTGTTTTTTTTTTGAAGAATTCATAGCCTTGGCCACAATATATGGATTCCAATTTGATTTAGAAATTCTTTGATTCAAATAATCAATAAAAAGATCATATGTAAACATATCAATATCTAGCTTATCATCAAATAGCAAATGATATAATTTTTTACAAGTGGGTTTGTTAAGTGTAAAAATAAATTTTTTAGGACTTAGAAAATTGAAGGTACATTTAAAGAAAATTTTAAGTACTTTTAAAGAAATCAGAAGATATTTGAATAATTCTACTGCTTAGTTCCTCTGTAGACAATTGTTGAGATTTCTTAAATAAAAGTGCATGCCTTTTCGTAGTGAAAACTGTTGTTTTGTCAAAATATTTTAAAATGTTTCTATGTTTGAAAACAATTTTTTCGTAGATTTCCTCTCTTCCAAAACACCGGGAGTTGAGAGCAAAATGAAACTGCGAATTTAAAATCTGAATGTAATAACTCTGCAAACACAATCTTTTTCTCAAGTCTTTAGCTAGGTTCAATATAGAAATTTGAACATATTTAAAATCATGAACTTAGAAATGGTGTAATTCATACTTGTTTTCAGATATCTCACCTACTCTTTTGATCAGAGATCTGTGATTATTAATTCTCAAAATTCATGTAAAATTCTTTATCAAATTCTTAAAAGATTGTTTAACCCATGGCTATTGGCTCATAACGCCTATCAAGATTTGTACATTGCAGATCCAATTCTTCTTTCTAATTCAGACCAACTATGATCTGTCTAAATTTATTGATTCTTCATTTATATATTAAATGGAATGTTAAAAATGCTGTGTTTTATAACAACTCCATTTGCATCATTTAAAATGGGTACATATTGGGCAGTGGTTAATGGTATTGGTATGGGATTTAAATGCTTGGTTCTATAAATTTATTACGTTGGTGTGATATAGGTATATTTAATGATAAAACTATTCAAAAACAATGTTATTACTGTTGTATAATTTGTTCTGAGTACATATTGTAAAATATTTTTTAATTGTTTTCAAACCTATATATATATATGGCCTGCAAAAGGGTTGCTGGTATCTAACTGGAAGGAGACCCACACGCTGAACGTATGTGACGATGTGTGGAACCGGCCAGGCCAGTAACCTAGTGTCCTACCCCGCCTTCAAGTGGTGCAGGCTGAGCTTTCTATTTATGTGGCAAATTAATATTTGCTACACGGATAGAAAGGCGGAAGGGGAGGGCTAATTCACCAACCCGTTTAGCCAGCGTGGTGAAATTATGGCTAATTCCTCCATTATGTTGACACACCAGAAACCATGGCCCCTAGTCTCCAGGTGCTGGAGTGCTCCTGATCAAGGCAGCGGTCAGTGTGGCATGAAAGCAGGGGGTGCTAAGAATCACTGGAATGGCCCAGGCTGCCGTTTGTTATTGACCTTGGCTACGTTTAATGGACGATCCCTTGCTTCTGAAGCAAAACTTCAGGAATTGGAAGAGGAACTAGACAAGATCAAATGGGACATTGTAGGACTCAGTGAAGTTAGAAGAAAAGGTGAAGAGTTGGTGGAACTGAAAAGCGGACATTTGTTTTACTATAGAGGAACGGAAACTGGAAGAACAAGTGGTGTTGGCTTCTTAATCAACAAAAGAATTAAAGACTACCTTCTTGAAGTCGAAAGCACGTCAGATCGAGCAGCGAGGCTCGTTGTTCAACTAACCCAGCGATACCAACTTCAGATAGTACAGGCATATGCACCAACATCAAGCCATACCGACGAGGAGGTTGAGGAATTCTATGAAGAAATCAAACAGCTACATACCAAGGGGAAACAACACATCAAGCTCATCATGGGAGATTTTAATGCAAGAATTGGACAACAGGAACAAGGAGAGACATCGGTTGGTAAATACGGATACGGGGAAAGGAATGAACGTGGCGATCAACTCATAGAATTTGCCGAAGCTGAAAATCTTAGCATCATGAATTCATTTTTTAAGAAGAAACTACAAAGAAAATGGACATGGAAACACCCCAATGGAGGAACCAGCGAAATTGACTATATACTGGCAAACAAGAAATCAATTATTGAAGATTGCAGCGTACTGAACAGATTTAATACTGGAAGTGATCATCGAATGGTGAGATGTAAAATGCACTTAAATACTAAACTAGAAAGGCAGAAGCTCATTAGGAAACAAGTATGTAAGAGGGTGGATTTAAAGAAATTAAAAGAAAATACCGAGGCATTCAAGTTGGAATTAAAAAATCGCTTTTCTGCACTGGAAGGACTTATTGAAGAAGTTGACATCTCAGAAGCAAATGAAAACATTGTTAAGACAATAATTGAAACTGCTGGGGAAATTGGTGGTGTAATATGTAAAAAGCAGAATAGCAAATTATCTGAGAAGACGAAACAACTCATGAAAAGGCGAAGACTTATGAAGGTGGACAATCAAAATACCAGTCGCAAGATCGAGTATGTAGAACTTTGCAAAACTTTGCGCAAAAACATGAAAGAAGATATAAGAAAATTCAATTGTGAGTTAGTAAGGAAGGCCATTGAAAGCAACAAGAGCCTTAGGGTTGTTAAAGGGAGTTTGTCTATTGGGAAGAAACACATCATTGCATTAAAAGGAGAGGATGGCACTGTAACAAGAAATAGGGAAGAAATACTTAGAAGAGTTGAAGAATTCTACAGAAAGCTGTATGAGGGAAACAGTGGATTAAACGAAGACTCTGAGATAGTCGAAGGAACAGCTCCTAAAATCTTAAAAGAAGAAGTAGCATTTGCAATAAAAAGTATGAAGAAAGGAAGATCCCCTGGCGATGATGGCATTACATTAGATATCTTAAAAGAAGCTGGAGAATATGTAGAAGACATACTTGCAAAATTCTTTACCAAATGTCTTAACAGCAGTAACGTATCAAACCAATGTAATTCTGCAACAGTAATTTTTTGCACAAAA
>QLNU02014802.1:14673741-14709411 GCA_006491805.2 Dysdera silvatica
AAAACATTAGAAAAATTTCTTTTCATTTATACATACTAATGATAAACTCTTTATATATATATATATGGCCTGCAAAAGGGTTGCTGGTATCTAACTGGAAGGAGACCCACACGCTGAACGTATGTGACGATGTGTGGAACCGGCCAGGCCAGTAACCTAGTGTCCTACCCCGCCTTCAAGTGGTGCAGGCTGGGCTTTCTATTTATGAGGCAAATTAATATTTGCTGCACGGATAGAAAGGCGGAAGGGGAGGGCTAATTCACCAACCCGTCTAGCCAGCGTGGTGAAATTATGGCTAATTCCTCCAATATGCTAATACACCAAAAACCATGGCCCCTAGTCTCCAGGTGCTGGAGTGCTCCTGATCAAGGCAGCGGTCAGCGTGGCATGAAAGCAGGGGGTGCTAAGAATCACTGGAATGGCCCAGGCTGCCGTTTGTTATTGACCTTGGCAACGTATAATGGACGATCCCTTGCTTCTGAAGCAAAACTTCAGGAATTGGAAGAAGAACTTGACAAGATCAAATGGGACATTGTAGGACTCAGTGAAGTTAGAAGAAAAGGTGAAGAGTTGGTGGAACTTAAAAGCGGACATTTGTTTTATTATAGAGGAACGGAAACTGGAAGAACAAGTGGTGTTGGCTTCTTAATCAACAAAAGAATTAAAGACTGTCTTCTGGAAGTTGAAAGTACATCAGATCGAGCAGCGAGGCTTGTTGTTCAACTAACCCAGCGATACCAACTTCAAATAGTACAGGTATATGCACCAACATCAAGCCATACCGACGAAGAGGTTGAAGAATTTTATGAAGAAATCAAAGAGTTACACACCAAAGGGAAACAACATATCAAGCTCATCATGGGGGATTTCAATGCAAGAATTGGACAACAGGAACAAGGAGAGACATCGGTTGGTAAATACGGATATGGGGAAAGGAATGAACGTGGCGATCAACTCATCGAATTTGCAGAAGCTGAAAACCTTAGCATCATGAATTCATTTTTTAAGAAGAAACCGCAAAGAAAATGGACATGGAAACACCCAAATGGGGGAACTAGTGAAATTGACTATATCCTGGCAAACAAGAAATCAATTATTGAAGATTGCAGTGTACTGAACAGATTTAATACTGGAAGTGATCATCGAATGGTGAGATGTAAAGTGCACTTAAATACTAAATTAGAACGACAGAAGCTCATTAGGAAACAAGTAAGTAAGAGGGTGGATCTAATGAAACTGAAAGTAAATACCGAGGCATTCAAGTTGGAATTAAAAAATCGCTTTTCTGCACTGGAAGGACTTATTGATGAAAGTGATATCTCAGAAGCAAATGAAAACATTGTTAAGACAATAGTTGAAACTGCTGGGGAAATTGGTGGTGTAACCTGTAAAAAGCACAATAGCAAATTATCTGAGAAGACGAAACAGCTCATGAAAAGGCGAAGAGATATGAAGGTGGACAATCGAAATACCAGTTCCAGGATTGAGTACATAGAACTTTGTAAAACTCTGCGCAAAAGCATGAAAGAAGACATAAGAAAATTCAACTGTGAGCTAGTAAGGAAAGCCATTGAAAATAACAAGAGCCTTAGGGTTGTTAAAGGAAGTTTATCTGTTGGGAAGAAACACATCATTGCATTAAAAGGAGAGGATGGCACCGTAACAAGAAATAGGGAAGAAATACTTAGAAGAGTTGAAGAATTCTACAAAAATCTATACGAAAGTAACAGTGAATTAAACGAAGACATTGAAATAGTCGAAGGAACAGCTCCTAAAATCTTAAAAGAAGAAGTTTCATTTGCAATAAAAAATATGAAGAAAGGAAGAGCCCCTGGTGATGATGGTATTACATTAGATATCCTAAAAGAAGCTGGAGAATATGTAGAAGACATACTTGCAAAATTCTTTACCAAATGTCTTAACAGCGGTAACATACCAAACCAATGGGATTCTGCAACAGTAATTCTTTTGCATAAAAAAGGTGATAAAGAGGATTTGAAAAATTACCGACCAATTAGCTTGTTACCTGCTATTTATAAAATCTTCACAAAAGTGCTAACACATCGCCTGCAGAAAAAATTAGATGCAGCTCAACCAAGAGAACAAGCTGGATTTCGAAGTGGATTCAGTACAGTGGACCATATTCAAGTATTAAGAGAATTAATTGAAAGAACACATGAATATGAACTTCCATTGTGTGTGGCATTTATTGACTATGAGAAGGCCTTTGACTCTATTAAAACATCAGCAGTCATCAACTCTTTAAGATCAACAGACATTGAGGATGTGTACATTGACATGGTGAAACGTGTGTATAAAAATGCAAGTGCAAAATTTCGGTTACATAAAGATACCAAAACTATCAAACTTGGCAAAGGGGTGAGGCAGGGAGATACCATTTCTCCAAAACTTTTTACTTCTGCTTTACAGATGATTTTTCAGCTGATAAATTGGAATAACAAGGGAATAAAAATAAATGGTGAATATTTAAATCATCTGCGGTTTGCTGATGACATTGTTATTTTTTCAACGGACCCATTAGAACTCCAAGACATGGTACAAGAGCTCTCAACTAGAAGTGAAGAAGTTGGACTCAAGATGAACCTACAAAAAACTAAGATCATGTTCAATAATTTTGTAGAGGAAACAAAAATACAAGTTGACAACACTGAGCTAGAAATTGCTGATTCATATATTTACCTTGGCCAGCTGATTTCAATGGATGGCAACATTATGAAAGAACTCAACAGACGTATTAAACTTGGCTGGAGTGCATTTGGAAGAAACAGTTTTATCCTGAAGGGGAAATTGCCTTTGTGTCTAAAAAGAAAGGTCTTCAACCAGTGTGTATTGCCAGTCCTCTCTTATGGATCAGAGACATGGAGTCTAACAGTTGGAGCAATACGAAAGTTACAGACAACGCAAAGGAGCATGGAGAGGTGCATGCTTGGAATAACTAGGAGAGATCGAAAAAGGAACACTTGGGTGAGAGAGCAAACTAGAGTAGAGGACATCATTGTTAAAGTAAAAGGGCTGAAATGGCGATGGGCTGGGCATATTGCAAGAAGAACTGATCAACGATGGACAACAGAAATTCTGAACTGGATTCCAAGAGACCACCGAAGACCTAGAAAACGTCCTCAAACTAGATGGGTGGATGAAATAAGAAAAGAGGTTGGGGTGACGTGGAAACGAATGGCCCAGGATAGACTTGTGTGGAAAGCATTTGGAGAGACCTTCATCCAGCAGTGGATAGATAATGGTTGAATATGATGATGATGATATATATTTGAAATTGCAACTTTTTCGTATCTCCCCCTATATTTTCATTTTTTTTATAACTTCAGAATTTAGCCACAACGGGCGCTTCAGTCAATCTCATCTGTTAGAGCATAAGCACTTTACTACATCAATGCTTGACTGCTATATCTCTACCTATTATAGTTCTACAGATAATTTCCTGACTCTTTTGGACTTTAGTTTGCACCCTGTATACACATATAAATACATGGAGTTGAAGCCCCATATATTTATATGTGCTTACATGTATACTTACATGTATCCGAGTTTTTCTTAACCCCGCATTATAAACCTGCAACCCTCCCCTATTATTTATTTGCATATGATGTCCAATCGCCCCATTAAATTGAAAGAAAAGTTGAGGGGTGGTTGTTCTAATAGTCATATTTTAATCCGTGGCATAAACGTAAATAGGTTTATTGCAAAACGAGATAAAACCATCATTGTAAAAATGTCCTTTTTCAACTACAAGATGAACTATGAAGGCTGTTATTATCATGAACTGTGATTGAGTGTAAGAAGTTGCGTGTATGCGATCATTTTCGTTTAACTGAGGAAACAATGGAGGTTTATGAAGAGAGGAAGATGAACGATTGCCTCATTTCCACTTTAAACGTTTTGTTAACATGGAAACTTTATTCTTAAACTTTCGAACGTGCATTTAAATTACCTATAATGCATTTCCTCCATTTGAGCCAAAGTAATGACACGTATAATAATTATGATAATGCCTTGGCGGGCGAAGCTTTTTTAGGAAATCTGGTTACACTGTGTAAGATACACTGAAGTGCCAGAAAAATTGGCACACCTACGTAATATCGTGTAGCCCCCAACCCCACGCATGCACGCAGAAGTGCCACAACACGACGTGGCATGGACTCGACTAATGTCTGAAGGTATCCTGGAGACAATTCACACCAGGAATCCTGCAGGGCAGTCCACAAATCCATAGGAGTGCAAGGAGGTAGAGATCTCTTCTGAACAGCACGTTGCAAGGCATCCCAGATATGCTCGATAATGTTCATGTCTGGCGATTTAGGTTGCCAATGGAAGTGTCTAAAGTCAGAAGAGTGTTCCTGGAGCCACTCGGTAGCAACTCTCGATGTGTGGGGTGTCGCATTATCATGCTGAAATTGTCCAAGTCCGTCGGAATGCACAATGGACATGAATGGGTGTAGGTGATCGGACATGATGCTTACGTATGTGTCACCTGTCAGAGTTGTCTCTAGACGTATCAGGGGTCCCATATCACGCCAACTGCACACGCCCCATACCATCACAGAAGCTCCACCAGCTTGAACAGTCCCCTGTTGACATGTAGGGTCCATGGATTCATGAGGTTGTCTCCATACCCGTACACGTCCATCCGCCTGATGCAATTGGAAACAAGACTCGTCAGACCAAACGCACGCGCACACACACACACACACACACACACACACACACACACACACACACACACACACACACATACATACATACATACATACATACATACATACATACATACATACATACATATACATACATACATACATACATACATACATACATACATACATACATACATACATACATACATACATACATACATACTCTGCCGTATCAATCTTTTTCTTACTTCTCGTTTCTTACCAATGATCCTAATATTATAAAAGATACTTTATTTTAAAAGTAGATTACATTTTGTGTATTTTTAGCAGATCACACTTAATGAGTAAATTTCGTTCTTTAATTAAAATTACATCTAAATGATTTTCATTAATAGGGTAATCAAATTGAAAAGTATCACCCCAAAAGGAAAGTTGGAAAACCAGAACCTAAAAGAAACGTTAAGAACTCACAAGCTAAAGTAAACTTTGAAAAATCGCCAATGAAAAAATGTCTAAATGTAAAAAATGAGGTTTTGAATGTATCCAAATGAAGATAAATTTTCTGGTGAATAAATTACAGTAATCTAATAGCTTGCGATTTGAGAGCATAGAAAAGATTGTGAAAACGTGCAGAGATGCAATCGATGACTGTTATCGATGATGTTTCTCCGAGCTAGATCTTATCCTACCTTTGTAGGAAACCCCTTATGGTTTCCAACAGCTGGTGCAGTTGTCTGCTAAGTAATTGTATCACATGGATCAGAGTTTTCATTGGAAATTATAGACTCTAACTTCCTCATACTAAGTTCGTGAAAAGATAAGATGGTTAGAAGATAGCATGGCTGCAGGGGATATCTACAAATTTCGATTATTGCAAGGCACTAAGTATAAAAACGTTCAATGCTTTGATAAAATCGGAAAACTTTTACCAAACCTTTTAGTAAGCAAACTAAACTTTTATCAAAAACTGACTTTCTGATAGGGGAAGTATTACCTGTATAAAAGAAATGTGTTGAGTAATTTTGTAATTTTTTTCACTAAGCTTTATATGCATGCAATCGTTTGGTTTCCAGGGAAACCACAGACTTTAAAAGGTACAGTAATTTATATTTCTAGCATCGTATTGCGCACTTAATGCATTACAATATAAATATATTGTTTGATTTTTATATGCATTGACGGCGTGTGTTGTGATATATGTATATAAGGCTCCGGCAAATGTTTTGCAGTATTTCGTATACCCCTTTTCCCCTCACCTCACTTGCGGGTTTCGTTCGCTCATCGCCGGGAATGTAACTCTATTATTGACGGCCAAGTTTCCTAACAGTATTTCGTACAACAAACAGAACAAGATAATAGACCTCATTTAGATAGCGCAGATTCACATAGTGCTTCACCTCCAAAGGACCCGTCCTCAACATTAACCAAGGTGCCGGCGCATTCGTATGTGTAACTTATTTTTTTTTCGATGTTATTCCGACTCATTTTCTTATCTCCTTATTATTTAATTTTTTCACCTTTGTTTTCTAATTTTTCTTTGAGATAGCTGATTAATTCCAGTTGCTTGTCGTATATTTTCAGTGTGTAACGAAAATCGTACAACTTGAAAATTCTAGACTTTTAAAATACAAATTCCAAAAACAAAAAAGAAAAAAAAAAGTATATTCCTAAAAAAGTTTGTCATTCTGTAATGACCTGTGAGAAACATAGTTAAACACGGCATTATCTTATTTATTAAAGTAAACAATTCTCATCATAATCAATGATGTAATAGAGATCAATGATGTAATTAGATGATAAATTACTGGCAAAGAAAGGAATGGCTACCAAAGCAATACCAAGTTTCGCCAGAAGATTGCAAAACAATAGTCATTTCAATACTGGCATAAGGTTTAAAGCATGACGTTTCGAGAGCCTGCTGCTCCCTTCGCCAAGTGAAGGCAGAATATTTCAACATAATATAACTGTGGTTAAAAAAATGATTTCTCGGCGCCTGGTGGGATCAAAATCACCAATTATTAACCACAATATTCGCTCGCAAAGGGAAGTTTGATTATCGCCCGGAACTCAATGGGTACGGGCACTAGACTTGTTATCAAGAGGTTATGGGTTCGCAATCCACCAGGCGCCATTTTTGTTTTGAGAGTGATTTTTCAGATAATGATAATTGTCTATCGATAAATTTTTTAACTACATTTTCGAAACGCGTTGCATTGGAAAAAAATTCAACTTATTTCTTGCAAATACATGAAATTAAATTGGTAACATTCAAATTCCATCCCTTTTGTTATGGGTGTGAAATACACAGACGGGGACAGAGGGGAAATGGAGGGAGGAATGCCCAGGGGTCCCGAGATCCAAAGGGGGCCCGGCACAAAAAACTTTAATAATATAATAAACATAATTTGTCGTCAAGCATAATTGGTTAGGGGACCCCGTAAATTCTATCCCGGGCCCTGATAAAATATAATTTCAAACCATTGTTAACCGATTATGAGATAAACATCTCTCCGTATGTCTAGAACAGAGTTTCTCAAAGTGCTGCCGTGGAAGTGTACAAAGTAGTCCGAAAAATCTTCAAAAAATTTCAGGAGAAAAAGTAGTGAAATAGTATATTTAATATTAAGCTTAAAAGGAAAAAATTCGATGCGAAAAACAAAAATTATGAAATTTACATCTTCACGGATGTCTTAACTAATTTGAGAAATTTATATTTTTTGTATATGTGATTGAAAATCCTTATATCGGATACCTTTTTACGGTTTGAATAATTATATACAGAACAAAATTATTTAGCTCAAGATTAATAGTGGTAACAGATAGTGGCGTAAGGAAGTGGGGGGTTTAGGGGGACCACACTTACCCATGGTGGATATCAAACCATATTATTTTCTCTAATGCCGCATTACCCTCACATTGTTTAAAGCTATCTCAGCCCCGCATAATTTTTTTACTTTCTGCGCCACTGACAATAGGGCTTGTAATATTAATAATCAGTGCACTAAAGGAACACGTTAATTTCAGGCAACATATATATACAGTACGGAAAATGTACAGTAAAACCACTCTTAACGACCACCTCTATTCAGCGACCACTTCCCTTAACGACCACCATTTCTGGAAACGGATTTCCTCATAAACGCAATGCTAAATTTACCTTCATTCTGAGATCCCATTTCTAAGTGACCGCTTTTTCACGGAACCGAAGATGGCCGCCTTAGGGAGGTTTTACTGTATCTAAAATAGAATTTAAAGTAAACTAAATATACTTAGTGTATTATTAATAAATATAATTTGACAAAATTTTTAAATTTTTTTAAGAATAATTAATATTTAACGAGACCTATAAAATGATAATTTTTATTTAAAAAAATTACCCTTTTCTGTTTTAGTATATCTTTTGGCCTGAATGTTGAAATCGAACGGTTTTGGATCAAAACTGATTGAGTTGATATTGAGTAATTATTAATTGAAACTGGTAAGTAGTGTAGTTTTCAATAAGTACTCCTAAATAAACGGAATAAACTGATAATTCAATATCTAGTTTCAGAAAATGATTTCATTTTTAATAAATCTTGTATATTACAAACCTTGGAAAAAAGTTCGGAATCAACACCTATAGTCTACAAAATTTCACAAAAATTGATAAGTATTTTAAAGAAAATAAATTTATTAAACCGAATTGGTGTATTTCCAAATCTATACATCGTTTCTGAAATTTGTATGTAAAAAGGTCATTTAAATTAGCAGTATTTTTTAAATTATTTAATTTTAACTCACAACACCGTGAGAAAAAAGTATGGAATCATATTAAAGTTTATTTGATTAGTAGAACGCATGTTCTCCAGGGGCCTTGATTACATCCTGGATTCTCTTTGGCATGGACCCCGCAAGTTTTTGCAGTCATCTCGCTCAATTTTGTCCCATGCGGTCTTAATAGCAATTTTTAATGTTTCTTCATTTGTTGACTGCTGCTTCATGACAAGTTATTTAAGTTTCCACCGCAGATTTTCAATTAGGTTTAAATCCGGGCTGCAGGCCTGCCAGTCCAATGTCTTTGCATTTGTCTCCGAAAAGTAATTTTTAAGAAAACTAGACCTATGACATGTGGCATTGTCGTCCACGAAGCTGACTTCCTCATACTCAAACCGATCTTCGACTGTTGGAATGGGAAAGGCGTTTAAAATCTCGATGCAGGCTTCCGAATTCGTAGTTCCATTTACAATACATAATTTACTTGGGCGTTCGGACGACATACTCCCCCACTCCAAAGATCACAAAAGATGTAGGAAACTTTTTGCGGAACTTCATACAATCTGGTGTCTCCATGGTTCAATCAATCATTAAATCATGGTTTCTCCTTTTAGACGCCAAACAAATGTTCCACTGTAATCACTACTACCAGTGCATATTCTTGACTCATCACTAAATATCACTGAGCTCTAGCCCAGGCCAATTTTTCCTTCGTTTTACCCATTTTATTCGAGCTTGTTTATGTTTTTTTGTAAGTTTAGGTTTAGCCTTGGCCTTACAGAAGCGAAAACCCATAAACGTTTTTCTATCTGTTTTAACACAAACGTTAGCTTTAGATATTTTTTTCCGTTGATAATTTATTGGTCTTGACGTCGAAAATATCATACCTTTACATATTTTCCTTAGAGTTTGGTCCTGACTAGCAGAAGTTGCACAAGGCCTGCCACAGCGATCAACGTTCATCACGCTTTTCGTTTCTTTACACTTTTTTCGAATTTTAAAATGGCGGATTGAGAACAAGAAAACGTCTTTGCGATTTCTCGCTGAGTTTTTCCTTCTGCTAACCATTTAATTATTCTGTTCTTAACTTGAATATTGAGCTTTTTTATCGGTGCCATTTTTCTTTGCTAGCTAACGATATGGACGCAATTTGGCGCAGTATAGCCCAGATGCTCTTGCGCCATAAAAAAACAAACAAACAAAAGAAAGTGATGCTGGTGTGCTATATATACCTCCGCTCAGAATTCAAGCATGCATATTACGTAATCATGACGTCAACTACTCACTTAAAATTTGCATAAACAAGCTTTTGATTCCATACTTTTTTCCCGTACTTCACATGATTCCATACTTTTTTCCCACGATGTTGTTAGTTAAATTTAAATATTTTAAAAAATACTGACAATTTAAATGATCTTTTTACATGTAAATTTCAGAAACAATGTATATTTTTGGAAATATACCAATTCGGTGTAATAAATTTATATTGTTTAGAACACCTTATCGATTTCGGTGAAATTTTATAGACCATAGGTGTTAATTCCAAACTTTTTTTCATGGGTTGTATTTCAAAATAATGAATCGAAAATAATTAAAGAATTAATAAAATATTATCAGGTTTTTAATTAAATAGTCAGATGACTATAGCCTAAGTTTGGTATCCAAACATTTTGGGACCACCACTATCTTTTTTAAAGTCAGTCTTCTGACCCTCTTACTTTTTTTAATAATCGTCTTACTTTTAATAATCGTCTTTTAATAACCGTGAAGCTGTATCGTTACTTTAATTTAATAATTTCGTGACTACTGTATATAATACTGCATATCATTGGTGCCCATACGAGCACTTCTAGGGGAGGCTGAGAAAATTATTACCTCCTCAAAGCAAGCTGCCAAGAATTTATTGAACGCACAAGATGCCGAAACGCTACAAAATATTATAAATATTACAAAAATATTATAAATATTACAAAAATATTATAAATATTACAAAATATTATAAATATTACAAAAATATTATATATATAACAATTAGTAATGAGCTAAAAAGTACCTTATTTTAAAATGTGACTGTAAAACTTTTGAAAGTAAATGCATAGCAGGTTCGGGCATATCAGATTTCTTGGCTTGTGGAGCTCGAGCCATATTCGAATCCCCCATATTGGCGCCCATGCTACATCTCTACAGATATAATATACTAAGCGTGTACCTGTGTTGAGTAAAATATAAAATTATACGGAACTTTTTATCCTCGCATCCCAAGAACTTTTTGCGACCTATCAAAAATCAGCCCATGGCTTCATTCTGGAAGCATTTGTATTAGAAATTAACTATAGAAGCTAAACATGTATCACTAAACTATCCACTGTCACATTTCGTTTCTTGAGGCAAACTACCTTGTAATATGAAAAACTCAATTTGGAAGCAACCCCTTCCTGAAATGTTGCCTTTGGTAAAAATTTTAAGAAGTGCTCCCTGTGAGGAAAGGGGTAGTCAGTTCAGATCTAGTATCTGGGCTACTGTGTCACTTGGACGGTAAATTCGGATATTCGAACTTCAGATTACTGTCCTATCTCCTGAGGTATTAAATGAAACATACCCTGCTTGTTCATTGCAAAGTTTCATGGAAGATGCCTAATCAGTTTCCTTTGTTTCTTTCCTCATGGAAAAGTCATTGTACCTATATCAGAGAAGAAATCTTTCACTGCTGCACGACTTTCTTTTGATAAACGTATTGAAAACGATTCGAAAAGGCAATTATAAATTTTATTTAACGAGCAATTAAATAGTAAATTCAATTCTTTTTTACTATTACAAATCCTTTTTTACTATTAAAGACGAGGAAATGGAGAAATCAACTTATATATTTAAAGATGACGTTTTATAATTATTTATTCAATTTGAAGTTTTATAGTTACGTCATATTCACTAGTGTAATTGCAGGGATCTTGGAGTGCTAAGCCCCCCCTAGGAAGACGAAATTTATGGGCTATATGCAGAGCACTGGGAGTGGCTTTATATCAGCCCCGACTGCGAGACTAAGCCAGTTATATTATTTATGATTAACTTCATTTGCTTTATATATAGATTCAGAAAATGATTGGCTGTCAAGGACGTTGAAATTTGGGCGCAAAACTTGAAGGCCTATTTAGGTCTGTTTTGTGAAATTTATGGAAGATTTTGGGTTAGTAATAATAATTGTAAATTTATTGTTTTCGGGAAGAACAAGCACCCCCCTTATGGATCCGCCCTTGGTTGTGGTTACTCCACTTTCAAGCTCAATATATTAGGTGCAATTCTTAGTCATACGCGTATGAAAGAGGGCTTTCGAACTCAAGTTCCCTATCCCCCATGAGTTATCGAAACACATTATTTTCTGCAAGATAGCATAACATGATCGTCTTTAAATCTTCTTGAGCTCGCCCCCCCCCAAAAAAAATTTTTTTTAATTTGTACACTACTGTTCTCGGAAGCTTGGTTTTATGTAAATATATTGTTGTTCGTAGGTCACGACGATCGACGATCGGTCTCGTACTAGATGTCCAGTCGTTGTGCCATGGAATATAACAATGCTATTAAATTATATCATCAACATATTCAACCATTATGCATGTATATATTATTATATGTACAACCAACATATATACCATTATATATCATCCGCTGTTGAACAAAAAGCTTCCTCTCTTAGTACGCGCTATACACACCTATTCGTAGTATAATATGACTCCATATTGCTCCAAGTTGATATTTTACTCAATCCTCAAAGGCACGAGTGGAGTTTTGAATAAGGTGTGTATTCAAAGTTCCCAAATTCAGGCGAAAATGACGTTTTCCTTCGATTGATTTCCCCACTTCAAATGCGTTTTATTTCACAAAAAATGTTTTGCATTACACGCACACACACAAAAGGGAAACTGACAATTCGTATGATCACGATAAAGAAAATGTCGTATGCAGTGTGCCTTTCCTATCTTGGATCGTGTTTTAAAATTCAAATTTCACACATTACACTTGTTTATATTAGCGCTTTTCCTAGTGAAACCCTGTATTGTTTCGTTATTATCGCTAATGTTCATACATTAATATACATAAGTGTTAGCACCATTCATACATAAGTGTTAGCACCTTAATAAGTGTTAGTTTGTTCATACATAAGTGTTAGCACCACCTACATAGTCACTATACAGTGCAGTTCAAATGTTACCATGTAAATTAAATTATTATTATTAAATGCGAGAACGATAAACGAAAGCAAGAACAAATACCGACGAAATAAAGATGACAAATTTTCCAGAAAAGACGACCTTTGTCTACAGTATATAGATAATAACTAAATTCAAAGGTTTAGATTTAAGAAAGGCTGGATTGTAAGATCAGATTGTAAAAGTTGGTCTGATTGTAAAAGTTGCAAGGAAACAAATTCGAAATTTTACGCTTTTTTTAATAGGCGTTTAAATGTTTATTTTTTTGTGTTTTAAAACTTGCCGTTGGTCACATGTTCACCTGAATCGTGATGTTCACACCACGATACAACATTTTGCACTTTACCCGGGCTCGAACTTTGACCCCACTGACTTGAAGTGGTGGCACTAATTGCCGCATACTGTACAAACGAGGAAAACGAAATTACTTCAAGCATCACAGCAATTCCGAGAGACAAATACTCAAAGGAAATATTTCAGAAAAATAAGAAAACAATTAATGTAAGAATAATAATTTTAATAATACTAAAAGTCTGTTTTCAGATACACCGAGACTTAAAAGAGACTGAAGTAAATTCATTCCACTTTTGAAAAAATTATTTTTATGTATTTTTTCAAGAAATTAAAGACATTTTTAATATCGTATATACTAGGAGTTTTCGAATTGTGCGTCACAAAATTGCCTAACAATTTACATGGCATGTTATACGTACGCAGATAGAGTGTTATCTCCCAACAAGGGGCGCTCTCAAGCGTAGACGTAACCTGGGAGGGGCAAGGGGACACATCACCCCCCAGTTTTTTCAGAACAGGGACAAAATCTTGCTTTTTCCGCCCAATTTTTTTTGCCCCCTCCCAGTTTGCTCTATGTTTAACCCTCAAGCTACACCTATGCCCCCGGTACTCAATGTTTTGTTCCTTAAATGGAGCTGTCCCTTCTTCGAAGGTACAGATGTTGATATATAGACCAGAGGAATTTTGCCTTAAATACAGGTGCCCATTATTCAGGGGTGTCCCTTGTGGGAGGTAACACTGTATTTACAAAATGTGTTTTGAAGATTTTTGTATATTTGAAAACCGTAGACAATTTATGAGAGGTAAAGGGAGTCGTAGATAAAGTTCGAAAACCTCTGTTATATATTTTAAATATGGAAACTCTTTTACTATATACACTGTGTCCGTAAAGTCATGGTGCACTTTTGACCGGTCACAGGAAATCAACGAAACAAGATAGATACGTGAACTCTTCACCAAATAACAGACAAACTCTCCAAGTTTCCGTAGTATTATGTGCAAGCGTGTGCGCACACAGGTGATGACGCAACACCACGAACTGCGCGGCAGTGGATCAGCCCACGCCCACGCCAGTCGAGATGTGGACGTTACAGAGGAAAATTCAGTGTGTTCTGTGGCTTGCTAAATTCGAATCCGTGACCAAAGTGCAACGTGAATATTGTCGCATGTACAACGAAGCGCCACCACAAAGGAATAACATTAATCGGTGGGATAAGCAGTTGAAGGATACCGGCAGTTTGTTGGACAAACCCCGTTCGAACTGTACTGAATAGGTATGAAACTTGGATAGTTTTCCTTTTATTTGGTGAAGATTTCACATTTCTATCTTGTTTCGTTGATTTCCTGTGACCGGTCAAAAGTGCACCATGACTTCACGGACACACTGTATATACACAAGTTTTGTTATTTATGTTCAAGCCATATTTATAAATGGTCGCTTGTTTACTCTCCGTTCTCAGAGAAAAAAAAGCTTAGGCTATTTAACAAGGGATCAATGCGTCTTAACGTACTATCCGAACTACTTCTTCTATTTCTTCTCTCAGTAAAGAACAGGATCTCCGTAAATTGTAAGAACAACATGGAGTTATATGCTTCCGTAATTGCCATATCGTTAATGGATCTTACGAAATGTATCTCGTGAATAAAGAACAAAAATAATAATCCATTGTTCGAAACCATTGATCATTGAAATATAATTAAGATCACAGTCATTCAAGCCCAGCAACCATCTCTAAAGCCACTGGTTTAACCATTAAACCCCACCGTGAATTCTCGTAACGATGAGTTGCAGTCATCATCGTTGCTGCAAAGGCCCTGCGGTGGTGCTGTGATAGTTAAGGTTCTTAAAAAAAGGGAGCAGGCGCATACCTGTCATTTTCTTTCCATTGCCTCACGTGATCGTGGTTGCAAATTGTATTTATTGGCGACATTTTAAAAGTTGCGCCAATGTTTACATTCGTCAGATAATCGCGGATTGTTAATTATTTTTATGCCAAAATAGCGATCATTGCGCCAAAGCGGAAAACCTTTATCGCCAAGGTAAATGAAACCGGAATTCTACAACAAAATGGCGGCTGATGCGTCAACTTAGAATTCTAGGGGCTGTAGTGATGGCGTTGCCTTCTAGCATGCCCTCTACTCTGAGTTTAGCTTCCAAAGGCAAAAATAGGGGGGGGGCTTGTCTGCTCACAACAGTCGGGGTAAGTTCCTTGGACTTTAAGAGGTTCGGATCCCCCCCCCCAGAAAAAACGTAGATACACAGCCTTATGATGACGTAGTGTAATGCAATCATATACCACGCCATTGGCCTCTGTTTTCGATGGCCAATGGTATCGTGATACGCGTTTTTACTCACCGTAATCTGAGTTTTGCTTCCTTCGGTAGCAAAGATTCGGAATCCTCAGAAAACTCTTGATCCTGACTTAGCTTGACCTTTGTTGTCCTTGCGCCGTGAAGCATACGCAAAATTGTTGCAGAAGAACATTGGATGCACTGAAATTGTCAAGTTATGTCTGTTTCAATGTCCCAAGAAGTCTTAAAATCTCTAATTCTTACAAGCTAGTATGCCTTAAAACTAATAAAAAAAAGAGCCATGAAATCACTCGCAAAGGGATAATTGTAAACGAATAAATAAAACTTAAAACAGAAAAATAATAATATTAAGGGCATGACAGGTTAATTTGAAGTCGTAAAGAACGAGATACAAGAACAAAACGAGGTTATTATACTTAAGAAATAGCCCGCGTTTCAGAATTCCAACACCTGAAGCCATCCTTGTCAATTTGTCTTCAAGTAATTGCCAATTGCTTCAGGTATATCCACAGCCTGCATAGGTGGTTTCGGAACGTTTTGAACTCAGCGATCGAGTACAAAATGTGATAAACATATTGCCGTAACGAGCAAAATTATTCATATTTACATACATGCATGTCAATGCAAAGAGTTTATGGTTTAAGAAATAGGAAAACCATTAGCTAATTGAAGAGTCTTTTGTAGTTGTGGTTTGAGGTTTTATGTTCGATGTTTTGATTTTCATTTATATTTTAAAATTGTAGTGTGGGTGTTCCTATTTTGTATATTTAGCAGAATAGTTTCTTCAATTACTTAATGACCATTTTCGAAACATCCGCATACGAACGTTGGATAATTTATTTCTCCATTGTTTTCATCGTCTTTTTTTTTACTTGTCAAAAACCATTTTCCCATCTTTTTCTTTGATCTCTATGCTCCGAATAACGTATTTATAAACGACATTTCTTTTGCCGGCGACACTGTTAATGAGTGGAGTTATTTACTAATGAAATTAGTAAATAAATTAGTAAATAATTTCCAGAATGCTTATTAGTGAAACCACTAAGTCATATGTGTAACACTGAAAATTTTATTTTGAAAAAATTACCCAACTTTGTCAGTTTAATTAGATAAATTAAGACAAGATTTATGAATGACCTTATAAGGTTTTTCCCATTTGTTTTATTTATTTGGTGAATAATCATTTATTACATTAAATAAAATATTAAAATACATTATACTGAATAACATTTAATGAATATCTAAAATGGATAAATAGATCGAAAAAGAAATTAAAACATTTCAAAATACGTAAAATTCTTAATTTTGTTAATTTCACAGAGTGTTTAATATAATTGTGTTTAGGGAAATTTTTAATACCTTTTTTTGAGCGAATAAGCCCTTTCACTAGATGCATCGATTTTAATAGTTCTACTAATCATTTTCTATAATAATAATTTTCTCATTTAGTATAGTTTTTGGATAGAAGGCAGATTTTATCAACTATTTGTAATAGATAATTTTATTTGACTAAAGGTAACGTATGAACTCCTATTTAAAACACACTCTTCAACCACTGTACTCTCCAAATCCATGCTACAGTATACATCGACCATAAAATCCATTATCTTGCTCTTTCTTAATGAATATAACGTCACTTTACATCTTCGTATGTATTAACTCTGATTCTGTCGACGCATCTCCTTCTCGAGTGCCTATTCTTAAACCCCATCAAACCACTCCATCGTATCTGTTTAACCATTAGTGAAAATTCCATCCTTAATTTCTTTACTTGAAAGCCCTACCCATCCATATGTTTTACTTTCCACTGTCCCTTAATCTAAAAGTAAAAAAAAAATAACTATTTATAAAAAGGAAGTACAGGGATCAAGTATAATTGTTTCAACCAACTCGAATGTCTATGACATTAAAACGTTTTTCGTATAGGAAATCCTCAGCGACCATCTGTCCAATTGATGCCACACAACAATGATAGTTGAATTCGATACGCTATTAGAAAATATTGGCAGACACTCAGAACGAATGTAAAATAACGGTCTATCAATCTGAAATGGAATAATTATGTTGAAATAAACAAGTATTTTAGAACGCGTGCCTTGTTTTGGACACAGCCCTAGTTTCCAATGTATGCCGGGAAAAAATTGAGGTTTGTAGCTTAACGACGATTATGAAGAGAGATTTTACTTTCCCTGATAGACCTCATTGAATATGAGCTCAACAACTCACGCATTTATTTATATGCACAACATCAATTACTTTACCTGTGAATAAAATTGATGCAATGCGACTTTACACTTTAAAGCCTGTATTCAACGTCCCTTGGAAATTTAATTCAATCTACATTAAAAGCTAGTTTATTTTTAATAGTGGTAAATTTTCCTCGATGAACAGCGGCTTTTTATGGTATATCCCACGGCGGTTGAAACAGGCGTCAACACAGCGAAACTCAGTTCTTTCTTTGAGAGATAAGGAGAAACCATTAATTAAGTCTAGGATGACCGATATATTTGCTTATTTCTATACCTAATCACTTTATTTCCTTCTGCTACGCTTAAGCCAAATAATTATCGCCAGAAGCCGTGGGAAAGCCTCTCAGCCTCTCATCATGTGCCTCTGGGTTTCGTCCACCATTAGACTAACACTGTAAGCTAACAAAAATTAGAATAATTTCTTTAAAAGAACGTAGTTTTATTCGGTGTCCATGCTAAATTAATAACGATTGACGCATTGACTAAATCAGCTGATAATGAATTCGCAATGAGACGTGTCTCGATGCTCAGACCAGCAACTCTTTTTCAATTTTGGAATTCATATTAATCGCAGTTTAGAATGTATTTATATATCTTGCTATATTATATTATTATTTCTTTTCATTACAAACTTTTTTCTATGATACTGTCAGTTTCGAAACTCGTATGCACCTGTCAGTTTCGAACCTCGTACGAACCTGTCAGTTTCGAACCTCGTATGAATCTGTCAGCTTCGAGCCTCGTATGAACTTGTCAGTTTCGAACCTCGTATGAACCTGTCAGTTTCGAACCTTGTATGAATCTGTCAGTTTCGAAACTCGTATGAACATGTCAGTTTCGAAACTCGTATAAACCTGTCAGTTTCGAACTTCGCGGGTATGAGAAAGATATCTGAGGTATACTGAGATTTCTATATCGTGCCATATATACATGTTTACTTGAATGTATTTTAATATTTTTGCATTTTAACGTCTGTGTGATTTTTGTTGTTCACCATAATTTTAAATTTTTGTGTTTTGTATTTTTAATTTGCCAGTCCTTGTATTTATATTTTGTTACTTCAATATTTTTGCCTTTTAATGTTATTGTGATTTCACAATTTACTCGAGATTTTTTTTTTCCCGCTCGCTATCAAGTCCTAGTTTGTCAACCGCCGATGGGAAGTTGGGAGCTTGTCAAGCTGGCAATTGCCTGTTTTTTCTCCCGATTCTTCTCAGGACATAAACTGCCCTGTAAACAAACTGATGAATGAATGAACAATTAATTAATTAATACGTAATAACAAGTACAGATGTAAATAAAACGTTTCTGACATGCCTTAACAAGTATAGTCTGTTAATAATTTCTGATTCATTGTTAAATAATAATTAATAGTTCCTAATTTCTTCCAAGAAAAAGTGAAACTGGCTACTCGTTCATAGTTCACCTTACTCCACCTCATCTAACCGCCATTGATCAAAGTCTCTACTAAAAGTGTTAACCGGAAATATGGCCCCTTTGCAAGTTTCCTAGAAATTCGCGATCCGCGACTGTTATGGGCTTCTGTTATCCATGTAATATTGTGACTAATGCAAGGGCCGTTTTTCAACTACTTTCAAAATTGTAATTTATACCTTGCACACTTTTAATACGAAGTTTTAATTTTGTATTTCCTAAATGCAATCATTCCATTGCGTTCTCATGTAATATTTCAAAATTTATACGTTTTTACTCCTTTAAAAAGTATATAGTATTTAAAAAAGCATTACAGTGAATTACAGATTTGAAAATAAGATCACGAAATACCTAGATCTAATAACTAAATCTATAAATAAAATCTCTAATAATTAAGTCAAACAATGAGATCTGATAACTAGATATAAAAATAAGGCCAAATAGAAAGGTCCAATAACTAAATTTAAAAATTTTCCTTCCATTGTGTGTTGCATTTATTGACTATGAGAAGGCCTTTGACTCTATTAAAACATCAGCAGTCATCAACTCTTTAAGATCAGCAGACATCGAGGATGTGTACATTGACATGGTGAAACGTGTGTATAAAAATGCAAGTGCAAAATTTCGGTTACATAAAGATACCAAAACTATCAAAATTGGTAAAGGTGTGAGGCAGGGAGATACCATTTCTCCAAAACTTTTTACTTCAGCTTTACAGATGATTTTTCAGCAGATAAATTGGAATAACAGGGGAATAAAAATAAATGGTGAATATTTAAATCATTTGCGGTTTGCTGATGACATTGTTATTTTTTCAACGAACCCATCAGAACTCCAAGACATGGTACAGGAGCTCTCAACTAGAAGTAAAGAAGTTGGACTCAAGATGAACCTACAAAAAACTAAGATCATGTTCAATAATTTCGTAGAGGAAACAAAAATACAAGTTGACAACATTGAGCTAGAAATTGCTGATTCATATATTTACCTTGGCCAGCTGATTTCAATGGATGGCAACATTATGAAAGAACTCAACAGACGTATTAAACTTGGCTGGAGTGCATTTGGAAGAAACAGTTTTATCCTGAAGGGGAAATTGCCTTTGTGTCTAAAAAGAAAGGTCTTCAACCAGTGTGTATTGCCAGTCCTCTCTTATGGATCAGAGACATGGAGTCTAACAGTTGGAGCAATACGAAAGTTACAGACAACGCAAAGGAGCATGGAGAGGTGCATGCTTGGAATAACTAGGAGAGATCGAAAAAGAAACACTTGGGTGAGAGAGCAAACTAGAGTAGAGGACATCATTGTTAAAGTAAAAGGGCTGAAATGGCGATGGGCTGGGCATATTGCAAGAAGAACTGATCAACGATGGACAACAGAAATTCTGAACTGGATTCCAAGAGACCACCGAAGACCTAGAAAACGTCCTCAAACTAGATGGGTGGATGAAATAAGAAAACAGGTTGGGGTGACGTGGAAGCGAATTGCTCAGGATAGACTTGTGTGGAAAGCATTTGGAGAGACCTTCATCCAGCAGTGGATAGATAATGGTTGAATATGATGATGATGATATATATATATAAAATATACATACAAAAAAGAACATACTTTATAAAATAGTCACCAATTGCAGCGAGGAAAACAACGACAAAAGGTTTAAAAAACATAAGCTAGTCATTGTACCCCAAAAAATAAAAAGTCAAAAGTCAAAAAAGGTATGTATTAAATCAGAACATATAGCAAGTCGAAGTCAAGAATATACGAAATCAGCGTTATAAAATCGAACCATTCACAAAATACAATAATTAAAAATGTACACCATTTATAAAATGTAATGAATTAAGTTCCATCAATTTATAAAATACAATAATTAAAAGAAAATAACAGTAAAGTAATACTCCTTTATAATCAAGAAAATACTGTTCGATTAATTTTTGAAGCCTCGAAAAGATATTTGTCCTTTTAGATGCATCGGCATAGAATTCCAAAGTTTAATTCCAATATAACTTAAGTTAGCATGCATTAAGTTATTCTTTATTTTTTGTACCACAAAGTACACCCACCCACCCACTTAGTTCTAGTTAAGTAATTATGTGTTGTTGTTTCTAAAATCACCAAGTTAGAAGCAATATTATTATGAGTTAATTTAAACATAAGCAGACTTAATTTAAAGTTATATAAATTTATAAAAGATATGAAATTATCTATTGCCTGTCTGTTGTGAAAGAGCCTAATATATCTGGTTTGTAGAGTTACAATGCGCCTTGGTAGTAACTTTGTAGTAGAACCCCAAACTAATAAACAATATTGTAAATGTGAATATATTAATGTGTAATATAATTTAGCAAGTATATTATTAGACAAAAAATATGCATTATTTTTAATAATTCCAATATTTCTGCTAATTTTTTTGCATATATAATCAATATGTTTATCCCATTTTAAGTTATTTTGAAAAATCTCACCTAAGAATTTGGTATATGTAACATCTACTTCTGAACTATTATTCAAAGTTATAGACGGATAAGTTAATTTGCCTTTTTTTTCTATGAAAATAGATGCAGTTTGTTTTATTAATATTTAGTATTAGAAAATTATTCTGTAACCACTCACAGCAATTTTTCAAAACAACATTCACGTAATTTGTAGCAATAAAATCTAATGAACAAATTCTTAGCAATAAAATCTAATAAGTAAATTTGTAATAATAAAATCTAGAGTATAATACATACATAATGATGATGTACATTTAAATACTCCTGAAAAAGAAAACGTAAAAAAATCTCATAATACTATTGTAAAACTTCTGATTATACTTTTGCCAAGAATACTCGAGTTACGCTTGTTTCAGAGACTGGAATCCAAATAATAAGGATCTGGGAATTAACTCATCTGGAATGTACTTTCAATTATTTAAAAAATATTGGTTTGTTTATGTCAATATTTTTATGATAACGTTTCTCATCTTTGAAGAGTTACAAAATTACTGACCTAAGAATATCGACGAATGTCGAGAAAGGTGTTGTGAGCAAAAAATAAATTTTACACGAAAGCGTGAAATCGGGGTCGCAATGGACGGGTTGCCGACCATTGCTGTATATTCTTGCGGTCAAATCAAAACACTTAAACCGTGGGAAAACGGATAAAACTAACATAGTTTATGTATATCATTCTCTTCGGGCACTGTATTACGCTATGCATGACAACGTTGATGGACTAATGATGAGTTCTCAATACCAAACCGCGTAAATGAAAGAAAATCGAGGTCGGAGCGATGACTTCGCGCTTTCTAAAAGCAGCTAAGTAGTAGATAAATGATAATTACTAATTGTGTCGTCAGTTGTTGATAATCTTTTGGACAAGAATGGACTAACGCGAGTTTGCATTATTAACTATAAATAGATCCAATATCATTTGTATATGATATATATGATATAATATTTTCCTTGTGTCTGATGCCGCAGAAGTTCATTAAGATCTTTACTAATAATTGCAAAAGGTGAAAGAACATATTACCGCAAAGTTGATGCCTCTTATGCTATGATATTTAGAATATAACTAATATTATATTCTCAATAAATATAATATTCATGAAGAGCATTATTAAGGGTAGTAGGGAATCCTTTTATATATTATTATTATCTCATGGTATGGGATTCTATCCGTGCTATGGTTTTATTTATCGCGAATTGCAAAGCTGAAAATATCTGATTATTCTGAACAAATTCACCATTCTTACTTTATATCAATATGGTAGAATCAACTTATCTGTCTCATTTACAAGTGAAGCTCCTTTTATGTGTTCAAGTTCTCTTCAAATCCTCTCTAAATATCGTCTATGGCAAGGAAAGAGGGAATTTCGATTTATGGATACTTGCTGGAGTTTGGTCAGTTGTTACTGAAATTTCATAAATCATTGTTGTAATTTCGCAGGTTGTTACTAGAATTTGGTAGATTGCTGCTGGAAATTTGATAGATGGTTACTGGAATTTGGTATATTACTGTCGGAAATTTCATAGATCGTTATAGGAATTTGATAGATTGCTGCTGGAGATTTCATAGATCATTACTGGAATTTGGTAGGTTGCTGCTGGATATTCCATAGATTGCTGATAAAAATTTGACAGATTATTACTGGAATTTGGTGGATTGCTGCTGGAAATTTCAAAGATCTTTTACTAGAATTTCGTAGATTGCTACTGGAAATTTTATAGATTGTTACTGAAATTTGGTATATTACTATTGGAAATTTCATAGATCGTTACAGAAATTTGATAAATTGCTGCTGGATATTTCATAGATCATTACTGGAATTTGGTAGATTGTTGCTGGATATTTTATAAATTGCTGATAGAAATTTGATAAATTGCTGATAGAAATTTGATAGATTGTTACTGGAATTTGGTGGATTGCTGCTGGAAATTTCAAAGATCTTTTACTCAAATTCGGTAGATTTCTTTTGGAAATTTGATAGGTTGTTGCCGTACATTGGCAGATTATTAGACAGAGAGAACTGATGCAGGCGGTGACGGCTAAAATGATCTTGTTCTGTATGTAAACTTAAAAGATTGTAAGGGCCATATTTCAATTGCAAGTATATAATGCCATAATACTCTTAATAATATAGGATATATCTTATATCAGCCATATTTTATCTAACTCTGAATTGAGAATGAAATTTTCGCTTGGCATAGCTCCTCCTTTCCATTATCCATATTCACCGGTGAATCAAACTTGACCTTTGATTGTAAAAAAAAAGAAGAAGCCATGTTGAGTAGGTAACACCGCTTGACATAAATATAATAAAAGCAATCAGACAACTTTGAGCGGTTTGTAAATTATTAGTACATGAGCCGGCTTTCGGCTGCGCTAAAGGGCAGCCTTCATCAGATGTATATGGAGCGAAACGAACATACAGCAGATAATATAATCAAGGAATACAAATGGAAAAAATAATGTAAAAGAAGTAAGAACAAAGATAAAAATAAGAAATATAAACCACGCGCGCGAAAAAATAAGGGTTTTTGTCAAATACTTTTAGGCCGAGTAAGTTAAAAGATGGAGTTTAAGAAGAGATAGAAAGGTGCATAAGATATGGTGTAGTAAAGAGTTATGGAGGGTTGCTAAGCATGTATTGCCAGGCATGACTAATGTGAATTGGTTGTTCCGTATTAATTGTGGAGGAGCGCCTATGGTATATCTCCAGTGCTTCCCTGAATCTGAGACTTTTAAGGCTATTTCCGGCATGTGCCAACAGTCTGGTATGGTGGAATAATGGGGTGGCGCCATTGGATTGGATGTATTGGGCAAGACTAGTATTAAATCTATTGTGATTTATATCTGCCATGTGCTCTTTGAGCCTAGTCTGTAATTTCCTAACTGTACTACAGATGTATTGTGTATGGGAGTTACTGGAATTATTTGTAATGGGGATGGTGTATACCCCCGCCTTTTCATAGGAGTGCATGGGGTCCCTATCCCTTTTGATCTTGCCCAATACATCCAATTCAATGACGCCACCCCATTATTCCACCATACCAAACTGTTGGCACCTGCCGGAAATAGCCTTAAAAGTCTCAGATTCAGGGAAGCACTGGAGATATACCATAGGCGCTCCTCCACAATTAACACGGAACAACCAATTCACATTGGTTGTTCCGTGCATAGCAATACATTCTTAGCAACCCTCCATAACTCATTACACCATATCTTATGTACCTTTCTCTCTCTTCTTAAACTCCATCTTTTAACTTACTCTGCCTAAAAGTATTTGACAAAAAACCCTTACTTTTTCGCGCGCGTGGTTTTTATTTCTTATTTTTATCTTTGTTCTTACTTCTTTTACATTATTTTTTCCCCATTTGTATTCCTTAATTATATTATCTGCTGTATGTTCCATTCGCTCCATATACATCTGATGAAGGCTGCCCTTGAGCGCAGCCGAAAGCCGGCTCATGTACCAATAATCTAACAAACCGCTCAAAGTTGTCTTTATTGCTTTTATTATATAGAAGAAGCCATTTTTAACAAGCTTGGAAAGCGAATCTGGATGACAAGTAAATCGCAGAGTGTCCGGACACACCAGTGCTGAAATAAAAGTTATCATTATGAATCATAGAACCCGATTTTTTATTTAATAATGACGGATTTAATAATAACAGGGAACAACCTGTCATTTTAATTAGAGTTTCTGTAATGAATTCCTGCAAGGAGGCAAGAAAGAGAAGGAAACTGATCAAATAATGATGATAATATTCGTACGACCATGTTTTGACCTTTAAGGTGAAGCATACTATTAATAGAACGTTGATCTGTTCGATGCAGATGTTCGCATTTAAAGCGTGAAGTTGCACAAAATAGCAATATAGTATTGAACAGCTGGAAGTTATCAGCTATGTTAATATTAAATAGGGAATAAAAGTAATTCCAAACATTGTTATATTCTTGGTATTTTGATATATACAAAGGGTAGGTAAATATTTAATTCCGAAGAGAGTTCTATATTTCCTTTAACTATTTATAGAAACGTTTAATATAATACTTAATCTATTACATAATATAATAATTTAATAGTTAATATAAAGTAGTTAATACGTAATTTAATATTTTATATATAATACTTAATATAATATTTGATGTAATATTTAATATAACAATGATAATGTTAGGCGACAGCGTATAATAAACAAAACAAAAAAGGGTACTTAGTATACTACTAAATTGAATACTTAATGTAATACTTAATTTAATATTGATATATAATATGTAATGCTAACAATAATAATAATAATAATAATAATATTGTTGTCTTACTTTCTAAAATTATTTAGGCGCAACCATGAAATAAACACCTTAAAAATGGAGCAAACTTTTTCATGTCATCGCCCAAGGGAATTTCAGAGCTGAGTTGAAAATAAATTTTTCGAAAATGGATAGTTCTAAATTTGTTAAATTAATATGTAACCTAAAATTTAATCAAGCACAAATGATTTAAACAATTTCCTCGAAGTATTTGCTTTTCTGTGTAAAAATAATTTATTTCCCACTGTAGTTAATTTTCTAACCGTAGTAATTAAAATAACAGTTTCGAAGTTACGTGGCAGAGGTTTAAATTTATTTCTGAATAATTAACAGGTGTCTAGTCAAAGAAATTTCATATATTATAATTTGACAACGGAAAAAGCTGTTTCCTGTTTCATAACTGACAGTGCAACAATACCAATGCTTAGAGTCTGAAATACATTCATTTCCGTCTTTTACAATAAAGAGGAGGTGGGGGGGGGATGAATCTTGGAAGAGAAATTGATGCCACAGCCACCGAAAACGGAGTGAAACCTGTATGACTCGACATAAACTTTAAGGTCATGAACCAGGAAAAATACCTTTTTTATGCTGGATATTTCTTCACAAAGAAAACAGTTAATTCAAAAATGTTGCAAATTCAATAACACGGTACCGACTAATTTAAATAAAAGAATATCTCCATTAGCATAGAAAATAGTAAGACAATGAATAATGGTTTCTTCAGCGGTTCAGCAGAGCAGTAAACATTTGCAAAATATCTGACTATAGAAAAAGTCGCTCCATTAAATATTGTGATAAACAATTCTTTAGATTATACTATAACAGATGAAAGCTCTTAAAATTATTCTATAATAAGTAAAAGTTACTAAAATATTGCTGTGATATTTTTACTACAAAAGAACACGTTGAAGGGTAAAAGTTCTTTATATAATACTGTGAAACTCTTAGTATGAAATAACACTATATAACTTTTGCTGTGAAATAAATACTATACATCTTTTGCTATGAAATGATACTACTTCAACTTTTTCCTTTAAAACTTAAAGCCCCTTAACTATTTCTAATAAAACATACATATATGTCAGCATACTTAGTTTGCCTTTACAGAAACTGATTTTCCTAAACTCAGATTAGTTTTTGAAAGAAGGGTAAAGAATCATTTAGTTTCAGAATCATTGGTTTCAAAAGTAGGAAAACCATATTTACATTTTATATGCAAGTATATTAGGACCCTTATATAACAAGTAGCTTGAGACTAACTGAATTGTTAGTTATATCCAATTCGCTCGCTATAGACGTTTTAGAATTTAGAATTTCGAACATTGAAAATAAAATGTATACAGGGAACACACGTGCATGCAACAAGCATATAATAATATTCGACTTTGAATATTATTATTATATGCGTATTATTACTTAAAATTTAATGAACAACGTATTATATTACCACCTGGATTTCAGTCTAATAAGCATATTATATAAGGAAAAAAGCGTGATATAAATGAATTTATGGTAGTAACCCTCCACAAAATAAACTTTTGTTTTGAGATCAACAACGTACAATTCTCAAAATTATTGAGAAGAGGATCCCAAATACTTATTGTATTCAGACATGGGGCGTAATCTGGCGGGGCCTTGAAGGGCACTTCCCACCCTCGTTTTCCAGAAAAGAGGCAAAATAGTACTTTCCCAAATAATTTTGGGTGTTTTTGCCTCTCCCCACAGTTTGCATATTTAACCCCCAAGTTGTGGACTCAGTGTTTTCTATTTTATCGTTTATTTTGTATTAGTCGTATTTATTTGTATCCTTCTCTATATATAAAATTATGGGGGGGGGGATTTTGAAATTGCGCCTTCATGTCGAATGAGAGAGGCTTGGGCTCATTCATTTTTTTCTACGTCACATTTGGGCATTGCTTAAGCTAAATCTGAAAATAGTTTGCAAGCGCCACACACACACGCGCATACAAACTATTTTGGTTAATATCCAAATGTGTGTAGATGAACAAATTCGATAAACATGAAGGCCTGATCAAATCTATAATTTTAATTGTGTTTCGCCTCTGCTTCCAATCATCACCCCAAAGTCACCTTTCCGTTTTATTCTTGCTCAACTTACGTCTGTATACCTGTATTTACTTCAGAATAAACTGAAAATGCGCGAGGACATAGCGGCATAGGACAAGAATCTAACGACCCATTGCTGGATATTAAAACACATTATTTTCTCACAGTTCATCATATAAAATCCCATAATTTTCAAATTTCAACGCTACTGAGAGGACAGTAACAAACTGACCAAAATAAAATAAACAACTCACTCGCACCACACAGCCTCTTCTCCAATAACTAAACATATACAAGGCGACTTCTTATTATGTTTTGTGTTGAATCCTTTATATTTTTTAGGATATGTTGTACATTCCGCTTGCAAATGTAGCGCATCAAATACTTTTGAAATCCATTATGCCATATATATAAATCAGCATATAATTTCCTTGGAACACGAAAGTATATTTAGATACAAGAATAATTTTGTAAACTGCAATAAGTAGACTAATTATACTACTGCCACTAGAACCGAACTACCCACGCATGGCGAAATCTAACTTTGCATCCGTTGCTCATCTCCAACAAGCACCGCATAATAAAACAAAGGTCAAGATGCTATCGCGACAATGCATTGCATCCGAATTCATCGGTACAACCCACACAGCAAGGAAAATTGCGCAATATAGTATTCTTGGAATAACAAATTCTTCAAGCAATAACGATTATTTAAAATTATTCAAAGAATCGCATTTTTAAAATAGTTACTCATGGATGCTTCGGCAACGTGAACGAGGACAATATTATCGATCATTTAAAGAAATTATAAAAAAACAAGAAACTGATCAAATAACGTTGATCCAGTGACTGATCGACCACCGAAGGTTGGTACAATTGCAGTTTTTGCAGCTTTAGACAAGTAGTGATCAAGCAAATCTCACACTCTCTTAATAATATGAATATAGATCTTAATAAAAAATAATTATAAGGATCTTAAATATTATGACGTGTTATCAAATAAGAAAACGGCTATGATAAACAGCTAGGATAAATACATAAAATGTTTAAAAACCTTCATCAAGAAGAGGATGGATGACAAGTTGAAAATTTCAGATTTTATGCAGAAAACCTCTTCATTAGCAAACTCTGTTAAGTAGAGTTTTACTGTATTCTTTTGGTTTACTTTAATGTTCTGTGATAGAATATATGTCTCATTTCTTGAATATCTGTCTCATTTCTTAAATATATGTCTCGTTTCTTGAATATGTATCTCGCTTCTTGAATATATGTCGCGTTTCTTGAATAGTTATCTCATTTTCCAACTTGGATGGTCATGACTTGACCAGCTGATTCAGGGCCGTTCTTAGGGTGGAAAGCTGGGCAGCCTCCCATGGCCGCTAAAATTTAGGGCCACCAAAGAAGTGTAGTGCAAGAACCAAAAAACCCCGTTTTTAGTGACCCTTATATACTTTCGGCAGAGTATTTGGTCAGTTGACCTTTTGGGTGTAACGCTGTACTTCCCATAATGTCATGCAGCTTCTAAATAGTGATCAAAATAAACAACCGTGCTATTAATCAAATGCCGTTACTATCAGTAGATTATTGACGTTATCGTGTTTATTACGATGATGGCCAATGTGGCCACTGTAGAAACTCCAAGTTTACGACATCTGATAGATAATTTCGCTTCACAAAAAGCTAGAAAAATTACTTTGTAAGTTGTAATAGACAAATAAAGGTATGTATTCATTGAGATAGCTTTTCATTATTTCGTTATAATTATAATAACTCGTATTTTAATTAATTAATTTTTATCCCCCATTTTCAATTTAACTTCATTATCTTCTCTTTATTTTTACCTTTGGAGTTTAAACCAGTGAAGAACTTTATTTTGTAATGCTAAACCCTGGTCAGTTTCTTCATTGTTGTGTTATATTAAAATAATTTTAAGGGCAACTAAAATATGTTTTTTCCGGGACCGCTAACTCCAGAAGAATATCCCTAAGCTGATTGGTCATCGGCAAGCTGTCTGGTCTGCCTTCAAGTCATCTATCCTTCCTTACCTGAAAATTATAATTTTAATGTATTTATGTTCGTGATCATTAAATGAATTGAAACGAGATGAAATTTCACCGCTTGGTCTTCATTCCTTGAGAGATTTAACTAAATATAATAACATCTCACTGAACCTTTCCAGATTCTTTCAATCGCAAAAGTGTTTTTATACAAGAAGGATTGCATTGTATGCTAGCATCCATAATGGACATGATTCTAGTGTTTCTTAGCATCTATATACAGTGGATGCGAAAGTATGTTTACAATGGAATGTTGACAACTCTCACCCGTATAGCAAAAAAAATATTAACAGTAGAATTTTTCAAATTTAATGGAATAAGTACAAACATATGTCTTTATTTCTTGAAAATTACAAACTTGTAACACAAATTGGTTTCATATATTTAAACAACATTTGAACCCTCTCCAGAATATGAAGAGCAAAATTAAGTTTACAAATAAATAAAACATCAAAAAAGGTAAAATTAAAAGCAAATTTCTGTGTCCATGTAATTTGCATATTCAACGATTCATGAGAATGTGCGAGTCATGGGCTGATAAAGGGTAGAGTGAAAATGGTGAAAACACGGGAACTATCGGTGATTGAAAGAACAGCCTTAACTAAAGACAGAGTGGATGGCAAATTATCCTACAGACAGTTAGGAGAAAAGTATGAAATAAGTGCAATGGGAGCTCAGAAAATAGTGAAAAGATATGAAACCAATGGACACGTTGTAAGCACCCAAAGGACAGGTCGAAAACCAAAGTTCACAGAAAGGGAGCGCAAGACGATTATGAGAATCATAAACAAAAATCCATTTACATCAAGAAGGGAAATTCAAGAAACATTTCAAGATCAATTCAAAAAGACAATATCACGGAGACAAATTTCAAGGGTGTTAAACAAGGTGAGATATAAAGAAAGAATTACACGTAAGAAACCTTATATCTCTTCCAAAAATAAACAAAGGAGTTCAAAATTTGCAATTCAACATGCTGATAAGCCACTCAAATTCTGGGAAAATGTGATGTGGAGCGATGAAAGCAAGTTTGAACTATTAAAACAACAGAAGAAAATAGTGTTTAGAAAAGGAAGAACAGCGTTTAATGTCAAGAATTTGCAGCCAACAATCAAACACCCATCATCAGTTATGGTTTGGGGTTGTTTTGCCAACAATGCAACGAGAAATTTGGTATTCATTGATGGCCTTATGAACTCCCACAAGTATAAGGAGATTTTGGAATCAAATTTAACTCTATCCAAGGTGAAGTTGGGATTGAAAAGGGGTTGGTCTTTCCAACAAGACAATGACCCCAAACATAAATCTCGTATTTTAGTTGCTTATTTTGCCTCCAAGAAGATAAAGGTGCTCGAATGGCCATCTCAGTCATCTGATTTCAACCTCATTGATCATCTTTGAGGGATTTTAGACAACCGTGTGCCATTATCATGTCGCGCAAACATCCCTGCATTCAAAACTGCATTTCAGGAAGCTTGGAGCAGCACCCCACCAAATGTTATGATTAAATTAGTCCACAGCATGCCTCAACGTCTCCGTGAAGTCACTCGGGCCAAGGGAGGCCCCACCAAGTACTAGATTTTTACTGTTTTTTTATGTTTTATTTATTTGTAAACAATTTTGCTCTTCAAATTCTGGAGGGGGTTCAAATCTTGTTTAAATACATAAAACGAAGTTGCGTTACATGTCCGTAAGTTTCAAGAAATAAAAACATATGATTTGTACTTATTCCATTAAATTTGAAAAATTCTACTGCTAATAGTTTTTTTGTTATACGGGTGAGAAGTGTCAATATTCCAGTGTAAACATACTTTCGCTCCCCACTGTATATGTGTAATTTACTACGACATTGATTTATGTCTTAAATCAAAGTAAGCCAGCATTTGTAAACAAGGAACTGATATTCCCTAAATAAAAGCTTAGTAGTATTCTTTACACACCATGATGACGAAATGGGTGGATAAATAGCTGAGACTTCTAACACCCAACAACTTAGACTACATTTCCAGTACCATCTGTTTTTATGAACACCACCACTACCATGAACAGAAACCACATAGTACTTAAAGTTTAGGAACTACAATTTCTGTTTCTTAATACATTTTGGAAGTGTTGACTGTATTTTCACTACCATGGTCAGATGTATTTTTTGTAGATTAATTTACACTTTCCTCTCTCCGGCTCTTTTCGTGGTTGAAATGTCATGTTTTCTTTACACGTTAAGAACCTTCAACGTGTATACACCGAACTTGAAAGTTGACAAATGATTGAGCTACAAGACCAGCTGCCCACTTTTACTAACGTTTTAACGAGAGTTTCCGCCTAAATACCCACACTTCTCCTTGTCGTATTCATGTTGCCTACGTAGTATTCGTAGTATTTAATTGGAAGAATGCCCACTGGTTGAAAGTTGATGAAGTTACGTAGAAACTGTTGTGTTACTTACTTGGTTTCCTATCTCCTCCAAAGGTCAGTTACCTGGTATCTTACCTCCTCCGAAGGTCAGTCATCCAGTACCTTAACATCCTCTAAGTCACTTTTTTTCAGAAAATAAAAATAATTATGAAACCTCAAAAGGATGTAAACTAGATTACGGGAAGAAAATCAGCACCAAACAGACGTCAAAGTTAAACTACATTTCGTGCTGTTATTGATACAAATAAGCAAACAAATGGATATTCATGCAATATCCCTGAGGTTAAGGATCTTATGGAAATGCGAATCACAATCAGATCGGCCCTCCAATACTATCACACGATTCTGATGATGCCTGAAGGGTATTCCGTTAGCAGAAGTGATCGGCAAGTCGATGCTGTGCAATCTAAATCGATGAACTAATTTAGCGTATAAAATTTAATCGATACGGTTAGAGCAGAATAATCACAGAAGTGCTACAATTAATAATCCATAAATCTGTCTAGAATCTTTTTCTCAGCACTATTCCTAACAACCTCTATCACTTAGAATACAAATGAGGTGTAAAACAAATGGCTCCGAGACCCAAATTCGTATGCAATAGAAAAATGCATCATCAATACATTTTCCCGTCATTGCATACGAATTTGGGTCTCTGTAATTACATAGAACTATATTAGCTATATAAAAACTACCACGCATTCTGCATATAATTAACATTTTCCTTCCAACTACATTGAAAACAGAACTTCTACTTTCTGCTTATATAGATTCTACGCAAGTTGTCTGCCAATCGCGAAAACTCATGAATATATAATTGTTATGCTTATATGTTAAAAAATTTTCGTGATTTTTCTTAAATCGCGATTTTTCTTTAAGCTCCTTTAAGAAATCCAGTAAGCACTCCAAATAACGATGACACTTTTCGGTTACAATAAACGCTTTATTTAATGATACATATTCTGTTTAACGTCTTTTCCTGTTTAAAGGCGATTTTCTTCCGTTCTTCGAAAACCATTAATCGGAAAGAATGATGTACTTGCCATTATGGAATGGGGAAATCTACGTTATCACTAGACGGTGGCTTAGGGTAGGGGTGGGCTCAAGGGGCTATATTAAATTATTATCCTTCTGTACCGTATTATGGTCCACATATCTTTCACGAATGGCCATCACGCTTGACTATTGTTTACGATGTAATAAATGCAATAGTATAAATAGTAAATGCAACAGTATAAGTAATAAATACAATACTATACTTAGTAAATGCAATAGTATAAGTAATATTTACAATACTATAAATACTAAATTCAGTGGTATGTCGCAAATCCTAGTTTTCAATATACGCGAAGCCACACCATTTTTCAAAAATATACATTTCCCTAATAACACTGCAATGCGCAGAAAAATGCAGAAGCGTGATATTAAACAATAACAAGTAAGCGCAATCTGTTTTCCAGTATAGGAAAACCAAAACCACAAAGAAATGGCCCAATGGCCGCAAACCGGCCTCACGCAGCTAGGCTGAAAGGGATGCCTTGGAAGGAAAAAAAAAGGTCAATGCAGGGAGAGGCAAGAAAGGTGCATTTTTCCCTCAACCTCATTGCAACGGATCTAGCATGGCGGACTGATTTAAAGGGAAGACCTTGACCAAAAGAGGCTATTTTGAAGGTCAGTAAGACAACGAATGAGTTGTGTTGAGAACATCTCTCGAAAAGAACTGCTGTCCTCTTCATCTTTAGTATCCTCACTCCTCCCTCTTGACTACAGAGTCATCGCTTGATACGCAGAGCTTGAAAGTGACCTTGGTTTACGTGTCCAAGATGAAGGTAAGCAAATCTTTTTCTTCCATTATCAAATTTATAATCCTTGTATTTAAATTTAAATTTTTTAATTTTCTCATTTTGTAACAAACCAAATTTTAATAGCTATTATTCCTATTATTGTTTTACGTTAGCAGACAAAATGGTCCCTTTTATATCTAATTAAATCAAAAACTCATCGATAAAATATCAACTTTACAATGGTTCTCACATGTCTTAAAATTTAAATAATGACATACACCCTATGAATCAAAGTTCAGTGTCTATCCACATGCATTTTAAAAACAAAGAATTTCTGCATACCAAATATAAACCAAAAAATGCTCAGTTTTATGTGTGATGTGTAAATTTTTTAGAAGTGCTATTCTTTTTACTTTTCTTCAAAAACAATGCATAGCACCTCAATTTAATAGCAATACAAGACGAATACAGCCATCTATAAAAATTCTCTGAAAAAATAAAAGACTAAAAATTTTGACAACTTTACGTAAATTTTGGCATAGATCAGCGGTTCTTTAACCTTCCTGGATCACGGAACCCCGTCAGAGATCACTTGCCCTCGCGGACCCCCAAGAATTAACTCAAAGTTTAAAGCCCGGAATTTGCATCATACATATGCTAGTGTTTCATCACTAATTCTCGCCATTTTTTCACCGAATTTTTCATTCCCTCTTAATTTATTCTTACCATTGAAAAGTAAATGCTCTTGTCTAAGTATTTTTCCAAACCTTTGCTGAACAGTGGGAGGATCTCACGAACCCATTGATGAGATACAGCGGACACCCAGGTGTCCGCGGATCACAATTGAAGAACCGCTGGTATAAATGATTACAGCAAGTAATTATGGCATTGGATTTCAGTGATATGTTCGATTTATCGGAATTTTTATATTCTTTTATTAAACAGCAATACCTCGCATAGCCAGACTTCGATTAAGCGGGATTCACTCTAGTCCGATTTGAAAATTTTCAAACAAACTAAATTTTAATTGAATAAAATAAAAATAAATTCTAAAAAAATAGTGTATAAAATTATTTTTAATACGTAAATTATCATTTTTTCTTTTTATGCGGTCAAATCTCTCTGTGCCGTTTATCCTTATATGATTTTAAAGTCTCCGATTAGTTCAGTTTCAAACAGTGAAAGATATTGATGAAATCGAATACCCGGACCATATGAAGTGTTGTATAATGTAATTTTTTGACGATTCAATTTCTGCTCTTTTTATACCGTTTGATTATTGTTGTGGCGTTTTTATATAACAATGCAAAGGCCACTTTTATAATTCAGGATGAATCGAAATTACTTTCAATTATATTAAATTTAAATTTTATACATATGTAGCAAATGTTTTATAAGTAATGAAATATATAATTATGACTAAGTAAAATATTTAATAAATATAAATTATATAATGTAAAACAACATGGAATTTGATATTTCTGTATTACACCTAAGCGCTATATTATCTAAGCGCCCACTGGTTATACTTGCCGCTTCCCCGTTGACCGCTGGAAATTTATTGAATAAGTCTAATAAGTTTATTAACTTCAAAATGCAATTGAATTTTGTAGAAAAATTTC
>QLNU02014802.1:14709511-14721977 GCA_006491805.2 Dysdera silvatica
AAACGTGTGTATAAAAATGCAAGTGCAAAATTTCGGTTACATAAAGATACCGAAGCTATCAAAATTGGTAAAGGTGTGAGGCAGGGAGATACCATTTCTCCAAAACTTTTTACTTCAGCTTTACAGATGATTTTTCAGCAGATAAATTGGAATAACAAGGGAATAAAAATAAATGGTGAATATTTAAATCATTTGCGGTTTGCTGATGACATTGTTATTTTTTCAACGAACCCATCAGAACTCCAAGACATGGTACAGGAGCTCTCAACTAGAAGTAAAGAAGTTGGACTCAAGATGAACCTACAAAAAACTAAGATCATGTTCAATAATTTCGTAGAGGAAACAAAAATACAAGTTGACAACATTGAGCTAGAAATTGCTGATTCATATATTTACCTTGGCCAGCTGATTTCAATGGATGGCAACATTATGAAAGAACTCAACAGACGTATTAAACTTGGCTGGAGTGCATTTGGAAGAAACAGTTTTATCCTGAAGGGGAAATTGCCTTTGTGTCTAAAAAGAAAGGTCTTCAACCAGTGTGTATTGCCAGTCCTCTCTTATGGATCAGAGACATGGAGTCTAACAGTTGGAGCAATACGAAAGTTACAGACAACGCAAAGGAGCATGGAGAGGTGCATGCTTGGAATAACTAGGAGAGATCGAAAAAGAAACACTTGGGTGAGAGAGCAAACTAGAGTAGAGGACATCATTGTTAAAGTAAAAGGGCTGAAATGGCGATGGGCTGGGCATATTGCAAGAAGAACTGATCAACGATGGACAACAGAAATTCTGAACTGGATTCCAAGAGACCACCGAAGACCTAGAAAACGTCCTCAAACTAGATGGGTGGATGAAATAAGAAAACAGGTTGGGGTGACGTGGAAACGAATGGCCCAGGATAGACTTGTGTGGAAAGCATTTGGAGAGACCTTCATCCAGCAGTGGATAGATAATGGTTGAATATGATGATGATATATATATGGAACTACTCTTTTTTCTGACATTTAAATGTAATATTTAAACCACATTATACATGAACTTATGTTATACTTATGTTATAATGCTTATACTTACTTATACTTATGTTATAATACTTATATTTACTTATATTTATGTTATAATACTGGTACTTACTTATATTTACGTTATAATACTTATATTTACTTACATTTATGTTATAATACTTATATTTATGTCATAATACTTATACTTACTTATATTTAATACTTAACTTACTTATACTTACTTATATTTAATACTTATACTTATGTTATATTTATATTATATATAAACTTATACACTAGGAATTTTAGCAGACATTTGTCGCTGATTCATCAGAAGCGGATTTACCATTTTGCCAACTGTATGCTGTGATATATTTTGCCGCTTAATCTTACCAAACGTAACTAGAGGTATAACAAATTTTAGCGATTACAAATCCTTAATTTAAGGACCCTGGTAGTTATTTAAAATTCGTCTTTTCGCAAATATTCGCGAATTTGCCGCCATTTGAACTTCTCTTGAAGCGGCGCCCATGGTAACTTCCTCTTTGCTAGTGCCTAGTTGCGCCTCTGAACTGAACATTTCAAAGTTAGTAATTCAACTGGTCCCCAAAAAATTTAGCCTCACCTTTGCCAACTTTATAGCGGCAAACTTTTCGAGAATTTGCTACCGCATGCTTCAGCTTACTTAGTCTGTTGGTGAATACGCCACTGGCTGGTTCTATGTTGCAATGAATATACACGTTTCTCTGTATTTCCGCAACACATATGGTTAATTCTACTATATATAATTTAAAATAAAAGTATTCAAAATTAACTTTCATGGGGCACCATTTTACACTCTTGTTTCCAGCACGAAAATTTTTCTGCAGGGCTCCAACTGGTATGGATAATAAAATATGCAAAAACTAACATTTTACAGCTAAGTGATCAGGCGGAAACCCCTGTCAGAGGGATCCAAATCGACTGATCTTCGGATAATGCGTTGTATAAGTTCAGGGCAGGTATAAAATCTATAGAAGCCCTAAGCCTAAGAATAAAAGCCCTAAGCCCTTTTAGTGTCCCTACGTACGGTGTAACCCCGACTATCCGAAAGGAATGAGCGTACCCGAGTCCGGATAACCCGAAAATTGAATTTTCAATGCAGATGTGCAAAGTAACTCTGACATTAATCCAAAAACGTATGTAATTACATGTTACCAAACCATTATATTTTTTACTATAAATATAATGACTTGGTAATATGTAATTAAATATGAGTTTGGAATAATGTCACAGTTTCTTTGCATATCTACATTGAAAATTCAATATTCGGATTACCGGAACTCGGGTCTGTCCCATTGCTTTCGGATTATCAGAATTTTACTGTACATAGAAGCACCAAAAGGATTAGGGCTTATAGATTTTATAGGTTAAGACTTTTGTTCTCAGGCCTACGGCTTCTAATGGCTTTGCCACATTGTGTACATTAATTAAAATAGTAATTGCTTTGGGTAGACAGTTAGGTATACAGAACTGTAGACAGTTAGGTATACAGAACTGTAGACAGTTAAGTATACAGACCTGTAGACAGTTAGGTATACAGACCTGTAGACAGTTAGGTATACAGTAGAATCTCTGCAATTCGAGCTAAACGGGACCGAGACCACCACGGATTACTGAAAACTCGGATTTTCCGAAAAATAAGAAATGCAGGTGACGTTATTTTACCTGAACAAGGATATTCCTCTTTTGTTGGCCTCACTGGTGCCAAAACAATATCTTATCTCCTTATTAATTTAATACTATTTTTTCATTTAGAATTTAATATGTGAAGTGTTTACTTTCAGATTGATATATGTATAGATAGAAGCAGTTGTCATATGCGAAAGAGAAATATTTTTCAATTTTTATTTTCATAAAATGAAACAAAAGTCTCTGCTATTCTCTTTTCTCATTAAAAGATCAAAAGTAATATAATAAACGATCTATGGTCCGATTGCTCGGAGAGATATGGAAACAGCTTTTGCGACTCTTTGAGAAACGGCTCTGCACTTGAAAATACATCACAAAATACTTACATATCTTTATTTCTTTAATAATGATGAATGGAAGATTTTATAACTTAAATGAATTGTCAGTCCTCTTTCAGATTAAAATTACTCGGATTTTCCTTTTTTAAAAAAATTCCGGGAAAGAGTTTTGTAAAGGAAATTTCAAAAATGTCATTGCCTCAAATAGCTTCGGGATTCTGCTGTAGTCCGATATCTTTGTATAGATCTGATATATGCTCTACATCTGATATCTATCGACCCCTATTCCAGGATCTTCTAATTCCATACGGAAGTTCAGAATTTAAAATTTGGTAAGTAAATTCAACTAATTTGGAGGAAAAAACATGCGTTCGAGATCCTAATGAATCTCACAAAATTTACTGTCTTTGAGACACGTGGTGGAAGATGACACCAATAAGAGCAGCTAAATGGTTCTGGTAGAATGCTTTTACCATCTTCGTGTGAGAAAAGTTGAAAAAGACAGATCACTTTCAAGACCAGCCATTAATTTCTTAGGCAACAAAAGACGTTAAACGCGAAAGGGAAAACGGAACGAACAGACATGATTAATCAAAGACACAAGACACCCTGCACAGCACTCACTCTTCTGCTGGAGTGTTTGAAAAATGGATCAAGAATGACATAATGGATATCATGTATGTTTCTCAAAACTAAGTGCTCGTCGAACGGGCCATTCTTTTGCAAAAAGTGAACGATAGATTTCTTTTAGAGATTTTCTTTCCACACCGAAATGTGCATGCTAATGGTAAAATCAAAATATGTTAATATAGGGCTTCGACGATGTTGGAAAACATGTAATTTTATGTGACCAGTAATAATACAGTGCGTTTGAAACTTCGAAAACGTGACCCGATGTCCTCATGTGTTCACCGTTTGGCAATTTTGTCAACTCCAGGAAGGGTGATAATATTTTATAAGGTCCGTTTAATCAGAATTTAATAGGTAATGCACAAAAAGCAGAAATTATAAATAGAAATATGATTACATTTTCGACACTCCACTTATTTGTGGTTTATGCGAAGTCCCGTATCGTAAGTCGGGAAAAAAAATTGTGTTGATTAATTTTATTAAATAATCCTTTTCCACACCCTTCTTTAATTTTAAAGTAATTCCCCCCTCGGTCACTCATGAATTTTCTAGAAGGACCACTTCTATCTTAAAAGAAACTTATCAATTGAAGCAACACATAATTCAGAGAAAAGTAACTATTCTTTGTTTCATGTCTATTTTATAACATTGTATGTCTATGTCATAATATTGCATGTCTATTTCATAACATTACATGTCTGTTTCATAACATTGAATGTCTAGTTCATAATATTGCATGTCGATTTCATAACATTATATGTCTGTTTCATAACATTGAATGTCTATTTCATAATATTGCATGTCTATTTCATAACAATACATGCATGTTTCATAATATTGTATGTTTATTTCTTAACATCACGTGTCTATTTCATAACATTACTTGTCTATATAACATTACATCTCTATGTCATAACATTACATATACTATTTCATTATATGTCTGTTTCATAACATTACATGTACTATTTCATAATATTGCATGTACTATTTCATAATATTGCATGTACTATTTCATAATATTGCATGCTTATTTCATAACTTTACATATACTATTTCATAATATTGCATGCTTATTTCATAACTTTACATATACTATTTCATAATATTGCATGCTTATTTCATAACTTTACATATACTATTTCATAACATTATATGTCTGTTTCATAATATTGAATTTCTATTTCATAATATTGCATGTCTATTTCATAACATTACATGTCTGTTTCATGACATTGAATGTCTATTTCGTAATATTGCATGTCTATTTCATAACAATACATGCATGTTTCATAATATTGCATGTTTATTTCTTAACATCACGTGTCTATTTCATAACATTACATCTCTATGTCATAACATTACATATACCATTCCATAACATTATATGTCTGTTTCATAACATTACATGTACTATTTCATAATATTGCATGTACTATTTTATAACATTTCATGCTTATTTCATAACATCACATGTCTACTTCATAACATCACATGTCCATATGTCATTTCATGTCTATGCCATAACATTGTATGTCCATTTCTTAACATTGCATGAATAAATTTTCTGTATGTCTTGGAATTTTCTGAAAGTCTTGAAATTTTCTGAAAGTCTTGGAATTTCCTGAGTTTTGGAATCTGCCTGAGTTTTGGAACTCTCCGAATCTTAGAACTTTTTTAAATTTGAAACTTTATATAGTGAATTTTTCTGAGTCACAAAACTTACGAAGTTGTGAAATTCTACCAAATCCTTGATTTTCAAACTTCAGTACAAGTGTCACGACCTTTAGTTGTGACCTTCATAAATATTTAGAAAGACTTAAGTCTCTTTCCTTAATGAGGAGACGTTTACTGCTTTATTTCATTTTGTTTACTTTCTATCACATTTTTTCTTTAAAATTAACATACAAATATAATCATTTCACACTTTTAATGACGAGGAGAGAGAAATTTTTTATTATGAAACCCTAGTTCTTCATGCAAGGGTAACTGCGCGAATTTATTGTTACTAATTGGCCTAGATTTTATGCCAATCGATTTTATATCGACATGTATCCCAATTTCATTCAATTGTACTATGGTTGTAGAACAAAAATATTCGATTGTTCTCGTAGCAAAATTAACACGCTTGCCGTCTTTCACGACACGATCCCAAGCTAGCGATTATTCGTTACACTATCATCGATGCCATCGATATTACCTGCAACGATTTTTTTTCCATAGCGAACAATAGTCAATTTTAAGTAACCAAAATCTGATCAAAACAAAAACATTCCAGCCTAAAAAGGTGAAAATGTAATTAGTTATTTGGGCTATAGACAAAAATAAGCATTATTACTTCATTAAATAAGCTATAGACAAGAATAAGCATTATTACTTCATTGACATATTTTAACGTAACATTGAGGATAAAATATGTTGTGGGTGTGTTTGTTTTTTTGTAAATTTTTAAAATTTGAACAAAATTGCTGTTATTGGCTATAATCAAAATCATTAAATATTGCCAAGCCGTTAAAAATATTTGAATAATTATCGTGAATTTACAAAATGTAGTGGTAATACTCATATAATAATATAGTAGAAATATTCATATAATAAATTTTATATATGTTTCTTTTGAATCCCGTTAAAACTCTAAATATCTGTAGAAGAATAATAGGTGTACTCAGAAAGTTCATGTGGGGGTGGGTACCAAGCTACAACTCACATATTCCTATGTTAAATATACAAAATTTCATTGCAATGGGGGGTTACAACCCCCATCAACACCCCCCTGCCTGCGCCAGAGAGAAGAATCCCCACTCAGATGTTACCGGGGAACAAACTTGTTATCAAAAAAGCAAAAAATCTTTAAAATTATTTATTAAGTACTAATGTCAGAAACGAACCATATTTTGGAACCAGCTGGCGAATTTTGAAATTAATATTTTTACGCAAATTATAGCACATTTAATATCCGCCTACAGAATACCTAAATGAAAATCTCCACAAAGTAACATACAGTATATTTATCTATCATGTTAAAGAAATATAAATAGCATTTAAACTAATACATTAGCATTATAATGTTATATGTTAGGAATTAATCGCACAAAAAAAGAGCATGGAAGCACCTTAGAAGAGAAGCCGGCTAAATCGATTATATTTTGATAAGCAAATAATCAATTATCGCAGATTGAAATGTACCAAATTGTCTGAATGTCGTAAATGATCATCAAATTATGAGATATAAAGCACATTTAAATACCAAATTGGAAAGATAGAAGCTCGTCACCAAACACTGTATGAGAAGGTAGATATAAAGAAACTTGGAGCATGCAGACTGGAATTCAAAATTTATTTTATTTTTCTACTCAGAAGGATCTCGTTGAAGAAGTTGCTATCTCAGAGGAAATGTTGTTCAGACCATTTTCAAAACATTTGAGAAAAATTTGTGTCAGAGTAAATGAACAGAGTAATAATAGCAAACTATCTGGAAACATGAAATGGGCTCATAAAGAAGCGAAACAATATATAAATGGGCAACTAGAAAGTCACTTCCAGAATCATACACGTAGAAATTTGAGAAATGTTACCGAAGAGATGTAAGAAAAAATATGTAAATAAATATGTAAGAAAAGAAATATGTAAAAATAAATATGTAAGAAAAAATTCAACTGTGGTCTAGTAACGAAAGCCAGTGAAGACAACGAGAAACTTAGTAACGTTGAAAATGCATATTAGAGAACAAACTATTAGAAAAACAAAGTCATTCCACAGAAATCAGAGTGGGTATCACTGTAATATAAAGTCGTGAAGAATGCCCAAAAGAGTGGAAGAACGTCCCAAAAAAATTGATTGAAGAAGGTAATGAATGAAATGAAGACACTGAAATGGTCAGAAAAAACAACATTCAAATCTTGAAAGAAGAAGAAGTAACACATATGCAATTAAAACTATGAATAAATTAAAAATTGAAGCGCTAATGATATTACGTTAAATATTCTGAAAGAAGCTGGAGAAGAAGTAAAAGTAATGCTTGCAAAATTGCTCACCAAATACCTTAATAGCATTAGCATATCAAACCGATGGGTCGTTGCTGTAGTAATCATTTATTTATGTATAAGAAAAAATGATGACGATGAATGGGACTTAAAAAATTAACAGTCTATTAGTTTTCTTCCTGCTAACTCTAAAATCTTGGCAGAATGATAATACATCATCTATAGTAGTAAATAAACATGCCTTAACCAAGGAAACAAGATTAATTTTGAAATGCATATAGTATAGGACCCTATTCGAGAGTTAAAAGAATTGGTTAAAAGAATCAATGAGTTAATGGTTCTAAGTTTATTCTATCCTGGAAGATATTTCGTTGCGACCTTTCCTTACATGGTTAAATTAAATATACGTAGTGAAATTTAAAATTTTGTAATGCATAATATTTGTACTGTATAAGTGAAAAATAAATAAATATCATTATTAAATATTATTATTAATATGAATGTCACTTCCATTGGATATTGCAGCGGTTCTTTAACTTTCCTAGACTACGGACCCCTTTCAGAGATCACTCACCCTCGCGGACCCCCAAGAATTAACTCAAAGTTTAAAGCCCAGAATTTGCATCATACATATTTATTTCTAGTGTTTCATCACTGATTTTCACCATTTGGGGAAGGAATTTTTCGTTCCCTCATAATTTATTCTTAGCATTAAAGAGTAAATGCTCGTGTCTTAGTACTTTTCCGAACTTTTGTGGGGCACTGGGAGGATCTCGCGGACCCCCTGATAAGGTCCCGCTGACTTCTGTGGGTCTGAGGACCACAGTTGAAGAACCACTAGCATATTGCATTTATAGACAACCAGGAAGCCTTTGACTCTATCCAAACATCAGCTCTCAACAGTTCTTTGAAATCAAGAGATATCAGGTTGTGTACGTTGATATGGTTGAATATGGACGAACAAAAATGAAATGCTGAGTCTCAAGTGCATAAAAATATCATAATTGTGAAGCATTAAAAGAAACGGGATAGAAGCACTGACGTACGTAGGAGGGAGGGAGGGAGGGAGGGAGGGAGTGAATGGAATCCTAAGCCTTCATTGTGATAAAAAAATTCATATATAGATATAAATATATGGAGTTTTATCTCTGTAACCCTCCATTATAAACTTTCTGCATACATCTATGGGTAGAAGATATGCCGCATCTCCACACAAAACTTTTACAGACAGCGTTACAATGGATCTTTTTGAGCGCTTTACAAAGAATCTTTTACACCGTTTCAAAGAATCTTTTAGACAATAAACATGAACCGGAAAGGAACAAAGATAAATGGGGAATATTTAAGTCACTTATTTCTTGATCTTGAAACTATTATGATTTTAACGGACCTTCAAGAACTTTACTACAAGGCACAGAAGTTGCAAACTAGAAGTAGAGAAGTTGATTCAAACTGAACCTACAAAAGACTAAAATCGATCAATTTCATAGAGAAAGCAGAAATGCGGGTTGATGACATTGAACTAGAAATTTCTGATACGTACGTTTACTTTGGCCAATTGATATCAATGAATGGAAATAGTATGAAGGAATTCCACTGATCTATGAGACTTAGCTGAAGTGTATCTGAAAGAAATAATTTTACCTTGAAGAGGAATTATCTTCTTAGCTAAGCAGAAAAGTTTTCTACCAGTGCGTATTACCAGTCATCTCTTACGCGAAGAATACTTAACGAAAACAGTAATACAAAAATTGCAAAGAATACAAAGGACAGACATGGAGAGGAGCATGCTTGGAATAATTAGGAGGGATCGAAAAAGAGATAATTGGGTGAGAGTGCAAACAAGAGTTTAAGGTATCAGTGTCAAAATAAGAGAGCTGAAACTGTAACGGGATGGACATATCGCAAGAAGAACTGACAAACACGAGGGAAAAACTGAAATCCTCAACTGGATTTCAAAGGACCTAATACCTAAGAAATATCTTCGGAGTATATTGATGAATGGAACTAAGAAACAGCTAGGACTACTATGGAAACAAATTACTCAGCATAGACATGCCTGCACAGCACTTGTGGTACCTACGTCCAGCAATGAAGAGATAAGGATTGAATATAATGATGATGATATGCATATGCAGTATATCTAATAAAATGTATTAAAAGAGAGTGCTCAAAAAGAAGATTGATCCCTTGTTCAAAAAATTTTAAATGGCGGGAGTGGAATAAATTTTATTGTACTCGGTTCCGATATAATGAACAATGGAACAAATTATTATTGCATGAAAGCATAAAGACTCCCATTTCCTTGAATGGAGTTGTCATATATGGGATTTGCACATTTGGAAGAACCTCTTTTGTTGTTTGAATGTGGCAACGCTGTCAATCACTTGTCAATGCCATTCTTGTTCTCGTAATGGGAATAACTACCACCAACGTTGATAACAACACCTCTTGACAGGAGGGGATGAATTCCATAGCCAGAGACGTGTTCAGAACTCCGCAGCTTTAACCTTCCTTTTCGTTTCATTGTTTTCTATTCGTCATCTATTATCTATCATCATTCATTATCTATCTATTTTCTATCGTCTCAGAATCCAAGTTGTTAAAAATGGACAAATGGTATTTCATCACTTAGAGCTCTATTCCAATTATCTAAGACGTTACCTAAATAAAATTCTAATGATATTAACACTTAATTGCATACATTTCTATTTGATAGTTGATATATATTGTATTACTTAGATATCGCAGCATTTGGTTATCAAAGCGAGACACTCCTGAATAAGTTTTTAAGCATTTACACACTTTATTTTTATCAATAGTTTGCATACCATATGACTTAAAATTAGTTGTTTTTTTTAAAGCTCTAACCAAAAATTGAGGAGAAGTAGGTTCGACTCCCGCCAGGCGCAGAAAATTATTCTTTTCTTTGTGAATATTTATTCATCTGATGCAAAGATCTGTTCTTCGAACCTCATAGTCACAATGTGTCCTATTCAATTTCTTTCACATATAGTACGCTTAGACAGTAATCTAGACTTCTGTAGATGACACGAACTGTAGTGGATGCCAATTTAAAAAATAATGTATGAGTTAAAAAATATCAAATTTCAATGATTAGACACTAAAAATAAAACCACGAATGATCATAAATTTCGTTGTCACCGTTATAATTATAAGAAGAATATACTCAGACACGTAGAAACCCTTCCCAGGATGTTCCTAAACCGTATTTATCAAAATTACCACTACCGCTAACTCGCTGTATATCTTATAAATGAATTTACCAAACGTCAGAGAAATTTATACAGATGTCATGAAACCACGTGCCTTGAATATTTGAAGAACTGTTAAACTCTCTATCCTACCTGTCAGTCAAGTGTCAAACTGACACTCTTGTTTCATACTGAAACTGATCATTTTTATCCACCTCGTAACAAGCTAATATATTGAACTTCGTAAAAAAAAATAAAACTGAAACAAGTAGATATTTCTGCGATCTACAGCTTTGTTTGTACTTAAGATTTAGAACACGACTTCATACACATAAAGAGAAAAAAGATGAGATTAAAAAGTTTAAATGAAAATGTAATTTATGTACTAAGTTTAGTTTTATATGTGTTTTCTAGTGAGAGTCTTTACAATTTTAAATGATTAAGATTCTTCTTCATGTAAAAATGACAGAATGCTGCTATTTTTACATTTTGATAGTATTTATTAAATAAGCTTGCTTGTTAGTCTGTCCGTTCCTCGATATCTAGTCCAGAAAACGAGTTGAGGGATTTTCTCGGTAATATTATGCATATAAACTTCTCGAGAAATTTTCATTCTATTCTTCAATTCTAAAACACGATATCAATGAGGAATGCGTACAAACATTTTATAAATACATGAATTCATTTTGCTTTAAATTGATTTCCTTTACATATTATTAATTTATTTATACATTTCAAATATTTTTATCGTTATTTTATGAGCAATGCATACATATCTATTCTCCCCATAAAAGTTAACTTTAATGAAGTGAAGCGGTCACAAATAGTTACAGTGAAACATGTTTATACCAGTATATTTCTCAGGTTCTGACAGATATAGAACGTATTGTTTTCAACCTTAATTATAAAGATATCTTTTTGAGGTTTCATAAATTTCATTATAGACATATTTCACTATATATTTTTATTATTTAACGATTGATTATAAAATACAATATAATTGTATATAACTTTGATGGTTTTATGATGCGAAAGCAGTAGTAATCATGGTTGCCCTGTATCCAACAAAGGGATTTTATGACAGCGATACAAAAATTACATTTTCCTGCCAAAAAATTTGAATCCAGAGCAGATTACTAATCGTAGATGCAAAATTTTTAATAGAGTGCATAAAAACTTAATGTAAAAGAACAATCAAATATATGGTAAAAACAAATTCTAGTAAAAGCCGATGTCTGATATAATCTCACAAATAATTTCACAAAGACTCTTTTATGCGAAAATTGATAAAAGAAGACAAATTTGAGAAAGTTCGTCATTTCGACACTTCTATTTAATTGGCGCTTCAATCTGTCTATCTAAGTTCGAAAAGTCTGTGGAAGAAAATCAATTTTTTTAATAAAAAAATTATATTATGGAGTAAAATCTCATGAAGTGAATAAAATCGTTAACGCATAATGATTTTCAAAAAATATATGAATTAATTTATTATTATTATTGCGAGAAAGTAGTTATGCATAAAAATAAAATTAAAAATATAGGGTGTTATGAAGAGCTGAAGAATTGTGTAACGATATTTGTCCTTTAAATCTTGCCGCATTTCAGGACATGTACTGAGATAA